>JAVRXN010000005.1:42982043-43582043 GCA_033556935.1 Timema podura | reverse complement strand
CCTCAGGTCCACTGTCAGAATGACCCGGTACAGATTACACCTTCAGGTTCACTGTCACAATGACCCGGTACAGATCACACCCTCAGGTTCACTGTCAGAATGACCCGGTACAAATCACACCTTCAGGTTCACTGTCAGAATGACCCGGTACAGATCACACCTTCAGGTCCACTGTCATAATGACCCGGTACAGATCACACCCTCAGGTCCAATGTCAGAATGACCCGGTACAGATCACACCCTCAGGTTCACTGTCAGAATGACCTGGTACAAATCACACCCCCAGGTTCACTCTCAGAATGACCCGATACAGATCACACCCTCAGGTCCACTGTCATAATGACCCGGTACAGATCACACCCTCAGGTCCACTGTCAGAATGACCCGAAGTGTAATATTCCTTGGCCATGTCTGTACGTAGTAGGAGTGTGTGAGGCGTGTAGTATGTGAGGGGGGCCACATCTTGTATTGATCTAGCCAGACCCTACAGGGGGGGTGGCGTGCCTCACTGGTTCCCTCTTGATCGTATCTGCCCCCGCTGCTGCTAGCCCTCCCTAGCTCCCATCACCAGTTCAACTACAGTAGAGTAATCTACCCTCGATACACTTACCTCCACTTTTACTCCTTCAATGAATTAATTGTTTTGCTTTTTGAAGATTCAGCGTTAAACGTTTGAATACATCTCAGGACTTGTAACGACAATCTAACTAACCAGCGAACGTAAGTCTTTGTGATTCAAACGGATATAGATTGAATGATAGACCCTAGGTCACAGACAAATAATATACCCAGACACTAAGCCTCCAGGTTAAAACGGTTGCGCTCCTTTTGCCAGCTTGAGTCTTTCAACACTAGGATCGCTGCGTTCAATCCTATTGTCACTAGCGAAGCCCAGTGTAGAAGGACTCAATCTGGCAAAAGGATCGCAGCGAAAAACCCCGTAAGGTTGAGTCTGTTTCTATTATTGGTCTGTGCCTTAGGTGTACCAATTAGCTTGACTGTTCTCTACTGTTCTTGTGAACAGGATCTTTGATAGTTCTATATTGCTCTTTTGAACATATTTGATAGTTCCATACTGCTCTTTTGAACATGATATTTAATGTTCTATACTGCTCTTTTGAACATGATATTTAATGTTCTATACTGCTACATGATATTTGATAGTTCTTTACTGCTCTTGGAAACAGGATATTTGATAGCAATTGCTTTACCAACTTCGCTATAGTTCAATTTTAATCTAGTATTCGTCCGCAGCGTGGTTCATCATGTAGAGCAGCTGCTATCGGGCTAAGGGTCCTGGGCTTTTCTTCCGGTGAGGCTGAAGAAATGGCGCACCGTATAAAAATGTGTTTGTCCCCCCACTTTCTTCATGATAAGTGAACCTTCAGAGGTTTAGTCGTTGTGTTTGGCCTAAATATGCCGCTAATAGCCTCTGGGTCTAGATGAGCTCAAACAATTTTTAAAGAACTACCCCTTCATTCGTCGCTCTATCGAGGGTGAGGGGGGGGGGGTGTTCTGAGGGTAGGAGTGACGTCATTAGCCAGCAGCCATTCAACCCGGCTGGTGGCGAGCCAACTTCCGTGCCACGTGGATCTATGACGTCATGACGAGGTCAGAAGTGGGCGTGGCTGGGCTGGTGTTCCCCTGCATTACGTTCTTGGAGCATTTCTTTTGAAACGCACACACGAGAGTACAATATTTTACTGTTTGTGAAAATGACATCCTACCGGTCTTTCGAGAAGAAGATATCGGCGTGATCCAATAATCCGCAAAGGCAGTCGTGTCAAGCTCGCAGCCCGGCCTGTGATTACTCTCTCTCTCTCTAACACCATGTATGTTCAGGATATACGCATGTGTTTTAAATACGCTAGTGAGTTGGAGATGGAGGAAAGTTGGAATTAGGAGGAATTGAACACACAGTTAAAAAGGCACTTAGGAAAAACCACCCTCAATACACCCGACCGGGTTTCAAACCCCGATCTCCCTGTCATCGGTAGTTTAGTCTAACACGAGAATAACGCCTTGGACCATGTGGCCACCGGAGCAGGTCTGTCCCTCCACTCTCCTCCCACTCGAGCGCACTTCCTCTAAATTCAATCTTCCGTATCCCTAACACATTAGTGTAATTAGTTCACAGGCATGTAACCCGAACGGTTGTGAGACGCGACGACCAAAAAATAAAAACTTTCTTTAAAAAAACTTTTTTTTTGTTATTTCATTTGGATTGAAACCTTTGGTTTTACATTCCACATACTTTTAACTATAGTTAAAACAATTATACGTGGTCGATTTATAATATTTTATTAAAATAGAAAACTTATGTCACTAAAATTAATATTGAAAATAGCGCTCTAGTGGTGAAACCCCCGGTTAATCAGGAGTGAACTGTAAACGCACTCCCAACCATTCGGAATTCCCAACGTTATTCTCTATATCTAGCTTAGAGAGGGCGCAACACTTAAAAGTGATTTAATCCACTGAAATCCCCAGTTCATCTATCTAGTTCAATAATTCGCGAACTACTTCTTGTAGTTCAGTCGTTGGCGACCGATAGAAAATGAACACGGCCTGTAATTCAGTCATTCGCGACCGCCCTACATCTGTCAGTTTAGTCCTGCACCAGTTCGCGAACTACCGCGTGTGAGTGAGTTATTATTTCCCCCTCACACCACTAGTTACATAGTAAAGGGCTGCTGTCTGGGGAATGGTTTTATTATTATTATTATTATTATTATTATTATTATTATTATTATTATTAGCACCGCGTCTTACTACCCGTTCGGGTTATACGCACTTACGCTAATGTGCAATGGTAGGGTGATTGTGAGACGAAATGGAGGACCTACAGTTTAACGTGGAATCCGAACCACGGTGGAGGCCTGGCATTCCCCACATTCACAAGTTGTGATTAATACACGTCTTGTCAGAGGTGAAGGAAGGGTTTGGCAATCAGATAAATCTGTGCCGGGACCGAGGATTGAACCCCGGACCCTCAGCACAGAAGTCTGACACCTTACCCCTAGACCACCAGGTCACCGGGAACGGTTTTAAAGGTGGGGATGTAGGGGACGAGAGAAAAGGCCAGTGTTTTTTGCACTTTTTATAGCAACCATTTTTTTTTGTCACGAATAAATAAAATATTGCTCCAGTAACAAAGTTTAGTTTAATTTATTTCACTTGGTGATATCAACAGTTGTATCTGTCATAAGTATAGCGGCATCAGATGAGAAACTTTTTAAATGAACAGAAAAAGTTGTCATGAAATTCCAGGATATCCTTTACGGATATTCAACAACCTGTTGATATCACCATGTTTAGAAAATTAAATGTTGATACTGGAGCAATATTGTATTTATTTGGGCCAAAATGTTTTGCTATAAAAATTGCAGAATCATTGTTCTTTTCTCGCGTATCCTCCACCCCCGCCTTAAAGTTTATTTAAGTGTGCTCACGAATCATGAACTTTGTTATTTTGTCAAAATAACTGTGATTAAGTTTTAAAAACAAAGCAAAAAATATTTTAATGAAATAAATATTTTTGATCAGAAAAATAATACTTAAAAGTAAAATTAGATTAACCCGCCTCGGTGGCTTAGTTGGCTAACGCGCTAGTCGTGTTGAGCTCGACCGCCGAGGACGGGGAGATCGAGGTTCGAATCTTGGTCGGGTGAATTGGGGGTGGTTTTTCCTAAATGGTTTTCCACTCTCCCTCCACGCAAATGCGGGTTCACTTCCTCTAAGTTCAACCCTCCCAGTTCCTAATCCATTAGCGTAATTAGTACTTAAGCGTATAACCCGAACGGGTAGTAAGACGCGGTGCTAAATATCATTATTATTATTATTATTATTATTAAAATTAGATTAGTTACAACAGTTAGATTAATGATAGGTTTGTGGAATGCAGCTAGAGTATTTGTCTCTAGTAGCCTATATACACCAACGACCACCCGTACCACTGATGTCACTACTGTATAGATATTAGGACACACAAAAGGTGACACGATAGAACTGAAGGATAGATGTTGAGGAAACGCCGCCTTAAGAATTCCGAATACAGTTGACACAATACACTAAATAAATCCGATGCGAGCTAGTGGATGCTTACCTTTAAAAACTGCTTTATTTAAGGGTTCAGGATGAGGAGGCTAAATTGTAACTGAATTCCCAAACATTCTTCCGTAGAAAAGATGGCAAATAACGTTAAAGAAGCTTGTACCAGCATCGAACACTGGCTTCTTTATATAAGACTTTTCTAAAGTCGTTCGTGCACTGTCCAACTGTCTTTGTTGTGTGGACCCAATCAAATGGTAGGAAATAAATCATTTAAGTGGCTCCAAGGTCACTGAACTTACTCCAAAAGAAGCTCTGTTACCTCCTGGCAAGATGACCTGCCTCCTCGTGGTCAATTTCCAGCAGGTGTACACCTGTACACCTTCCACACACAGGGACAGGTAGTGACAATGTGTGAGAGTTTCCGACCTTCACTTGTTATCAGCTCTCTCTTCTGCTGATAACAATCGCAACATGTTACATCATAATATGTGATAGTAACGGGGACGCCAAAACTACGACAAGGTCGCTGCCTCACTCGTCCCTGGACTAGATATAGAACTGTGTCTCACTCGTCCCTTGACTAGACATAGCTGTGTCTCACTCGTCCCTTGACTAGACATAGCTGTGTCTCACTCGTCCCTTGACTAGACATAGCTGTGTCTCACTCGTCCCTTGACTAGACATAGCTGTGTCTCACTCGTCCCTTGACTAGACATAGCTGTGCCTCACTCGTCCCTTGACTAGACATAGCTGTGTCTCACTCGTCCCTTGACTAGACATAGCTGTGCCTCACTCGTCCCTTGACTAGACATAGCTTTGTGCCTCACTCATCACGACATAGCTCTGTGCCTCACCGAGCAGTTTTGTGTGGAGTGGTAGAGAGAGTCGTGCTAACCCTTCCAGTGACTGTGTCTGTATGATCAGACCTCAAGATATTCCAAGATGGTGGGCCAAAGGAACTGTACCGGCTGAGCATAACAATTAATGTTCATATTAATGTTCAGAGATATATGTGCAGTGCGTCTACAGCCCTCTAGGAATACTGGTTACTTACTAACGAATCTAAGGACTCAGAATAAGGAGAGGGTGAATATTAACGAACTGCATCCTCCCCCCCCCCCCTAACTCCTTTCGATCACCCCTCTCCACTAACCGCTCCTTCCCTCCTGTGTTGCAAGTTATGTGAGTGTGTAACACGTGTTTCTTGTTTCTAGAGACGGGGTGGAATCTCCATCGACAGAACTGACCAAACCACAATCCTGATCAAAGCGTTCGGTGAGTACTACCTCTCTTCACTTTGGTCCCTCGGACCACTCACCCACCATGCAAGTCTGTCATGACAATATCTTGTAACAGGAGTAACAAATGCACCTGTTTGAGTCCAATAAGGGTGTTATGTAACAGTTGTACTTATACATCCCGGGGAGTGACTCCACACTCAAGGTCCGAGCTCGAGAGACACATTGGTTTGAATGGTGCCCTTTTAGTTAGTTCCTTTCGGTGGCCCTATGGTCTAAGGCGTCACTCTCGCAACAGAACGGCTGAAGACGGGGAGATCGGGGTTTGATCACGGTCGGGTGTAATGAGGGTGGTTGTTTCCTAAACGGTTCTCAACTCTCCCTCCACACAAATGGTGGTACACTTTCTTTAAATTCAACCTTCCTAATCCCTAAACACAGCGTAATTAGTACCTGGGCGTATATCCCTAACGGGTAGTAAGACGCGGCGATAAAAACAAAAGTTAGATTGTGAATTGCGTGGTGGGCTGAGAGTACAATGATAACTCGTGTTTTTGCGACTATCGAGTGATTGGATCCATTACTTGTTGAGGGCTGGGCTGTCTTGCGAACCCACGTTCTACCGTGTCCCAGCGGTCAGCACGCCTGTCGCGTGTCTCTTTTAGGTGGAAAAGTACGTTCGTCTCACCTCGACCCGAGAACAACAAACCGCGAAGCAACCTGCGGCCTTGGTTTCAGAATGAACCTAGATCTGACGTGGTTCGCCCATTCACACCGTCATGTTTGCTTGTGTGGCGGCTATACTGCCCGCAACAACTGACAGCAGTACAAGTAGCAAGTTGTGGAGGGTGGATAAAGCCAGTAGCAAGTTGTGGATGGTGGATATAGCCAGTAGCAAGGTGTGGAGGGTGGATAGAGCCAGTAGCAAGGTGTGGAGGGTGGATAGAGCCAGTAGCAAGTTGTGGAGGGTGGATAGAGCCAGTAGCAAGGTGTGGAGGGTGGATAGAGCCAGTAGCAGGGTGGATAGAGCCAGTAACAAGGTGGGGAGGGTGGATAGAGCCAGTAGCAAGGTGGGTAGGGTGGATAGAGCCAGTAGCAAGGTGGTGAGGGTGGATAGAGCCAGTAGCAAGTTGTGGAGGGTGGATAAAGCCAGTAGCAAGGTGGGTAGGGTGGATAGAGCTAGTAACAAGTTGTGGAGGGTGGATAGAGCCAGTAGCAAGTTGTGGAGGGTGGATAGAGCCAGTAACAAGTTGTGGAGGGTGGATAGAGCCAGTAGCAAGTTGTGGATGGTGGATAAAGCCAGTAGTAAGGTGGGTAGGGTGGATAGAGCTAGTAACAAGTTGTGGAGGGTGGATAGAGCCAGTAGCAAGTTGTGGAGGGTGGATAGAGCCAGTAGCAAGTTGTGGAGGGTGGATAGAGCCAGTAGCAAGTTGCGGAGGGTGGATAGATCCAGTAGCACGTTGTGGAGGGTGGATAGAGCCAGTAGCAAGTTGTGGAGGGTGGATAGAGCCAGTAGCAAGTTGTGGAGGGTGGATAGAGCCAGTAGCAAGTTGTGGAGGGTGGATAAAGCCAGTAGCAAGGTGGGTAGGGTGGATAGAGCCAGTAACAAGTTGTGGAGGGTGGATAGAGCCAGTAGCAAGTTGTGGAGGGTGGATAGAGCCAGTAACAAGGTGGGGAGAGTTGATATAGCCAGTAACAAGGTGGGTAGGGTGGATAGAGCCAGTGCCTGATCCTCTGTGCCGCTAGTGAGTTAGGACAGAACAAGAGTGAATTAGAGTCGATGCGGTGTTGCCAAGTGGAGTAGTTGGGCCAGTGATAGTGTCCTGGGTAACGTGTTCGCTATCTAACAATCGACTTTGCGTTAGCACGCCTAACTTGGGCCTCGAACCCTACCCATGAATGGTATGGATGGTGATGACATGTGGGCAGTCCGGCTGGTATTGTGTCTCAAGAGAGCCCGAACTGGTCAAAGGACGCAGCTTTATGGCGTCGCGGCGCCTTCCTCACACAACGTTCTTCCTGTCGTGCCCAGGTCTTATCAGAACACGTGTTAGCCTGACGCACGTGGAGTCTTTGAGGGTCTCCAGATGAATCTGACGACTCAAGGGGGCTCTGGGTGTCGCCAGGGTTCTCCTTCCTATATCCTGGGCGATATGAACTGAGAACTCTCCTTGCTGTATCCTGGGAGATATGAACTGAGAACTCTCCTTGCTGTATCCTGGGAGATATTAACTGAGAACTCTCCTTGCTGTATCTTGGGAGATATGAACTGAGAACTCTCCTTGCTGTATCTTGAGAGATATGAACTGAGAACTCTCCTTGCTGTATCTTGGGAGATATGAACTGAGAACTCTCCTTGCTGTATCCTGGTAGATATGAACTGAGAACTCTCCTTGCTGTATCCTGGCAGATATGAACAGAGAACTCTCCTTCCTGGCAAGATGACATGTGCACTTCTTGCTCCAAGAGTTTTATTTCTTCTGTCAATATTTTGTACCTCAGCCTTGACACGAAGCCATGTTGAGGGACACAATACTACAAAAAACTTATGGAAATATTGTCTTGCGTTGTTTAGATACTTTTATAGACGTTGATTAACAAATCTTTCAGGCGTTGCTCATCTTATACAAGTATACCTTTCTGCCTCTGTGGTGGGAGCAATATAATAGCTATGATGGGAAAGTTGAACACAGCCTTAACGAAGCAGTGGCCTCTAGTTATCACGTTTACATAAAGTAATATTAAGAAACATAGCTGCATTGTAGTGGTCAATTTTGTTTTATTTGATAAAATAATGTTGTCTCGTACAAAACCAAACATAACAAGTGCCACACTCGACATACAAAATAAACATATTGTTGCCTTTAGATGTATCTTATATCCCTGTCCTTGTCACATGCAGTGGTATCTTATATCTCTGTCCTTGTCACCTGCAGAGGTATCTTATATCCCTGTCCTTGTCACCTGCAAAGCTATCTTATATCCCTGTCCTTGTCACCTGCAAGGTATCTTATATCCCTGTCCTTGTCACCTGCAGAGGTATCTTATATCCCTGTCCTTGTCACCTGCAAAGCTATCTTATATCCCTGTCCTTGTCACCTGCAAAGCTATCTTATATCCCTGTCCTTGTCACCTGCAAAGGTATCTTATATCCCTGTCCTTGTCACCTGCAGAGGTATCTTATATCCCTGTCCTTGTCACCTGCAAAGGTATCTTATATCCCTGTCCTTGTCACATACAGAGGTATCTTATATCCCTGTCCTTGTCACATGCAGAGGTATCTTATATCCCTATCCTTGTCACATGCAGAGGTATCTTATATCCCTGTCCTTGTCACATGCAGATGTATCTTATATCCCTGTCCTTGTCACATACAGAGGTATCTTATATCCCTGTCCTTGTCACATACAGAGGTATCTTATATCCCTGTCCTTGTCACATGCAGTGGTATCTTATATCCCTGTCCTTGTCACATGCAGAGGTATCTTATATCTCTGTCCTTGTCACCTGCAGAGCTATCTTATATCCCTGTCCTTGTCACCTGCAGAGGTATCTTATATCCCTGTCCTTGTCACCTGCAAAGCTATCTTATATCCTGTCCTTGTCACATGCAGTGGTATCTTATATCCCTGTCCTTGTCACATGCAGAGGTATCTTATATCCCTGTCCTTGTCACATGCAGAGGTATCTTATATCCCTGGCCTTGTCACATACAGAGGTATCTTATATCCCTGGCCTTGTCACCTGCAAAGGTATCTTATATCCCTGTCCTTGTCACCTGCAAAGGTATCTTATATCTCTGTCCTTGTCACCTGCAGAGGTATCTTATATCCCTGTCCTTGTCACCTGCAAAGGTATCTTATAGCCCTGTCCTTGTCACATGCAGAGCTATCTTATATCCCTGTCCTTGTCACCTGTAAAGGTATCTTATATCCCTGTCCTTGTCACATGCAGAGGTATCTTATATCCCTGTCCTTGTCACATGCAGAGGTATCTTATATCCCTGGCCTTGTCACATGCAGAGGTATCTTATATCCCTGGCCTTGTCACATGCAGAGGTATCTTATATCCCTGTCCTTGTCACATGCAGATGTATCTTATATCCCTGTCCTTGTCACCTGCAGAGCTATCTTATATCCCTGTCCTTGTCACTTGCAAAGGTATCTTATATCCCTGTCCTTGTCACATGCAGAGGTATCTTATATCCCTGTCCTTGTCACATGCAGAGGTATCTTATATCCCTGTCCTTGTCACATGCAGAGGTATCTTATATCCCTGTCCTTGTCACCTGCAGAGCTATCTTATATCCCTGTCCTTGTCACCTGCAAAGGTATCTTATATCCCTGTCCTTGTGACATGCAGAGGTATCTTATATCCCTGTCCTTGTGACATGCAGAGGTATCTTATATCCCTGGCCTTGTGACCTGCAGAGGTAACTGTTTACTGATACGTAGGCTCAGCTTATATCTCGTAGGATATCGATTTCAACAGGTGTGTGTTAACCAGTGTTACACATGTGTGACATCATTAGTACTCAGGACCATGCGTGGGCAACTTATACGAGCAACAGACACTGCTAGCTTTCCCCGACAGACACTGCTAGCTATCCCCGACAGACACTGCTAGCTATCCCCGACAGACACTGCTAGCTATCCCCGACAGACACTGCTAGCTATCCCCGACAGACACTGCTAGCTTTCCCCGACAGACACTGCTAGCTTTCCCCGACAGACACTGCTAGCTATCCCCGACAGACACTGCTAGCTATCCCCGACAGACACTGCTAGCTTTCCCCGACAGACACTGCTAGCTATCCCCGACAGACACTGCTAGCTATCCCCGACAGACACTGCTAGCTTTCCCCGACAGACACTGCTAGCTTTCCCCGACAGACACTGCTAGCTATCCCCGACACATCCAGGCTAGTTTGGCAATGAAATAGTTTGATTCAAAAACTCCCGCGTGGGTTGGTTTTATATTTGCATAAATAGCTATCTTTCACTTGGAAATAAAGAGTGACATCTACTACTCTGTGTCGGAAATGAGCGCTAACGACCCTTATCCCTCCCAATCCACCTTGGTACCCCCAACTTCCCAAAGTTGTTAATTCTGCGCTCGGGTTTTTAAAATACGGGGAGAAATGTTAGCCGCCCTTATTAGATTAGTTTGTAATTACGTGGAGACTCGCTGGGGTTGATATTATTTGTCGATATTTGTGGGTGGTTCTTGTGACCTATAGGCCGAGCGGGGGTGGTTCTTGTGACCTATATGCTGAGCGGGGGTGGTTCTTGTGACCTATGGGCCGAGCGGGGGTGGTTCTTGTGACCTATAGGCCAAGCAGGGGTGGTTCTTGTGACATATAGGGAGAGTGGGGTATGGTTCTTGTGACTTATAGGCCAAGCGGGGGTGGTTCTTGTGACATATAGGGAGAGTGGGGTATGGTTCTTGTGACCTATAGGCCAAGCGGGGGTGGTTCTTGTGACATATAGGGAGAGTGGGGTATGGTTCTTGTGACCTATAGGCCAAGCGGGGGTGGTTCTTGTGACATATAGGGAGAGTGGGGTATGGTTCTTGTGACCTATAGGCCAAGCGGGGGTGGTTCTTGTGACATATAGGGAGAGTGGGGTATGGTTCTTGTGACCTATAGGCCAAGCGGGGGTGGTTCTTGTGACATATAGGGAGAGTGGGGTATGGTTCTTGTGACATATAGGGAGAGTGGGGTATGGTTCTTGTGACATATAGGGAGAGTGGGGTATGGTTCTTGTGACCTATAGGCCAAGCGGGGGTGGTTCTTGTGACATATAGGGAGAGTGGGGTATGGTTCTTGTGACATATAGGGAGAGTGGGGTATGGTTCTTGTGACCTATAGGCCAAGCGGGGGTGGTTCTTGTGACATATAGGGAGAGTGGGGTATGGTTCTTGTGACCTATAGGCCAAGCGGGGGTGGTTCTTGTGACATATAGGGAGAGTGGGGTATGGTTCTTGGACCTATAGGCCAAGCGGGGGTGGTTCTTGTGACTTATAGGCCGAGTGGGGGTGGTTCTTGTGACATATAGGCCAAGCGGGGGTGGTTCTTGTGACATATAGGGAGAGTGGGGTATGGTTCTTGTGACTTATAGGCCGAGTGGGGGTGGTTCTTGTGACCTATAGGCCAAGCGGGGGTGGTTCTTGTGACATATAGGGAGAGTGGGGTATGGTTCTTGTGACTTATAGGCCGAGCGGGGGTGGTTCTTGTGACCTATAGGCCGAGCGGGGGTGGTTCTTGTGACCTATATGCTGAGCGGTGGTGGTTCTTGTGACCTATAGGCCGAGCGGGGGTGGTTCTTGTGACCTATATGCTGAGCGGGGGTGGTTCTTGTGATCTATAGGCTGAGCGGGGGTGGTTCTTGTGATCTATAGGCCGAGCGGGGGTGGTTCTTGTGACCTATATGCAGAGCGGGGGTGGTTCTTGTGACCTATGGGCCGAGCGGGGGTGGTTCTTGTGGCCTATAGGTTGAGCGGGGGTGGTTCTTGTGACCTATAGGCCGAGCGGGGGTGGTTCTTGTGACCTATAGGCCGAGCGGGGGTGGTTCTTGTGACCTATAGGCCGAGCGGGGGTGGTTCTTGTGACCTATATGCTGAGCGGGGGTGGTTCTTGTGACCTATAGGCCGAGCGGGGGTGGTTCTTGTGGCCTATAGGTTGAGCGGGTGTGGTTCTTGTGACCTATAGGCCGAGCGGGGGTAGTTCTTGTGACCTATAGGCCGAGCGGGGGTGGTTCTTGTGACCTATAGGCCGAGCGGGGGTGGTTCTTGTGGCATTCAGGTTATGGGAAGATATCCTTACTTTCAAAAAACCAATTAGTTTCACTGTCTGGGTAGCAATATTCACCGAGATGCAAACCAGCCGTACATCCGTGACTAACCTAAAACCTCATCACAATGCAAGTTTCTGTTTATCTTCAAGTTGGGCCGAGCGGGTCCATGGACCGTGTTTGGCAAGTCTCTCGCAAATTCTTGTCAATTAAACAAATTCCTCTCTGTATGTGGAGCCTTGTAATCCGTGCTGGCTCCAGAGATCACGAACAACAACTATATTGATCCAGGTCCGTTTAATGTTGTTTGAACCCAACCTATCAATGTTCAAAGAGCTCATAACACTTTAAATAAACTATCAGGTTCCCATCGCCAACTTGATCCTTCTTAACTTGTGTTGCAACTCTATTTTAGCAGTTTTTACGGTAGTAAAAGTTGTTTGCAGGTTATTTAACGGGCACTTTGTAATCACACCACCACCGACACAGGGTCCCTGACCCACTAACACTTTTTGAACAAAATAATAATTATTTTTATTTTATAACATATTTTTGTAAAAAAGCATTAATATGAAGAGGAGCACTATTCTCTACACACAGTGAATTATTCGATTCGTTATTCAAAATCCCAGTCCTAAGAGGATTCATTATTCGCTGCAATCGTCATGCGACTGTACCAGCGCTTGAGACTCCAATGACTAATTATGGAGAAGCTGACAGGAGCCAGCCCCTCTCAGATAAGCCCCGTCGTCCAATGGGAGCAATAAATATGCTTTATATTTTGTTATAGCGTGTATTTAATATGTGTTAAAACCAATAAGTTAGGTGGCGAGTTAAAGTGATTAATTAAAATTAATAAAATAGATTCTTTATTAAAAACTGTGTGTTTTTTTTCATTAAAAATGAAGAAAAACTGGAAATTAAATGGTTAGGGGCACATCAGCCTAGTGACTTTTGATTTATGCATGTGGATGGCAAGAAAAAAAGAACTTTTTCTAATTCTTGCTTTGGTCAAAAATTGTGGTTAACTGTGAGTGAAGAAAAAAACAAGACTTATTTTGTTTTATTGTTAATTATTTGGTGGTGTGGGGTTGTGGAAAACGGTAGGCTGTAAGGATCTTAAACATTTAAGCGAAAAATTAAAAAACATGAGTAATGTGCAATTGTTTGAAAAATGTATGTAGGTTTAAAACATTTGGAACAGTAAATATTGCATCACAAATAGATCCGCGGTCGGAGAATAGTTTCAGTAGGCCTACGTTAAAAAGAATCAAAACGTTCCTTAGGAACACCATGGGATGAGACCGGTTAAATTCACTGGCTGTTTGTTCATTGTTCTATACATAAGGAAGAAATTTATGAGTTTCCAAACTTCAACAACAGAGTCATCGATATGTTTGCCAGTCAGAAGAACAGACTTGCCCAGCTTTTGTACAAATCATAAAATAGTGTGATCCCTTGGTAAGTTTAATTCAAAACCTGTATTTTATTATTTCTGTTTGTAGAATTGCTTAGTGGTTTTGTAATTCTAGTGATTTTTTTAAAGTAAGAAAACGTAATTGAATTTATTTTTTTATGCTAACACGTGGTGAGGAAAAATCATTATCCCATAAGCTTTAACCTGGCCCCACCAAAAATAAATATCATGAGCCGCACTGTATTATATCAGCAAACAGTTATAAGCTATATTAAACTAGAGCTCCACGCCTAATGCCACATACACTGTCTCAGATCAATCTCGCAACTACTTGTCTCAGATTATTCTCGCCACTACTTGTCTCAGATATTCTCACTATTGTCAGATTTCTCTCCACTACTTGTCTCAGATCAATCTCCCCACAACTTGTCTCAGATTATCTCTCCACTACTTGTCTCAGATTAAATTCTCCCACAACTTGTCTCAGATTATTCTCTCCACTAGCTGTCTCAGATTATTCTCTCCACTAGTTGTCTCAGATTATTCTCGCCACTACTTGTCTCAGATTAATCTCTCCACTACTTGTCTCAGATTATCTCCCACTACTTGTCTCAGATCAATCTCCCACTACTTGTCTCAGATTATTCTCCCACTACTTGTCTCAGATTATTCTCGCACTACTTGTCTCAGATTATTTCTCCACTAGCTGTCTCAGATAATCTCTCCACTAGTTGTTTCAGATTATCTCGCCACTATTGTCTCAGATATTTCTCCACACTATATCTCAGATTATTCTCGCCACTACTTGTCTCAGATTATTCTCCCCACTACTTGTCTCAGATTAATCTCCCACAACTTGTCTCATATTATTCTCTCACTACTTGTCTCAGATTATTCTCTCCACTACTTGTCTCAGATATTCTCTCCACTACTTGGTTATAAATCTCCTCACAATTGTCTCAGATAATCTTCCACTAATTGTCTCAAATCAAGCTCCCACAACTTGTCTCAGATAATCTCTCCACTAGTTGTCTCAGATCAATCTCCTCACTAGTTGTCTCAGATAAATCTGTCTCAGATCATTCTCGTACTACTTGTCTCAGATTATTCTCTCCACTAGTTGTTCAGATTATCTCCCACTACTTGTCTCAAATTATTCTCTCCACTAGCTGTATCAGATTATTCTCCCACTACTTGTCTCAGATTATTCTCTCCACTAGCAGTCTCAGATTATTCTCTCACTACTTATCTCAGATATCTCGCCACTACTTGTCTCAGATATTCTCCCCACTATTGTCTCAGATTATTCTCGCCACTACTTGTCTCAGATTATTCTCTCCACTAGTTGTTCAGATTATTCTCTCACTACTTGTCTCAAATTATTCTCTCCACTAGCTGTATCAGATTATTCTCTCCACTACTTGTCTCAGATTATCTCTCCACTAGAGTCTCAGATTATTCTCTCCACTAGCTGTCTCAGATTATTCTCTCCACTAGCTGTCTCAGATTATTCTCTCCACTAGCTGTATCAGATTATTCTCTCCACTAGCTGTCTCAGATTATTCTCTCCACTAGCTGTCTCAGATTATTCTCTCCACTAGCTGTATCAGATTATTCTCTCCACTAGTTGTTTCAGATTATTCTCGCCACTACTTGTCTCAGATATCTCTCCCACTAGCTGTCTCAGATATTCTCTCCACTAGTTGTTCAGATTATTCTCGCCACTACTTGTCTCAGATATTCTCTCCACTAGTGTCTCAGATTATTCTCTCCACTAGTTGTTTTCAGATTATTCTCGCCACTATTGTCTCAGATTATTCTCTCCACTACTTGTCTCAGATTATTCTCTCCACTACTTATCTCAGATTATTCTCGCCACTACTTGTCTCAGATTATCTCCCCACTACTTGTCTCAGATTATTCTCGCCACTACTTGTCTCAGATTATTCTCTCCACTACTTGTCTCAGATCATTCTCTCCACTACTTGCTTAATAATCTCCCACAATTGTCTCAGATAAATCTTTCCACTAATTGTCTCAATCAGCTCCCACCAACTTGTCTCAGATAAATCTCTCCACTAGTTGTCTCAGATCAATCTCCTCACTAGTTGTCTCAGATAAACTTCTCAGATCATTCTCGGTACTACTGTCTCAGATATTCTCTCCACTAGTTGTATCAGATTATTCTCCCACTACTTGTCTCAAATTATTCTCTCCACTAGCTGTATCAGATTATTCTCTCCACTAGCTGTCTCAGATTATTCTCTCCACTAGCTGTATCAGATTATTCTCCCCACAATTGTCTCGGTAATGTCCGCAGTGTCCAACTCCCTCCCGGCTCGAGATGACCTCTGACCTAATTTAATGGTTTCCGCCCAAGGACTGACTCTCATCCCTGCCTTGACGTCATGTCCGGACTTCAACAACACTTTCGGTTGGGATATCGGCTCTCGAGGACCTGGAGATTTCCTTGTCTGCACACAGACGTCAGTGTGTGTAGGTCTAGATGTTATGCCTCTTTGTAGGACTAGCTGTTTTCTGTTCAGACATATACTGGTTCTCAACTCACAATGCTCTGTTGAATAGTCTTAGACATTTATTCAAATTATAGTCATTTTTGCTTTCAAATTCATCTACTCGTTCGAATTAAAAAAACATTTAAATAAGAAAAACAGAACAAGAACTTATCTAAATAGTCCACTGTATTCCTTGAACTCGTCAGGCTGCATATCTTATCTGCAGAACAGCAGGGATCAACTTAGCATCCGTAGATATTCATTAGGACCTATTCTCATACGGCCTCCTGAAACATTCATGATGGGCAATTGAACCATCCGGTAGGCGTGGGTGTCGTTTAGACGCCGTCCTGTCTCAGAAGACGATGCACCGTCACACTATTCCGGGTCCGCCCTCTTGATAGACTGTCCTTGTATTCCCTACTATTGTCATATGACCTGTTAAATGGATCTTGTAAATAGTAATCTTGTCGAATGACTTAGCATGTGTACCCTACAAATAGCACTCTTGTTGACTGACTTTCTAGATGAATCTTGCATAGTGGCACTCTTTTGATTGACTTTATAGATGGACCTTGCATAGTGGCACTTTTGTTGACTGACTGGATCTTACAAATAGCACTCTTGTTGACTGACTTTCTAGATGGACCTTGCATAGTGGCATTCTTGTTGACTGACTTTCTAGATGGACCTTACATAGTGGCACTCTTGTTGATTGACTTTCTAGATGGACCTTGCATAGTGGCACTCTTGTTAATTGACTTTATATATGGACCTTGCATAGTGGTATTCTTGTTGACTGACTGGATCTTACAAATGGCACTCTTGTTGACTGAGTTTCTATGTGGACCTAGAACTTTTTAAGTGTAACAGTGTGTCTACAGCTCTGAACTCCAAGTTAAGGGTGGTAATGCCACGTTTCAATCCAGAAGGTGTGGGGGCAGCAACCAGTTTTTGTCAAACTACGAGCGCTACCGGTTCACTTCCCTCCCCGCGTCTATGGTCTCCTTACCTTTAAACTCTTAACAGTTTAGGGGATCTAATGACTATGTTTTGGGGGTCGAGGGATAATTAAATATTTATATTCCACTATATCAAAATACGTGATTATGGACCTATATAGACCTAGCTGGAGCTGATTATCTGGTGAGGTCCCGGTAGTGATTATAGTTCTAGCTGGAGCTGATTATCTGGTGAAGTCCCGGTAGTGATTATGGACCTAGCTGGAGCTGATTATCTGGTGATGTCCCGGTAGTGATTATAGACCTAGCTGGAGCTGATTATCTGGTGATGTCCCGGTAGTGATTATAGACCTAGCTGGAGCTGATTATCTGGTGATGTCCCGGTAGTGATTATAGACCTAGCTGGAGCTGATTATCTGGTGATGTCCCGGTAGTGATTATAGACCTAGCTGGAGCTGATTATCTGGTGATGTCCCGGTAGTGATTATAGACCTAGCTGGAGCTGATTATCTGGTGAAGTCCCGGTAGTGATTATAGACCTAGCTGGAGCTGATTATCTGGTGAAGTCCCGGTAGTGATTATAGACCTAGCTGGAGCTGATTATCTGGTGATGTCCCGGTAGTGATTATAGACCTAGCTGGAGCTGATAAACTGGTGAAGTCCCGATAGTGATTATAGACCTAGCTGGAGCTGATAAACTGGTGAAGTCCCGGTAGTGATTATAGACCTAGCTGATTATCTGGTGAAGTCCCGGTAGTGATTATAGACCTAGCTGGAGATGATTATCTGGTGATGTCCCGGTAGTGATTATAGACCTAGCTGGAGCTGATTATCTGGTGATGTCCCGATAGTGATTATAGACCTAGCTGGAGATGATTATCTGGTGAAGTCCCGGTAGTGATTATAGACCTAGCTGGAGCTGATTATCTGGTGAAGTCCCGGTAGTGAATATAGACCTAGCTGGAGCTGATTATCTGGTGATGTCCCGATAGTGATTATAGACCTAGCTGGAGATGATTATCTGGTGAAGTCCCGGTAGTGATTATAGACCTAGCTGGAGCTGATTATCTGGTGAAGTCCCGGTAGTGAATATAGACCTAGCTGGAGCTGATTATCTGGTGATGTCCCGGTAGTGATTATAGACCTAGCTGGAGCTGATAAACTGGTGAAGTCCCGATAGTGATTATAGACCTAGCTGGAGCTGATTATCTGGTGAAGTCCCGGTAGTGAATATAGACCTAGCTGGAGCTGATTATCTGGTGATGTCCCGGTAGTGATTATAGACCTAGCTGGAGCTGATTATCTGGTGAAGTCCCGATAGTGATTATAGACCTAGCTGGAGCTGATAAACTGGTGAAGTCCCGGTAGTGATTATGGACCTAGCTGGAGATGATTATCTGGTGATGTCCCGATAGTGAATATAGACCTAGCTGGAGCTGATTATCTGGTGAAGTCCCGGTAGTGATTATAGACCTAGCTGATTATCTGGCGAAGTCCCGGTAGTGATTATAGACCTAGCTGGAGATGATTATCTGGTGATGTCCCGGTAGTGATTATAGACCTAGCTGGAGCTGATTATCTGGTGATGTCCCGATAGTGATTATAGACCTAGCTGGAGATGATTATCTGGTGAAGTCCCGGTAGTGATTATAGACCTAGCTGGAGCTGATTATCTGGTGAAGTCCCGGTAGTGAATATAGACCTAGCTGGAGCTGATTATCTGGTGATGTCCCGATAGTGATTATAGACCTAGCTGGAGATGATTATCTGGTGAAGTCCCGGTAGTGATTATAGACCTAGCTGGAGCTGATTATCTGGTGAAGTCCCGGTAGTGAATATAGACCTAGCTGGAGCTGATTATCTGGTGATGTCCCGGTAGTGATTATAGACCTAGCTGGAGCTGATAAACTGGTGAAGTCCCGATAGTGATTATAGACCTAGCTGGAGCTGATTATCTGGTGAAGTCCCGGTAGTGAATATAGACCTAGCTGGAGCTGATTATCTGGTGAAGTCCCGGTAGTGATTATAGACCTAGCTGGAGCTGATTATCTGGCGAAGTCCCGGTAGTGATTATAGACCTAGCTGGAGATGATTATCTGGTGAAGTCCCGGTAGTGATTATGAACTGAGTGAGCTATCACGAGATTATCTTCTTCATTCAACACGCAAAATTAATTTAGAAGAAGCCACATCAGAGAAGAGTTCACCGAACTAAATGTAAGGAGGTCTTAATTGTGTACATAAACGGAAGAATGGGGAAGTTGAGATGCGGTGCTGACAAACATCCACTATCGGACCAAACAATTTATGGACTGGTCCAAATCTCGCGAGAAAACACATTTTAGCAGATATACCACCCTAACGAAAATAAGTTGCTGTCTTAAACAAGGCTGTAAATATAAAATATGTTAATTACATAAAACAATAACTCGGCTAATAATTACAATAATAAAATAAAGAAATAGGCTAAATAATACCTGCTTTAATGGCCGAACAATCTAAGGGATCATTCTCGTGTTGGACTGGCCAGCTAAGATGGGGCTATCAGGGTTCGAATCCCGTGCGGGTCTATTCAGAGTGGTTTTCCCTAAATGGTTTCCCAACTCCTTCCACGCAAATGCGGGTGGTTTACCTCTAAAATACTTCCCTCCTCATCCATACCCCTAAAGAGTAATTATAATATATGCGTATAACCTGAACAGGTAGTACGACGCGGTAATTAAAAAAATTACTAAACATACTTTTTGAATTATTATTAAACTGCAGCTTCAATCACCTAGAGAGAGGATGTAAAATAACTTGAAGATACAATGTAGGCCTATATATTATTGAAGCTATTTCCAGACAAATTCGTGAGTCAGCAATATCAGGAGTACCAAGGAATGAACCCGAGACGATCTAGTAGTGAATCTATTGAGCTTACAGTCAGCAATATCAGGAGCACCAAGGAATGAACCCGAGACGATCTAGTAGTGAATCTATTGAGCTTACAGTCAGCAATATCAGGAGCACCAAGGAATGAACTCGAGACACTCTAGTAGTGAATCTTTTGAGCTTACAGTCAGCAATATCAGGAGCACCAAGGAATGAACTCGAGACAATCTAGTAGTGAATCTATTGAGCTAACAGTCAGCAATATCAGGAGCACCAAGGAATGAACTCGAGACACTCTAGTAGTGAATCTTTTGAGCTTACAGTCAGCAATATCAGGAGCACCAAGGAATGAACTCGAGACAATCTAGTAGTGAATCTATTGAGCTAACAGTCAGCAATATCAGGAGCACCAAGGAATGAACCAAAGGCAATCTAGTAGTGGACATGTTGAGCTAACAGTCGGCAATATTTGGGCAATTTGTCCCAATTAAAGAGAACGTCCGGTTGGATGATTTAAGATCTTGTTTTGAAATGTTCACGAGGAATGCCGAGGCTAGTTATGTAGAGCAATTGAAAAATTTGTTTACATCCCGAGTAGATGATTGTGTTGGTAAAGAAACGCAAAACTTCTCAAATAATATTGTCCGATAGTTTAATTAAAAACCAATTTAACCCAATATATTTCTCTCTGACAAGACAAACCACCAAACACTGTTGACAGGACAGGAGTTGTAATATCCGGATAACAGGACGACGAACACAGTCGCCAACTTGATGTGAGATATTCTCTAGCGATGTTCCTCTGGTAGCCCTGGCTACTGAGCTACCCAGGAAGACTGATGTAATGTGGAAGTCCTAGTCACGCGTGGTTATGGTGATGGTCACCTTGTCATTTAATGTTCTGAACGTGCTCTTTGGGGCCCGCCCACGATACAATAAGTACCAGCCTTCACCCACTTGAATATTACATTGTTCCTGCTCCCAACAGGCACAGGATAGTACAACTACCTGCCTTCACCCACTTGATTATTACATTGTTCCTGCTCCCAACGGGCACAGGATAGAATAACTACCTGTCTTCACCCACAGGTTTATTACATTGTTCCTGCTCCCAACAGGCACAGGATAGTACAACTACCTGCCTTCACCCACTGGTTTATTACATTGTTCCTGCTCCCAACGGGCACAGGATAGTACAACTACCTGCCTTCACCCACTGGTTTATTACATTGTTCCTGCTCCCAACGGGCACAGGATAGTACAACTACCTGCCTTCACCCACTGGTTTATTACATTGTTCCTGCTCCCAACGGCACAGGATAGTACAACTACCTGCCTTCACCCACTGGTTTATTACATTGTTCCTGCTCCCAACGGGCACAGGATAGTACAACTACCTGCCTTCACCCACTGGTTTATTACATTGTTCCTGCTCCCAACGGGCACAGGATAGTACAACTACCTGCCTTCACCCACTGGTTTATTACATTGTTCCTGCTCCCAACGGGCACAGGATAGTACAACTACCTGCCTTCACCCACTGATTTATTACATTGTTCCTGCTCCAACAGGCACAGGATAGTACAACTACCCGCCTTCACCCCTGGTTTATTACATTGTTCCTGCTCCCAACGGGCATAGGATAGTACAACTACCTGCCTTCACCCACTGGTTTATTACATTGTTCCTGCTCCCAATGGGCATAGGATAGTACAACTACCTGTATTCAACTACTGGATTATTACATTGTTCCTGCTCCCAACGGGCACAGGATAGAATAACTACCTGTCTTCACCCACTTGATTATTACAGTGTTCCTGCTCCCAACAGGCACAGGATAGTACTACTACCTGCCTTCACCCACTGGTTTATTACATTGTTCCTGCTCCCAACGGGCACAGGATAGTACTACCTGTCTTCACCCACTTGAATATTACATTGTTCCTGCTCCCAACAGTCACAGGATAGAATAACTACCTGCCTTCACCCACTTGAATATTACATTGTTCCTGCTCCCAACGGGCACAGGATAGTACTACTACCTGCCTTCACCCACTGGTTTATTACATTGTTCCTGCTCCCAACGGGCATAGGATAGTACAACTACCTGCCTTCACCCACTTGAATATTACATTGTTCCTGCTCCCAACAGGCACAGGATAGGATAACTACCTGTCTTCACCCACTGGTTTATTACAGTGTTCCTGCTCCCAACAGGCACAGGATAGATAACTGTCTTCACCCACTGGTTTATTACATTGTTCCTGCACCTAACAGGCACAGGATAGTACAACTACCTGTCTTCACCCACTGGTTTATTACATTGTTCCTGCTCTCTTCCCTAGCTAAAAGACACGAACAGGGTCACTATAGCCAGCCTCACGCCAACTACATCTCATCTATTAAAACATTTACCATCAACATTTGTATTGTTTAGCTTACAAATGTAAATTATACCGAAAAATGATGGTTTAGTCCCACCTTCATTGTTTCTAATATAATACAACGCCATTAATTATTCATATTTGGTTGTAAACTAGTCAATTAGCTGGACTATACTTACGTACCAGGTGTTTCAGCATACTATGCCATGTCCCATGTGGCTAAGCTGTACTATATCATCGTCCCAGGTGTTTCAACCGGAGTATACCATGTCCCAGGTGTTTCAACCGAATTATACCATGTCCCAGGTGTTTCAGCTGGAGTATACCATGTTCTAGGTGTTTCAACAGAATTATACCATGTCCCAGGTGTTTCAGCTGAATTATACCATGTCCCAGGTGTTTCAGCTGAGTATACCATGTCCCAGGTTTTTCAACCTAATTATACCATGTCCCAGGTGTTTCAGCTGAGTATACCATGTTCTAGGTGTTTCAACCGAATTATACCATGTCCCAGATGTTTCAGCTAGAGTATACCATGCCCCAGGTGTTTCAGCCTAAGTATACCGTGTCCCAGGTGTTTCAGCCGAATTATATCATGTCCCAGGTGTTTCAGCTAGAGTATACCATGTCCCAGGTGTTTCAGCTGGAGTATACCATGTCTCATGTGGTTCAGCGGTAATATATTATCGTCCAAGGTTCTTTAACTGGAATATATCATGTCCTAGTGTTTCAGCTTACTATACAATGGAGTGAGCTGGATCTCAGCAGCCAACACAAGAAATGTTTGCTTCTAAAGTGTATATGTTTGCCTCTGAAGTGTATATGTTTGCCTCTGAAGTGTGTATGTTTGCCTCTGAAGTGTATTGTTTGCCTCTGAAGTGTATATGTTTGCCTCTGAAGTGTGTATGTTTGCCTCTGAAGTGTGTATGTTTGCCTCTGAAGTGTGTATGTTTGCCTCTGAAGTGTGTATGTTTGCCTCTGAAGTGTGTATGTTTGCTTCTGAAGTGTATATGTTTGCCTCTGAAGTGTGTATGTTTGCCTCTGAAGTGTATATGTTTGCCTCTGAAGTGTATATGTTTGCCTCTGAAGTGTGTATGTTTGCCTCTGAAGTGTGTATGTTTGCCTCTGAAGTGTGTATGTTTGCCTCTGAAGTGTGTATGTTTGCCTCTGAAGTGTGTGTATGTTTGCCTCTGAAGTGTGTATGTTTGCTCTGAAGTGTATATGTTTGCCTCTGAAGTGTGTATGTTTGCCTCTGAAGTGTATATGTTGGTCTCTAAAGTGTATGTGTTTGCCTCTGAAGTGTATGTGTTTGCCTCTGAAGTGTATGTGTTTGCCTCTGAAGTGTGTGTGTTTGCCTCTGAAGTGTATATGTTTGCCTCTGAAGTGTGTATGTTTGCCTCTGAAGTGTGTAATGTTTGCCTCTGAAGTGTGTATGTTTGCCTCTGAAGTGTGTATGTTTGCCTCTGAAGTGTGTATGTTTGCCTCTGAAGTGTGTATGTTTGCCTCTGAAGTGTGTATGTTTGCCTCTGAAGTGTGTATGTTTGCCTCTGAAGTGTGTATGTTTGCCTCTGAAGTGTGTATGTTTGCCTCTGAAGTGTGTATGTTTGCCTCTGAAGTGTATATGTTTTGCCTCTGAAGTGTATATGTTTGCCTCTGAAGTGTATGTTTATCCTCCAGAGTGAAAGTCTGATTGACTCGATCATGGGTGAAGGTTCAGTACGTGCCATTAATTATTTACGACCGAGAACCCAGAGGCGGTATTTAAATGGCCGAGAGCTTCAAACATGGCGTTCTTTGGTCGCTGATCCTTTAATTAGTCCTGCGGGATGCCATTTATTACCTGTACACTCTAATGCCAGAAAGGACTATCTGCAGAAGCGTCTCTTGAGAACAGACCACTCTTTGTAAACTGGTGGCAAAGTCGACATAACTTCCGGTGATTTCCGAATTCTTGAAACGCTTATGTTACTCCTCCAGTTTCCTCGTATGCAGCTGCTCAAACCATTGATTTACTTGATATTTGTTAGCCCAACTATTATTCGTGATTCTTAGTCTCGGGCTATTCGGGTTTGCTAATCCTGGTGTTATTCTTGGTTTTTAGTCCCGGGCTATTCGGGTTTGCTAATCCTGGTGTTATTTTTTGTTTTTAGTCCCGGGCTATTCGGGTTTGCTAATCCTGGTGTTATTCTTGGTTTTTAATCCCGGGTTATTCGAGGTTGTTAATCCTGAGGTTATTCGTGGCTAAAGTCCCGGGCTATTCGAGGTTGCTAATCCTGGTGTTATTCTTGGTTTTTAGTCCCGGGCTATTCGAGGTTGCTAATCCTGGGGTTATTCGTGGTTTTTAGTCCCGGGCTATTCAGGTTTGCTAATCCTGGTGTTATTCTTGGTTTTTAGTCCCGGGCTATTCGGGTTTGCTAATCCTGGTGTTATTCTTGGTTTTTAATCCCGGGTTATTCGAGGTTGTTAATCCTGAGGTTATTCGTGGCTAAAGTCCCGGGCTATTCGAGGTTGCTAATCCTGGGGTTATTCGTGGTTTTTAGTCCCGGGCTATTCGGGTTTGCTAATCCTGGTGTTATTCTTGGTTTTTAGTCCCGGGCTATTCGGGTTTGCTAATCCTGGTGTTATTCTTGGTTTTTAATCCCGGGCTATTCGAGGTTGTTAATCCTGAGGTTATTCGTGGCTAAAGTCCCGGGCTATTCGGGTTTGCTAATCCTGGGGTTATTCGTGGTTTTTAGTCCCGGGCTATTCGAGGTTGCTAATTCTGGGGCTATTTGTAGTTTTTAGTCTCTAGATTAGTCGTGTTTGTTAGTTCCTGTATCAATATTAGTCCCAGTTTTCGCTCGAAAGTCCACCCAATGAGAAGGTAGAAAACAAATCCAGTTTCTCCAAACGTTCTTCCATCTTTCGAGTGTCCCGAGCTGGAAGAAGAAAGTTTATTTCATCAAAGTTGACAGTTCCAACACGTCACGGTAGTTCCAAGTGTCCCACCCTCCCCCAATGTTGCCCCGTCTATTAGCGAGTGTAGGCTGACGTGACGATCGCAATATGGAGTTCACAGTGCCTTGGCGAAGACTATAGTTGTTGTCGACACGTGTGCAAGTGTCATCGACCTTGAACAAGCTGGGCTTAGACACGTGGACCACCCGCACACTCTGGTCCCACATCCTGTCTAGGGGAACTAAATAATATACTACACTCATAGTCCTGGAGGGAACTATACACTCCTAGTGCTGAGGGGAACTATACACTTCTAGTGCTGGGGGAACTATACACTTCTAGTGCTGGGGGAACTATACACTCCTAGTGCTGGGGGAACTATACATTCATAGTGCTGGGGGGACTATACATTCATAGTGCTGGGGGGAACTATACACTGATAGTGCTGGGGGAACTATACACTCATAGTGCTGGGGGAACTATACACTCATAGTGCTGGGGGGACTATACACTCCTAGTGCTGGGGAACTATACACTCATAGTGCTGGGGGAACTATACACTCATAGTGCTGGGGGAACTATACACTCATAGTGCTGGGGGGACTATACACTCCTAGTGCTGGGGGAACTATACACTTCTAGTGCTGGGGGAACTATACACTCCTAGTGCTGGGGGAACTATACACTTCTAGTGCTGGGGGAACTATACACTCCTAGTGCTGGGAGAACTATACACTCCTAGTGCTGGGGGAACTATACACTCCTAGTGCTGGGGAACTATACATGCATAGTGCTGGGGGGACTATACATTCATAGTGCTGGGGGGAACTATACACTGATAGTGCTGGGGGAACTATACACTCATAGTGCTGGGGGAACTATACACTTCTAGTGCTGAGGGAACTATACACTGATAGTGCTGGGGGAACTATACACTCCTAGTGCTGGGGGAACTATACATTCATAGTGCTGGGGGAACTATACACTCATAGTGCTGAGGGCAACTATACACTCCTAGTGCTGGGGGAACTATACACTTCTAGTGCTGGGGAACTATGCACTTCTAGTACTGGGGGAACTATACACTGATAGTATTGGAGGAACTATACATTCCTAGTGCTGGGGGAACTATACACTTCTAGTGCTGGGGGAACTATACACTCCTAGTGCTGGGGAAACTATACATTCATAGTGCTGGGGGGAACTATACACTCATAGTGCTGAGGGCAACTATACACTCCTAGTGCTGGGGGAACTATACACTTCTAGTGCTGGGGAACTATGCACTTCTAGTACTGGGGGAACTATACACTGATAGTATTGGAGGAACTATACACTCCTAGTGCTGGGGGAACTATACACTTCTAGTGCTGGGGGAACTATACATTCATAGTGCTGGGGGGAACTATACACTCCTAGTGCTGAGGGAACTATACACTGATAGTGCTGGGGGAACTATACACTCATAGTCCTGGAGGGAACTATACACTCATAGTGCTGAGGGGAACTATACACTCCTAGTGCTGGGGGAACTATACACTTCTAGTGCTGGGGAAACTATACACTCATAGAGCTGGGGGAACTATACACTGATAGTGCTGGGGGAACTATACACTCATAGTGCTGAGGGGAACTATACACTCCTAGTGCTGAGGGGAACTATACACTCTTAGTGCTGAGGGGAACTATACATTCATAGTGCTGGGGGAACTATACATTCATAGTGCTGGGGGGAACTATTCACTTCTAGTGCTGGGGAACTATACACTTCTAGTGTTGGGGGAACTATACACTCCTAGTACTGGGGGAACTATACCCTCCTAGTACTGGGGGAACTATACCCTCCTAGTGCTGGGGGGCAATCACAGGATAATGCTAGTAGAATGGAAGTAAAGACTTGACACCCTGCCTTATCTTGTGTCTCTGGACATAAGATTGTGTTTACAAGTCTCTGGACACAAGATTGTGATTACTAGTCTCTGGACACAAGATTGTGTTTACTAGTCTCTGGACACAAGATTTGTTTACTAGTCTCTGGACACAAGATTGTGTTTACTAGTCTCTGGACACAAGATTGTGTTTACTAGTCTCTGGACACAAGATTGTGTTTACTAGTCTCTGGACACAAGATTGTGTTTACTAGTCTCTGGACACAAGATTGTGTTTACTAGTCTCTGGACACAAGATTGTGATTACTAGTCTCTGGACACAAGATTGTGTTTACTAGTCTCTGGACACAAGATTGTGTTTACTAGTCTCTGGACACAAGATTGTGTTTACTAGTCTCTGGACACAATATATTGTTTACAAGTTTCTGGACACAAGATTGTGTTTTATTTAGGGGAGAGTTGGTGAATATCGATCACTTTGCGAAAAAAAATAGTTAAAAATAGGGAAGTAAATAAAAAAGTATTTTTATTACTAGAATGATTATAGCGACTATTTTAGTATTTAGAACCAACAATGATACAATTTTTTTAATGGTTTAGATGAAATATTTAAATTTTCAAAACAATATCTTTGATCGATATTGCCCACGTTTTCGGGTAATACCGATCAGAGACTTAAAAATGTATTTCTCCTTGATGGTGCTATTAAGGGGATGGATCACCATGAGAGATGAGCGTGGCCGGTTTCTAAGACGATTTCTCTGTACATGATTACTAAGAAAACTATTATACATATTTTAATCAGATTTTTACTACTGTAAAGATCAATTCATTTACATGGTTTATAGTTTATTCCTATCTACCCAGACAATTCAAATTTAAGTGTTAAAAAATAATTTAAAGATCACTGCATGAAACAAACTGGGCTTGTCATTTAAATGTGGGAAGACTTAGGCTAAAACTGTTTTCATTGTATTACAATAAACACATTTCTCTATCATTTAGTATAATTTAACGCCAGTTGAAAGTTAAATATTTGTAAGAAGCTTTGTTTAGATAATTTTTGCATGATCGTATTTTCTTGGTTTAGGGTTTTGTTTTTTTAAATCTGCAGACAAAGTATAAACCGAGTAAATATGATTGAGAATAATTATCCGTTCATTTTTCAGCATACATATTGTTCTAAACTAATATAAAGTGGTACACTTTTATTTTAATTCAAAAAAGTGTTGTGGTGCAGTAGCCTGTGACCTATCGGTGTAATATTGAACAAAATGAACCTCTCGAGAAAACTCAAGGCAGTGATGCCAAGCGTTGCACGGTGACTAGCAGGTGTTCTCAGGAAAGATATCAACTCGACTGCGTTCATTTATTAAATCAGTTGTGTGAATACCACGTGTTTTGCAATGGAAGCCGTTTCTGTAAAAAGAGATCGAAGAAAATAAAATAAAAAACTACTATCAGCTATCAGCGCTATCAGCGCAACTCCTAAGAAACGTCCATATATTGAACTATTTGGACTGTTTAGCCGACACCGAACTTGAGTTGCGGTGTTGTCATATCTGTCAAATTTGGTCTAAAAGAGTGAAGGGGGAGCGAGCTAATCTGTTGTTTACATGGGTCAAGTTTCTTGGAAGGGAAAGGCAGGCAAGAGTGCGGCTTTTATCAAAGACCACACTATGCAGAAATCTGCTGCTTTATTTTTAGCTTGAACTAATATAATCAGTAATATGGTTTTCTTAATATTTCTTACCTTGAGGAAGAAAACATTTTTCATTTTACTTTCTCGTATTAGACTGGTTTGCTGGTGACGAGATTGGAGTTCAAATCCCAGTAGTGTATACTGAGGGTGTTTTTTTAAAACGGTTTTAAACACGCTATTATTATTTATTTATATCATCACGTCTTACTACCCGTTCGGGCTGTACACTTATGTACTAATTACTATAATGTGTTAGGCATCAGGAAGGTTAAATTAAGAGGAGGTGCATCCATATTTTCGTGGAGTGAGAGCAGAAAACTATTTAGGAAAAACCACCTGTGAGCACCCGACCGGAATCGAACCATGATCTCCCCGTCTTCAACATGTCAGTTGAACACGGTGAGTAGCACATACTATTGGACTTGATTTCTGGTGGTGGGGAGATTGAAATTCAAATCCCAGTTGTGTGCAATAAGGGTATTTTTCCCTAAAATGGTTCCCAATCTCACTCTACGCAAATGTGGGTACATTAAATCTAAAATGTTACCTTCCTCATTCCAAGTTCATGCATGTGTACAACTCAAACTGGAAGTAATTCACAATGAAAAAAAAACAACTATTGTGATAACTACCAAGAGTGTCGGCAAAACTTTATTAGTTTCGGGCAAGGCAGTTGTAAAGAAATATATTTTTGAGGAGTTTTTAGGGGAATGACTCAAAGCCAATGGAAAATGTTTGAAAATGGAATGCCACTAAAAGCTATTTGGGCATGGCGCTTAAGCATTTAAAAATATTAATAGATTGTTATAGAATATATTTGAAGTTTGATACAAACAATCTTTCAGCTTCAAACTCGAGGATATCAGAGGGGAGTTAAACAAACTGGAGGAAGACACATTTTGATGGGGGGAGGGGTGGAGAAGAAATTGGTGGTAATACCCCGCCCTATCAAACCTCCCCCCTTCCCAGTCCACCCTCAATGAGTAACATTGGATATAAAACTATCGACAGACACACCGTAGAATGTAGATCATTTCCTCAGCATCTGACTTAACCCAAGCTATGAGGGGTGAGGACAGTGTCTGATGATGATAATAATAATAATAATAATAATGGTGATAGAGATATCTTATCAATTAACATAAAAAGTGTTTATTTTTTTATATCTTTTTTCATGGACGCAGAAAATTGGGGGTCAGAGATGTACCCTTCTTTAAAAGTGTTAGAACCCTTGAAAGGCAGGGGGGCCACACACATATGTATAAAACATAAATAAGAAATTGTGTTTTTTACTTTATTATTTACTTTAGTTTCTTATATTACACCATCCAGATACTAATAATAATAATTATTTTAATATAAACTTAAAGATGCACTAAAATCTCCTATTGTAAAACTAGCTTGACCTACATTAGCTTGTAACATGTACAAAGACATAACTATGCAGTAATTGACCCACGGTGGGTGCCCCCAAGGAAAAAATACACCACTGTCCCCAAATCTTATGAATAATTGTAGATCTTAAAAAAATATTTAGACATTTATTATTGGAATTATTTTATAATACGTAATAATATAGAGTAGGTAGGTTAAATTTAGAGGAAGTGTACCCACATTTGCGTGGAGAGATAAGAGTGTAAACCCATTGAGGAAAAACCACTCTAAGTGCATTACCATACAGCCATAATATTTGATAAAATTGTTGCTGAAAAGTTTCAATATAATGTAAAAAACTTAATCTTAATTGAATAAAACAATATTAATAAATATTATAAACAAATCTATAGTCAATTATCAATATTAACACTTATAGAGGCTAAACAAACATTGATCTCTGTGAAATTGTCTACAATTTCCTCCAAGGACAAGCTACGGGTAGTAGCTCAACAGTCAACATATCTAATCCCTGCAGCCTTTATTGATTCATGTGCTTCTTAAATAATTTTTAGTAAAGTTTTGAAAATGACCTGACAGCTGTTTCTATTGATTTTACAGAAAAATATGTACATACATTTTTGTACAGCATAAATTATGCGCAATAAAATGACTATTGAGTAATTTTTGATTGATTAGTGAGATCTTTACGAAACAATGATAGGCCTGAAAGACAACGCTTTCATATATTACCAAATTAATTTTGGGTGGGTGGACCTGCGTGATGGGCCCTATTTTGAGCGTGGGCCTGTGGCATTCTGCCACCACCCTATAATTACACCAATGAACTTGTAGCTATCAAGAATTTCAAACTCTATTAACCTATTTATACCTATACATTCAAAGTCCTTCATCAAAACTTCTGCAATGAACACAACGTTTTTAATTTTTTTAGGGACCTGTGCTACAAATTTTGGTTGAATTCCGACCGCGTGAATTGAGGTGTTTTTCCTCGTGATTGTTCATTTACTCCACGCAAATGTGGGAACACTTTCTCTTAATTACCGTATTTATTATCTACCCTACTTTATTATTGTAAATTTACGGATAACATCAAAGAATATTAAGAAGTGAAGCATTTCTAATATCACAAGAACAAAAAAAAAGACATGGAAATAATCTTTACACTGCACACTCTTATATGTGTTGAGTAACATCCTCCTCTTAGCGTTTGTGTTCCCCCCTTCCCTTCCTCTCTAAAGCTTACGTTATTTCCAAATCTTTGACTATGGCACGCGAGGGGTGCGAGAAAATAAAAATTATATTTATGATGAAACTATTTTGTAAAATAATAATTGTCAAAATTAAATATGTATCTGTGTTAATGTTATTAATTTTAAAAGCGCGGTGGTCAAGGCATGTTCAATAGTCCCCCCACCCCGTTTCATTATCCACCTTTACAATTGATAGCAAAATAGTTTCAAGACATTATCTATTGTGACAAGTGTATTTCTTGTTCAAATTGCCAATAGTCCGTAATGATTTAACTAGCTCTGTATTATCAATACCAAATTATTGACTCTGTTTACAGATCAGATTACCAAAGGTAGGGCCAAAGTGTTTGATGGTACACCAAAGTGAACCGAGCCCGTGTGGGTTTTACGCCGATGTACTAATTAAGCTAATGTGTCAGAGAAGGGTAAGGTTGCTTTTAGATGACTTACACTCACATTTGCGTGGAGGGTGAGTGGAAAACATTTTAGGAATAATAACCTCATAGCACCAAACTGAGATCGAACACCAATCCCCGTCCTCAGCAGTCCAGTTTTTTGCAAGAGTAGTGCCTTAAATCATGAGGTCACCAAAACGGGTCCTGTAATTATATTAATTAGGTATTCTACGCACATGGTTTGAAATTAATGGATGGATTTTAAACTACAGTATTAAAATTGTATTTTTCATGCAGAAATGATAATAAATTCATGACAGTTTTTTTTATCCAATTCACAAGAGTAGAACATTTATTTTTCTTTCGTCTGGTTGAGAGATAAAGTAGTTTTTTATTTTATTTTCTTCGATCTCTTTTTACAGAAACGGCTTCCATTGCAAAACACGTGGTATTCACACAACTGATTTAATAAATGAACGCAGTCGAGTTGATATTTTTCCTGTGAACATCTGCTCGTCACCGTGCAACGCTTGGCATCACTGCCATGAGTTTTCTCGAGAGGTTCATTTTGTTCAATCTTACACCGCTAGGTCACAGGCTACTGCACCACAACACTTTTTTGAATTAAAATAAAACTGTACCACTTTATTTTAGTTTAGAACAATATGTATGCTGAAAAATGAAATGATAATTATTCTCAATCATATTTACTCGGTTTATACTTTGTCTGCAGATTTTAAAAAAAACAACACTAAACCAAGAAAATACGATCATGCAAAAATTATTTAAACAAAGCTGCTTACAAATATTTAACTTTTAACTGGCGTTAAATTGTACTAAATGATAGAGAAATGTGTTTATTGTAATACAATGAAAACCGTTTTAGCCTAAGTCTTCCCACATTTAAATGACAAGCCCAGTTTGTTTCATGCAGTGATCTTTAAATTATTTTTTAAAACTTAAATTTGAATTAGCTGGGTAGATAGAAATAAACTATAAACCATGTAAATGAATTGATCTTTACAGTAGTAAAAATCTGATTAAAATATGTATAATAGTTTTCTTAGTAATCATGTACAGAGAAATCGCCTTAGAAACCGGCCGCGCTCATCTCTCATGGTGATCCATCCCCTTATCTCTCAACCAGACGAAAGAAAAATAAATGTTCTACTCTTGTGAATTGGATTAAAAAAAGTGTCATGAATTTATTATCATTTCTGCATGAAAAATACAATTTTAATACTGTAGTTTAAAATTCATCCATTAATTTCAAATCATGTGCGTAGAATACCTAATTAATATAATTACAGGACCCGCTTTGGTGACCTCATGATTTAAGGCACTACTCTTGCAAAAAACTGGTTTGCCGAGGACGGGGATTGGTGTTCGATCCCAGTTTGGTGCTATGAGGTTATTATTCCTAAAATGTTTTCCACTCACCCTCCACGCAAATGTGAGTGTAAGTCATCTAAAAGCAACCTTACCCTTCTCTGACACATTAGCTTAATTAGTACATCGGCGTAAAACCCACACGGGCTCGGTTCACTTTGGCCCTACCTTTGGTAATCTGATCTCTAAACAGAGTCAATAATTTGGTATTGATAATACGGGGCTAACTAAATCACTATGGACTATTGGCAATTTGAACAAGAAATACACTTGTCACAATAGATAAATGTCTTGAAACTATTTTGCTATCAATTGTAAAGGTGGATAATGAAACGAGGTGGGGGGACTATTGAACATGCCTTGACCACCACGCTTTTAAAATTAATAACATTAACACAGATCCATATTTAATTTTGACAATTATTATTTAACAAAATAGTTTCATCACAAATATCATTTTTACTTTCTCGCACTCCTCGCGTGCCATAGTCAAAGATTTGGAAATAACGTAAGCTTTAGAGAGGAAGGGAAGGGGGGAACACAAACGCTAAGAGGAGGATGTTACTCAACACATACAAGAGTGTGCAGTGTAAAGATTATTTCCATGTCTTTTTTTTTGTTCTTGTGATATTAGAAATGCTTCACTTCTTAATATTCTTTGATGTTATCCGTAAATTTACAATAATAAAGTAGGGTAGATAATAAATACGGTAATTAAGAGAAAGTGTTCCCACATTTGCGTGGAGGAAATGAGCAATCACGAGGAAAAACACCTCAATTCACGCGGTCGGGATTCAACCAAAATTTGTAGCACAGGTCCCTAATAAAATTAATTCATTGCAGAAGTTTTGATGAAGGACTTTGAATGTATAAAGTTGTAGAATGGATGTATTATTATTATATAATGTGTGTAGCTAAAATTATAAAATAGCTAGTGATGTGTATATATATTTTATGAACGTCCCTGACACAAAAGTGATTGATAAGGGAGAAATAGATTATAAAATGATCATGCTTCAATGTAAAACTTGTGTTTAAGCCTATCAAATTTGGTCAAAATCGATAGATATTTTCTATACAATTGGGTGAAAAACATTTTCTTGCAGTATATTTCTTTATGTTTATTGTAATTTCAAATACTTAATTTTAGAGTTAGTGTTTATAATTTTTGAAGTACAGGCAATAAGTGTAATATTTATTCTATAAAAATTATACATTTTTAAAAATAAAATCTTTCTTTTTGCAGAAAATTGTTCTATATGCTATCTTCAAATTTGAATATAATATATATATATATATATATATATATATATATATATAATATTTATTTAATAAAATATTATATTTTTATTTATATTATATTATATTTTGATTTACATTATATTATATATAAATATATATGTATATAATATTATTTAATCTGGTTAAAATATTTTCTTTCAGTTCCTGAGGTAAATGGTCGGATTAAAATTTTTGTCAAATAAACAGAGAATTTGTGAATAGATTTTGTTTTTCAAAAATTGCTTTAGTGGTTTTATGGATCAGGAAGGTTATAATCATAGAAATTGTACCAGCATTTGCGTGGAGGGAGCGTGGAAAACCAGTTTGGAGAAACTAACTTTAGTACACCCGACCGAGATTAGAACCTTGATCTCCCCATCATTGGCAGTCTAGTCTACTGCAAGAGAAACAGCTGACAGGTAATTTACAAAACTTTACTAAAAATTATTTAAGAAGCACATGAATCAATAAAGGCTGCAGGGATTAGATAATATGTTGACTGTTGAGCTACTACCCGTATCTTGTCCTTGGAGGAAAGTGTAAACAATTTCACAGAGATCAATGTTTGTTTAGCTTCTATAAGTGTTAATATTGATAATTGACTATAGATTTGTTAATAATATTTATTAATATTGTTTTATTCAATTAAGATTAAGTTTTTTACATTATATTGAAACTTTTCAGCAACAATTTTATCAAATATTATGGCTGTATGGTAATGCACTTTGAGTGGTTTTTCCTCAATGGGTTTACACTCTTATCTCTCCACGCAAATGTGGGTACACTTCCTCTAAATTTAACCTACCTACTCTATATTATTACGTATTATAAAATAATTCCAATAATAAATGTCTAAATATTTTTTTATAATCTAAAATTATTCATAAGATTTTGGGACGGTGGTGTATTATTTCCTTGGGGGCACCCACCGTGGGTCCATTACTGCATAGTTATGTCTTTGTACATGTTACAAGCTAATGTAGGTCAAGCTAGTTTTACAATAGGAGATTTTAGTGCGTCTTTAAGTTTATATTAAAATAATAATTATTATTAGTATCTGGATGGTGTAATATAAGAAACTAAAGTAAATAATAAAGTAAAAAACACAATTTCTTATTTATGTTTTATACATATGTGTGTGGCCCCCCTGCCTTCCTTTTAAGGGTTCTAACACTTTTAAAGAAGGATACATCTCTGACCCCCAATTTTCTGTGTCCATGAAAAAAGATATAAAAAAATAAACACTTTTTATATTAATTGATAAGATATCTCTATCACCATTATTATTATTATTATCATCATCATCAGACACTGTCCTCACCCCTCATAGCTTGGGTTAAGTCAGATGCAGAGGAAATGATCTACATTCTACGGTGTGTCTGTCGATAGTTTTATATCCAATGTTACTCATTGAGGGTGAACTGGGAAGGGGGGAGGTTTGATAGGGCGGGGTATTACCACCAATTTCTTCTCCACCCCTCTCCCCATCAAAATGTGCCTTCCTACAGTTTGTTTAATTCCTCTCTGATATCCTCGAGTTTGAAGCTGAAAGATGGTTTGTATCAAACTTCAAATAGATTCTATAACAATCTATTATTATTTTTAAATGCTTAAGGGCCACCCCTAATAGCTTTTAGTGGCATTCCATTTTCAAACATTTTCCATTGGCTTTGAGTCATTCCCCTAAAAACTCCTCAAAAATATATTTCTTTACAACTACCTTGCCCGAAACTAATAAAGTTTCGCTGACACTCTTGGTAGTCATCACAATAGGTTTTTTTTTCATTACGACTTACTTCCAGTTTGAGTTGTACACATGCATGAACTTGGAATGAGGAAGGTAACATTTTAGATTTAATGTACCCACATTTGCGTAGAGTGAGAGTGGGGAACCATTTTAGGGAAAAATACCCTTATTGCACACAACTGGGATTTGAATTTCAATCTCCCCACCACCAGAAATCAAGTCCAATAGTATGTGCTACTCACCGTGTTCAACTGACATGTTGAAGACGGGGAGATCATGGTTCGATTCCGGTCGGGTGCTCGCAGGTGGTTTTTCCTAAATAGTTTTCTGCTCTCACTCCACGAAAATATGGATGCACCTCCTCTTAATTTAACCTTCCTGATGCCTAACACATTAGAGTAATTAGTACATAAGTGTACAGCCCGAACGGGTAGTAAGACGTGATGGTATAAATAAATAATAATAGCGTGCTTAAAACCGTTTTAAAAAAACACCCTCAATATACACTACTGGGATGTGAACCCCAATCTCGTCACCAGCAAACCAGTCAAATACGAGAACGTCAAATTAAAAATGTTTTCTTCCGCTAGGTAAGAAATATTAAGAAAACCATACTACTGATTATTTGAGTTCAAGCTAAAAATAAAGCAGCAGATTTCTGCATAGTGTGGTCTTTGATAAAAGCCGCACTCTAGCCTTTCCCTACCAAGAAACTTGACCCATGTAAACAACAGATTAGCTCGCTCCCCCTTCACTCTTTTAGACCAAATTTGACAGATATGACAACACCGCAACTCAAGTTCGGTGTCGGTTAGTCCAAATAGTTCAATATATGGACGTTTCTTAGGAGTTGCGCTGATAGCGCTTCTCAAGTTTTACAAGGTAGTCCTTCCACTTAAAAAAAAAAATTTAAGCTAAATCTTTACTATTTAAAAAAAACCTCATAAAGAGAGTTTCAATGGGTTTTATGTCCAGATAAAACCCTAAGCCAATTTCGTGACTGAGTACAAAAATAAAAAGTAGCTATTTGTTTATTTCTTAATTTATTAAAACTCCTGAGATATTATTCATTTTATTTTACAAAATTATCCCTCAACTGACTCACGAAAACATTATTTTATGAACTTTATTTCCTAGCCTTCACCTTAAAATATTCAACACTAGTAATTTTTTAAAAACTTTGTTACTAACTGACTAAATACTAAAAAGTCTCTTAACTTCTTTTTTAAGTTTTAACTTTCCTTTAAAAAGTAATGATTTAGTATAATAGTTATTTAGCTCTTATGATTCACTGGAGATAGGCTACATTGGTCACATCTGTAACCCTCTGCATTGTCACAGCCACTGAACTCAGCTTGTGTCCATTTGGAGCAGAACACACATCGGTGTTTTTACCAAACTCTTCACAAACACAGCACAATTCATTTTCAGGGGACTCCAAAAGTGAACAGATAAAGTTAGTCGTCATCAAAAGTTTCATCTTCATTTAAACTTTCCTCCTCAGAGTAGCTTTCGAATGTGATATTCCTTCGAGTTGTTTTTTCTTAATAAGTTTTTTTAATTCTATTAAATTCTGCAGCACGATTTTTCAAAATTTTATTTTCAGCTATTTTCGTATTTTGTTCTTCTCTTCACTTTTTCTTTTTCTTTAGCTCCCTTTAATTTTGGCATCTGTACAGAATAGAATGGAGAGATTTCCATTAGTAAAGCTAAAGTGGTAATTAAAAAAATTATTACACATATATATATATATAAAATTTATTCTATAGTAATTGATTTTTCAGTTTAAATGTAATTAAATCAATGAAGGTAACGATCATTTTGGTATGCTAATCGGCATTAGCCGCAAGGCGTGACCGGTACTACCTAACGCACATTCGTCAAACAAAAATGGCGGTAAATACAACCAATTGGCTATATTTTAATGAATTTTGTAAACGAATTATGCACCAATAGATACTATTAAGTAGAGTAGTGGTAAAACATTAATGTTAAATTAAAAAGCTACTTACTGTTAATATCGTTGAAGCACAACAAAAGTTTGAAAACGATAAAAATCTGAAATATTCCACAAACGTCCAAACGCATCGTTACAATATGTCTCGCTAGGGAACAGCACTAATCAGAACCTCGTTCATGTGAAATCCATCGAGTAAAAAGCTGATTGGTATTCACCGTCTCTCCCCTACACGTAACCTAATATTATACTTTGGTTCTAACTGTTGGTCAAACGTCCCTACCTCGAACAGTGTTGTTCCCAATTCTCGCATTAAGGTCAATCCTCTCTCTGTCGCGCCCACAGGCAAAGAAGGGAAAAGTGAATTATTTTGTACCGTGCTACTCGGTCCAGAGTTTCGCCTGCTGTGTGCCAGGTATACTTCCCGCCTTGTTTTAGTGGCCCACACATAGACTACTTTGGAAGGGGGCTCTTTCCAGATTGATCCTGGTGCATTTCCTGTTACATGACCTCCTCACGATGTGATTAGTAATGAATTATCCATACAACCCTAAAATTAAAGGTAGTTCAATCGAAATCCGCTCTAACGACCTTTATTAAAATGTATGGTTAGGCACCGTTTAACATTAAAAACAAAATTGGTGCATCTCGTTTTTTCGGGAAATTGACTTTTGGGGTACTTTACATGGGCGTATGTCTCTAATTTTGACCATATCTCCGAAATTGTTAGAGATCCTAAATAACTTATCGTTGAAAAGTTGTAGAACTCTTAAAAATAGAAAAACAACAACTATTATTTTAAATATATTAGTTTAGAGTTATAAGCAAATAAATATTTTTTTTTTAAATGGAGGTCTGGGAAATCAAGATTTGAATGTTAAGTCCTTAGTGAACCAAGATGTTAATTTTTTTAATATGTTTCTGTAACATGTATATTATTTCGTTTCACATACCGGTATCTTACTAGTTCTAAGAAAGCGTCTCAAATTTTAGGTAAAGGCGTGAGAAGGCCACTCGGTGCACCGTACCATTTATTTAATTAAACCTCCTAATACCATTAGGTCACTGGAGGCACCAACACAACTTTGTTGACCTGTATAACCTCTTATTATATAATAATTATATATATATAAAAAAATATTCAAAAATATATATATATATATTATATATAATTAATTCTGACTTTTTTGTTGTTGTTAATTTAGATATTTACTTTGCACTCTATTTTTTTTTCAATTATTTGTTTCTTAAATGAATAGTATTTTATACCTTTAATTACAGTTAAGTTACCCCAAGCTTAAATACATTTGTTTTTTTATCTTTGTATGCTCTAAATGAATTTATTTTTAAATACAATCCTTTGCGTAGTATTGTAAAATACATTTAAAATGTCAAACGCTACCAAATATTGTATCATCTTCACTATACAGAGGAATGATAAGGCTCTGTTTGTCTTCGGGAAAGAACACGCATTTGGTTATTTGTCGTTGGTCTCTCATAGGCTGCTCAGAGCGTTCATCAACTTTTGTGTTTATTGATTTAATCCAATTCACACAAATATCACCCGCTTTGGTAGCTGCATGGTCTAAGGCGTCACTCTCGCAATAGATTAAACAACTGATGACAGGGAGATTGGGGTTCGAATCGCGGTCGGGTGTACTGGGTTTCCCTCACAAACTGCTTAGTCAGAATATAGATTTAGTTCCAGAAAACGACACAGATCGTTGTATCCTTGGGGTCTAACACCGATTGACAGTTTCTTGCTGACCGAGGCGGGCGCCTAAGAACCCGTCTCACAGCCGATCAACCGGGAAATCGTATACGTGATAACGTTCAAACCAGAAAACGTATCAAAATGCGGTTTTTCTGCATTCCTCGCATGGCAATGGGTAGATTGCTTACATTTTTTTTGAATGTCAATTCCTTGTATTTTAAAAAGAATATGATAAAATGGTTTCACCTGTTTAGGTTCTGTGGTGGTTTTTGTATGACGCCTGTTTTGAGCTGTATAACCTACACAAGTTGCTTCATAGCTCCCTTCCTCGGCTTGACATTACTCCCTCTGACATTTAATAGTGGACGATCCCCCTCAACCAAGGCCGTAGCCAGGGGAGGGTTTTGGGGGTTCAAACCCCCTCCGAAATTCTATGAACAAAATATATATGGCTCTATTTATGGTTCAAACAATATCAACTACAAACTTGGGGGCTGTGTTACCATAAAAAGCACTTAAGAGAGCTTCTAAAAGTGTTTAATATTTAGAAATTGTCCAAGCCTTCAGCAGTTAGGGGGTAATGTTGCCATAATAAACACACCAGATGGCTTCTAGAACTCTTTATCCTTTAGAATTTTTTTCTATCTTCCGGCAATTGGGGATATGCCCACCAACCCCCCCCCCCCTGAAATTATTGGCCGGCTTATTGCCTTGCAAACAACCCTGCCTTTCTTATCCGGGATCACGTTCAACTCAACGCAAACGTAACGTCGTTCACTTAACGTAAAGGTTCGCCTCGTGTTTTTGAATGGAAGCCATCACAACTCATGTCATCTTATAACTTAAAAAGAGTTGTTCAAAGGAAAACTATCACGTGACGTGAACGTAGAGTGAATAGTACCACGTGTTTGCGAGTCACTTCAACACGTCATTTGTTTGCTTATGACGGTCTAGTGGTCAGAGCTCCTGGCTGCGGTTACAGAGGTCCCTGGTTCGATTGACCAGATCTCTCTGTGAAGCAGTGGGTATGGAACGGGGTCAACTCAGCCTCACGAGGACAAATGGGGAGCTACTTGGATAAAGAAGTAGCGGCTCCGGTCTAGAAAACTGAGATTAACGACGGGAGTGGTTTGTTCTGCTGACCACATTACAGCATCTCTATCTTCGCTAACATGCGGCGGCCGCTCAATTTGTATAGCTCGCTTGCGGGCTGATGCCATAGATTCTTTTTTTTTTAATGGAATTCAGAAGACTTCTTCGGTGTATTTTGTCCGCGTCTCGTGAACTCTTTCGTCTTTGGTCATCTGACACTTTATTCTTTATCTCCAACATGCTTCAATTGCAAGTACTTGAAGGATGAGTTCTTTAGCTGCGTTCAGCTCTAATACCGCCTTCTTTAAAACCTTTCAATTTTCCTCTTCTTATATTGCTAATATATCAACTTCCTCCCCAGGTAAAAAAAAAAATACAGTTCTTTGCTTGTGTTGGATCAATAGTGACCTTTGACCTGTATTTGGGGCTGTTAGCGAATCTCCCCCTCCCTTAATAGATAACACCCCTCGACTAATATTTTATTCATGAAACTTGTCGGAAAGGGAAGGGGCAGTTTCTTCCTGGCGACTCCCGTAGCGTGCAGGAGCTATTTGCGTCTTACTATTAGCATTTAATTAGCCGCATGAGGAGATATAATCTAGGGAAGAACCCACCCACATTTGCCTGGAGGAAGAGTGGGAAAACATTCAGGGGAAAAAAAATCCTTTAATACATCCAACGGGATTCGAACCCCGATCTATTCGTGATTGTCAAAGCAGACTACGAGCTTTGCATTTAGTCCGCGTAATCACCTGTGCGAGTCCTTCCGTCCTCCTTCTCTCGTCCTTCTATCCTCCCTCTCTCTTCCCTTCTATCCTCCCTCTCTCGTCCTTCTATCTTCCTTCTCTCGTCCTTCTATCCTCCTTCTCTCGTCCTTCTATCCTCCTTCTCTCGTCCTTCTATCCTCCTTCTCTCGTCCTTCTATCCTCCTTCTCTCGTCCTTCTATCCTCTCTCTCTCGTCCTTCTATTCTCCTTCTCTCGTCCTTCTATCCTCCTTCTCTCGTCCTTCTATCCTCCTTCTCTCGTCCTTCTATCCTCCTTCTCTCTGTCCTTTTATCCTCCCTCTCTCGTCCTTCATTCCTCCTCCTTCATTCCTCCCTCTCTCGTCCTCACATCCTCCCGTTCCTCCAAGACCAGTGCGCAATCTCCTAAGTAACTGTCCTTGAGTGATGATGTTCCCCTCATCACACTTCATTGTATAAACACGGCTCTCGTTCGCTTCCTGCTTCTGCTTCAAGGACTTGTTCCATCTGGAGGAGCGAGATCCTCAACTGGTCCAACTCACAGCTCGCAGAACAATCAGAGGAACCCTCTCAGTCCCACTCCTGTGTGTCCACCTCGTCTGTACCGTCTCACCACGATACCTTCATGGTGTTATGTAGTTCCTGGTGTTATGTAGCTCCTGGTGCGATGTAGCTCCTGGTGCTATGTAGCTCCTCTCATTGTTCCAGGCCCAGTAGTGACGTCCACCAGGTCCAGACATCTCTCAGACTCTGATTGGCTCCATGGTGTGATATAGCTCCTGGTGCGATGTAGCTCCTGGTGCGATGTAGCTCCTGGTGCGATGTAGCTCCTGGTGCGATGTAGCTCCTGGCGCGATGTAGCTCCTGGTGTTATGTAGCTCCTGGTGCGATGTAGCTCCTGGCGCGATGTAGTTCCTGGTGCGATGTAGCTCCTGGCGCGATGTAGCTCCTGGCGTTATGTAACTCCTGGTGTTATGTAGCTCCTGGTGTTATGTAGCTCCTGGTGTTATGTAGTTCCTGGTGCGATATAGCTCCTGGTGCGATGTAGCTCTGGTGTGATGTAGTTCCTGGTGTTATGTAGCTCCTAGTACGATGTAGCTCCTCTCATTGTTCCAGGCCCAGTAGTGACGTCCACCAGGTCCAGACATCTCTCAGACTCTGACTGGCTCCTGATACGATGTAGCTCCTAGTACGATGTAGCTCCTCTCATTGTTCCAGGCCCAGTAGTGACGTCCACCAGGTCCAGACATCTCTCAGACTCTGACTGGCTCCTGTTAGAGACGCTGGACACAAGTTGTCAACGGCCCCTTCAGACCGGTAGGTTCCTCACGATGCACAAGAGGAGACGGAAGAGACTCACCACAAGGAGCTTATCTCAAGAGCCTGCCTTGTTGGACGACATCCATCATGGTCAGGTGCAGGTGAGTGAACATCTTGGAAACATTCCTGGAATAGTTGTTAAAAGTCTCCTTGGATATGATGGTTCAGTCGTCAAACCTCTTGATTAATATTTAGCATCACCCTGACAACTGAAACCCAGGTCAGGGTTGAGAGGTTAGCGAACCTGACCTCCGCATACTGAAGCAGATCTGTTTGAGCCTGTACAGGTCGTTATTAGTACATGGTCTTAGTTTGAGTTAAAAACAACACTGACATTTCTAGTGTTAAGAAAGTACACATTAAGTACATAAATGTCTCATATCACCTTTATTTTAACATATTGATGATAAAAAGCAACTTCCTGAGCATAAAATGCTGTGTCATCATCAAGTGAAATCACATTTGTTTCGTTGTTGTATGAAGTGTTGTTATGTTGGCAGTGCGTGTTGGAACGAGTGTGTCAGTGGCCATTCAACGCCTTCACCTTGGACACCGTCACAGGAGGTCAGTTCGCACCCCGCCAGGGATATCAGATAAATTTAATCATCGTAAATAATTACAACTTTTCAATCTCAAAAGATAAAGATGAGGTAGTTTGTTTTCTTAATTTCAGGTCAAGTTATAATTACTTACGAGGTGAACTATTGTATCGAGATTTGTGTCTGGGAGTGTGCTACGGTATTAACCTCAAGAAGAAGCTAGTCTCAATGAGTTGTTGGTAATTGGTTGTGACAGGGGCAGGGGAGTTGGGCTACGTCCAATTTCATTACTGAGGGAACTGCAGGTCTTATGGAGAAAAACTTTATCTTCGCTCTCTCTCACTTAACTGTTGTCAAATCTCCTCGTTCTCAGTCATGTCTGAAGGTGGTGTGCTGGGGTAATAAGGAGCTTACTGGCAACCTCGACTAACCAGTGTTGCGAAACTTGTCTTATACTTGAGAGAAGATTGACCACACGAAAACGAGAGAATGACAACGCTGTTTTTCAATAGTAAGCAATGTAGTTCCCTCAGGGATGATATCAAGTGTAGTACTTGAGAAGATTACTAGGAAGGTTATTCAGGCATGAAACATATTTATATTCTACCTGAGCTAAAAATATTTACTTAGTTTAACAACAAATTTGTGAAAAAATACGTAAAACAAAGTCAAATATTTAATTGAGGTAATATAATTAAATCAAATATAAATCACATTCTTTTTTATGTTCAAAGGTATACAGCAAGAATATTTCACTTAAAAAAACACATATTATTAGTGAGTTAAACAAACAACTCGTATTGTATATTTTTTTTAAATGCTAGTATTTGTAAAACGGATGCCTTTATAAAAAAAATTGTTGGTTACTTTTAATTTAAACTTTGAAGATATTATTTTTGTTCTATGTGCGTTAAAATTATGTTTATATAATTTAGTTTTCAATCTAGTTATAAAATGGAAAGAAAAAAATTGAGATATCACTGTTAACAGTGCCATTATAATCACTGTCGTATATGTACAAAAATCTGTGGCTAATTCAATATTTTCATAAAATTTAAACCATCTGCCGGAGCTAAAATAAAAGGAAATCACTTATAAGTTAAGATTAATGTAAATATTATTATTATTATTACTATTATTATTTCAGTCACTCCTTCTTTATAATGATAGCTACGCCACTGCTTGATTGGTATATTAATTAATTGCGCTCATTAATGGACTGGAACAAGATCTCGGGAATAATTGTGCTCTTTATGACACAGTTCTGTATAAATGTAATATTGTGTGCTCTATTATTGAAATACACTGACTATTTAATGAGTCAGGGCACTAGACCAATTAGAGATCACCATAGAAAAGAACTCTTGTACAAAGCTGTGACATAATTTATAGCTCAAATACAGTAACAGAGTTGACCTTGACACATCATTATCATGATAGTTGTTGTGGTTCGTTGTTATTGTTTATTTGATACTATTTTAAGATTATGATAAGATTAATATAAACCTTTTTTTCCCCCTCATGTTCATTTAGTGAAAATATCTCTTGTTATTTTTTAAATTAGAATTGAAATAAAGAATATTTTAACTTAACCCCCCCCCCCACTTGCCGGTAAAGAGAGGTAATCAATGTTTCAAAGATACGGGTAGTTTGGCAGGAGCTGGTAAGAGTGACAATAATTATAATTTATATATATATATATATATATACCTCTTCGGTGGCTGCATAGTCTAAAGCTTCACGCTTGCAATAGACTAAACAGCAATGACAGAGTGATTGGAGGTTTGAATCTCATTCGGGTGTACCGAGAGTGGTTTTTCCAAAATTGAGTTCCACTTTCTTCTCACACAAATGCGGGTTCACTTCCTCTAAATTCAACCTTCCACATCACTAGCTCATTAGGGTAATTAGTACACATGGAACAGCCTGAACAGGCAGTAAGATGTGATGCGAATAAATGTATCTATACCTAAATACATGAGCCCCATGTGTGAGCTACAAACAACCTCATTGAACATCTGTAGCTCTCAGACATTAATAAGACTCGTTCTTTGCTCCCAGGTCGATCCTTGCCAGTGCTCTGTGTTCACCTGTTCCACTGGTATGGGCTCATGGACCACTTCAATCTGGACGTTGTGCGGATCTGGAAGCTGTTCTGTAAGTCTCAAGTGAGAGGATTGTGTGGTCAACTGACTGCAAACAATATCAGTTAAGGTGGGGAGTTAGTAGAAAATGTGAGAAAAGTTCAGTGTTTTTGTAGTTTTTTATAGCAAAACATTACTTTAGCCAAAATAAATAAAATATTTCTCCAGTATAAACATCTAGTTTAATTTCCCTCACGCGGTGATATCAACACTTGTTGAATATCGGTCAAGGGTGTCCTGAAATTTAATGACAGCTTTTTCTCTTCATTTAAAAAATTTTTCATCTAAAGTCTGTTCACCGTAGGAATTGTTTTCTGAAAGGCCTTTTTCCCTACCAGAAATTTATTATATAGTAGGATATTGGTAGGAAAAAAGACCTTTCAGAGATTAATTCCTACCGTGAATGGAGTATAATGCCGCTATACTCTTTACATATACAACCAACTATTGATATCCCCATGTGAAGAAAATGAAAACCCTATGTTCCTATTGGATTAATATTTTATTTATTTTGACCAAAAATATGTTTTGCTATAAAAACTTGACCTTTTCTCACGTTCCCTACACCTCCACCTCAATAGTTGACACTTACTGACAAGATAATGCTCTGTGTCATGTGTGGAGGGTTTAGGGGATGCTGCTCCCCTCCCCCCCCTCTCGCCTGAACTGCCCTGAACAGATCTACGAGTGTTATATGTGCATGTGTGTGTGATATGTTACAGCCTTGATAGAAGAAGGTTACCATAGCACCAACCCTTACCACAACTCCATACACGCGACTGATGTTACCCAGGCAATGCATTGCTTCCTGCAGGAGGAACAGGTAAGACGGATAAACAGATAACTACAGTACTTGCCGTATATGATGGTGGTAGCTACAGTACATGCCTTCTATGATGGTGGCAGCTACAGTACTTATACCCGCCTCGGTGGCATAGTTAGCTAACGTGCTAGTTTCGTGTTGAACTAGACTGCCTAGGACAGGGAAATCGAGGTTGGAATCTCGGTCGAGTGAACTGGTTTTTCCTAAATGTTTGTCCACTCTCCATCCACGCAAATGTTGGTTCACTTCCTCTAAATTCAACCTTTTCAATTCCTAAACCATTAGTGTAGTTAGTTTATTAAGCGTATAGCCTGAACGGGTAGTAAGATGCGGTGCTAAATTAAACTACATTACTTGCCATATATGATGGTGGCAGCTACAGTACTGTCATCCATGATGGTGGTAGCTACAGTACTTGTCATGTATGATGGTGATAGCTACAGTACTTGTCATGTATGGTGGTGGTAGCTACAGTACTTGTCATTGATGATGGTGGTAGCTACAGTACTTGTCATCGATGATGGTGGTAGCTACAGTACTTGCCATGTATGATGGTGGCAGCTACAGTACTTGTCATCGATGATGGTGGTAGCTACAGTACTTGCCATGTATGATGGTGGCAGCTACAGTACTTGCCATGTATGATGGTGGCAGCTACAGTACTTGTCATTGATGATGGTGGTAGCTACAGTAATTGTCGTGTATGGTGGTGGTAGCTACAGTACTTGTCATCTATGATGGTGGTAATTACAGTACTTGTCATGTATGATGGTGGCAGCTACAGTACTTGTCATGTATGATGGTGGTAGCTACAGTAATTGTCGTGTATGGTGGTGGTAGCTACAGTACTTGTCATATATGATGGTGGTAATTACAGTACTTGTCATGTATGATGGTGGCAGCTACAGTACTTGTCATCTATGATGGTGGTAGCTACAGTACTTGTCATGTATGATGGTGGTAGCTACAGTACTTGTCATCTATGATGGTGGCAGCTACAGTACTTGTCATCTATGATGGTGGTAGCTACAATAATTGCCATCTATGATGGTAACAGCTACAATACTAATCATCTATGATGGTGGCTGCTACAGTACTTGTAATCTTTTATGGTAACAGCTACAATACTTGCCATCTATAATGGTAACAGCTACAATACTAGTCATCTATAATGGTGGTAGCTACAGTACTTGCCATCATTCTTGAGGGTGGTAACTACAATACTTACAACCCATTAATTTATTCAGATGACTTTTGAATAAACAATCAGTTTGACATATTTAAATCTCTCTTGAACATAATTTTTTACAAATTCATCTTAGTAATTAGAAACACAATTTGCTTATATATTTTACAAACATTGTAGTATGCTATCTATAAAACACACCCATTGTATGAACGTGATTGAAATTTTGTTCGGGCCTCAAAATACAGTACTCATAATAGCATGACAGTAGAATGTCTGTGAAAGACAGGTTGCTTTAGTTAACAGTGAGGATATTTGTGTGAACAAAACCATGAAATTGATCTCCTTTGGAAAACAAATATCTGATTACACAAGAATGTAACATCCTAATAGACTTGTAAGTATATAATAAAACCCATCCCACTGATCTACCTGTGTGTGGTATAGATCCGAACACACCTGACTCCCCTGGAGATAATGTCGTCTCTCATAGCAGCAGTGACTCACGACTTGGACCATCCAGGGGTGAACCAACCTTTCCTCATTGCCACCTCCAACCACCTGGCTGCACTGTACGAGGTTAGTTTTACTTCAACTTCCAACACTAATTGGATAAATATGATGTTTCTTATTGATGCACTAGTTGGACAAATGTTATGGTTATTAAAGATGCAGTAGTTGTACAACAGTGATGTTTCTTATAGATGCACTAGTTGGACAAATATTATGGTTATTAAAGATGCGGTAGTTGTACAACAGTGATGTTTCTTATTGATGCACTAGTTGGACAAATGTTATGGTTATTAAAGATGCAGTAGTTGTACAACAGTGATGTTTCTTATTGATCCACTAGTTGGAAAACTATGATGTTTCTTATAGATGCACTAGTTGGACAAATGTTATGATTATTAAAGATGCAGTAGTTGTAAAACAGTGATTGTTCTTATAGATGCACTAGTTGGACAACAGGGATGTTTATTAAAGATGCAGTAGTTTGACAAATATGATGTTTATTATAGATGCAGTAGTTGGACAACAGGGATGTTTCTTATAAATGCAGTAATTGAACAACTGTGGTTGTTTCTCTTTTTAAACATTCCTATATAAAGTTGCTGGGGCAAGTATGCATGTATTTGATTTGATTTGAATCTCGACCGAAGTCTTGAAGAGGAGACAAGGCCCACAATACAGCAGTACCAGAATGTCGCAGAAACTAACACCTCCTATCTCTATACTAGAATACATCTGTGCTGGAGAACCACCACTGGCGCTCTGCTATTGGCTGTCTGCTGGAGAGTAACATAGCTGAACAACTAGGGGAATACCGCCAAGAGTTGGAGCAACAGATCAGCTCTCTCATCCTTGCCACGGATATCACGAGACAACAAGAGTTCCTCACCAAGTTCAAGGTACGTCTCATTTGAATTATGATCCTGGATTTTGAATTTGAATTAAAGATTTCTAGTCTTGATTTTACTTTAACACTAGAACTCATATTTTAGAATTAAAGTTTTTATGCTAAATTTATATTTGTAGCTTTTGAGTTTCTCTGATTGAATCTTTGTTTTTATTTTAAAATTTGATTTTTAATTTTTTTAAATAAGTTTTATCACTCGCAATGCTTGCTTAGTAAAATAATTCAAAACATTCTGTTTATTATTTGCAAACTGTTTTGTTGTTGTGTTTCTAGCGATACTTGGATCAAAAGATACTCGACATGCGCCGCGCGGAGGACAGGCACTTCATCCTGCAGATTGCTCTCAAGTGCGCAGACATATCCAACCCGTGCCGCCCTTGGGACGTCAGCCGCAAGTGGAGTCAGAAGGTGTGTGAGGAATTTTTCCGCCAGGGTGACTACGAACGTCAGCTAAACCTGCCCGTGACCTCGCTCTGCGACCGACACTCTACGTCCATACCCAAGATACAGGCCGGGTTCTTCCGGTTTGTGGTGTCTCCTCTGGTGGAGGAGTGGCACCGCTTCTTGGGGACCGACCTGTCCACGCGCATGATGGGGCACCTCAGGGTCAACAAGGAGAAGTGGGAGGCACTGGTTCAACAGGAACTGGACCAGGAGACCAAGACAGAGATGAGTGACGCGGAGCTCCTGGATGAGGCCAGCTCAGAAGAGGAGGGGAAGGACGAGATGTCTGGGAGCGTCGAGCTGCTCCTGCCCCCCACAACAGATTCCCGCAGACCGTCTCTACCGTGTCGAGACGACGTGGACTCTGGGCACCGCGTGGGGCGCAGACACTCGGTCCCACTCAGTTTACCCAAACCCCCGCCCATATCCCGGACTATTATCCGACGGGAAAGTCTCCCTGTAGGGGAGCACCGCCCGCAACGTCGTCTCCCCTCCAGCCCCATACAGCACCTAGAGGAAGAAGAAGACATCCAACTGGGACAGAGCTCTCTGTCACTACTCTCTTCATGCAGTAGTGAGATACACCCTTCTTCGGGGTGCAGCGGGCAGGACAAGAGACCAGTCAGCGCAGAGAATTTGCTTCCAGAACCGAGCATCGCTTCCATCACGACGAGCCAGGAGGCCAGTCGGCTCTCCACGGTGCTCCACGGGGGCGGTAATGGGGGCACAGGGGTGTCTCGACACCTCACGCGTCAACAGACCTTCCCGCCACTCCAGCCATACATCCGGGCACGATACATGTCGACAACCGCAGAGATGAGCCGCTCGGAGGTCCTGCCTGAGACTGACCGCAGTTCTGACTCTTCCTCGTCGTCGCACTCTGTGTCTCGTGTGGTTGCTTTGAAAGACAGTAACAGGACTAGTTGTAGTAGTGGGACCAAGCGAGACAGTTCTCGGGCAGACACTTCTCGAAGTAAGATGGCTAAGTGGGCAGAGTCTGAAGAATGTAGCCGGGAGAAGGAGAATGTGGACCCCGTCGCATCGGTAGCGACTTAGACCTGGAGCAGAACAAGACTGGCCTCGCGCGGAGGAACATACCCCAGGTAGGGGCTCTCATTAGCCTGGTTTTAATATTAAGCTTTCCCTAGGAGTGCAGTTGCAGTGGAACCTTGGAATAATTTGGCCCTTTTCTAGATTTATTTCACTCCCCTCTTGAATATGAAGCTGAACGATGGCCTTACGTCAAACTAAAATACCTCCTAGTGACATATCATTTTCAAACATTTGCTCAGTGGAGTGGATCGCTGCTTTAACTTGGGAGGTCAAATCCCCTCAAAATCTTCTATTTTAACTAGAGTTGGGTTGAATCCACTATTTTACAAATCTGAATCTTAGAAAAAATTATGAACTAAAAATGTAATAGAAAATACAAATAGTAACTAAATGTTAAAACATTACTTCTTATAATACCTTCATTATATCATTCATACATTAATTAAGTTTTAAAATTACTGGTCTGGGGTCTGGTTGTTGAGTTTATCCTATAATTATAATTTTTTGTTCTAAAACATTCACTCAAAGTGGTATTAGGAGTTCTAAAACATATTTCATTTGAAAAATTGGGGGTGGGGGACAAACTGTTTTGAGTCCTGAATCTGAAATTTTCTCCAAATCCTCGAATCTTTGAATATCCTTAAGGATTTGTGGGCCCATCCGTAATTTAACTAAGTGCTCCTCCTACGCCGCCACTGAGGCCATGTACCTGTATCAAGTTTGTACTAATCTCTACATATTACACATTTTACTGCTTCTCCCACATGTCCCTCTAACCCTTACTCCTCCACCCACTCTACTCTTCCTCTACTCTTCTAACCCCCCTCTCCCTGATTGCTTTTAAAATGCATCAAAGTACAGACGAAACAAGACTCACCTCGGGTAAAAAAAACAACCAAACCTTGTTTTTTTCATAAGCAGGTCCTGGCACGAAGGCGAGGATCAGCTCCTGTAGGCTTGCTCAACCGCTCAGAGGATGGCGTTGGTCCAAACGCCCTGGCACTCCGAGGCGGAGGCGACCGGTTCTCGCGCCGGGGCTCCGTGCCCATCGACGTCACCAGGCAAAGTAGGAGATGCTCCCATTTCTCTAAACTCTTTGGGAACAGCTTTCATCCGGAGAGGCTGGAGTTCAAAGTCTGAAATATCGAACTTTACACTCAGTGTGCTCTTCTTGTTTCTCCTGTAAATTATGTGTTTGTGTCCTTTCATTGCTGTGACCTGTTTGAACTCTCACTATGTTCTTTGATTGTATTTACTTCAGTGAAACTTTACATTTCAAACATAGAAGGAAGAGCAATAACTATTGTTTGTGTGAAACTATATCCAAACAAGTACCAGTAATGTATGTTATCATCATCGTCCATCATATAAACTGTTTTCAATCTGTGGCTGGGTCATTTTAATGAAATGCCTCCATATTCCTCTTTTCTTCCACCTTTAATTTCTTCCATTCTCCTCCTCTCATGCGCACACTTAATGTTATCTGCTCCTCCCATTCCTTGGTCTTCCTTGTGGTATTTTCTTTACATGCTTTAACTCCATCTTTCTCCTTGTGATCCTTTCCTTTTCCATCCTCATACAAGTCATAATCTCATGTACTCAACATCTCATTACATGCCATACATCTTAGCTTGCTCCTCACTATCTCATGTACTCATGTTTCTGCTGCATATATGTATAGAGTACACCCTGTACAGCACCTCCTTACACTTTAAAGACACTTCTTTCCTCCATAGCAGGTATCTTACATACCTGTAGAACAACTCTCTCCTGCCCTCTCTACTTCTACCACTCTCCACAATCACACTTCCCAAATATTTTACCTTCTCTACCTTTCTCAGCTTTACTCCATCCAACTTTATAGCTTTACTAGGTCATTACCATCACTTCACACTCAGCCATGCTAAATTTCATTCCACACTCTTTCACTTCTTCATTCCATTCCTCTAGGTGTTCCTGTATTTCCTCTTCCTTCTACCCCCATTCCATCAAGTCATCAACAAACATCATGTCTTTCATATGTAACTATGGGTACAAAGTATACATCACCTCAGTTCTCTTAAACACCTCTAGAATATGTACCCTTCTGCCCTCTTTTAATTGTATATTCTCTCCTTTTTAATTATATGTTCTCTCCCTTCATCTCAATCACACTCCCAACAGTTTCACTTTATGCTCGTATCTAACTATTCTTGTTTGTTAGTAGTTCTTTAAGGAAACCTCTTTTAATTCTTTGAACAACATAATATTATAAATATAGGAAGAGAAGAGCTGACGGGACAAATGTTTGATGACATTCCTGTTCCTTGCAATATTTGTTTAGCCAGAATGTAACATCCGTGAATCAATGAATTCGAGAAATGAAAGTTTCACTGAATTGTTCTTTGTGTATTTTCTTTTACCGGATGTTGGGTGTTGGTTTCCTAGATCATAAAAACATACCACGATGGCTTATAACTTTTACTGGAAAAGAAAGAGAAAGATTTAAGAACATTATTCACCTTTAGAATGAGTTGGGAAGAAATTAATTACTTCACTCTTCTAAACTAGTTTAAATATTACACAATTGATAAATATTTTATTAAATAGAAGTAAAAAAAAAAATCACATTTCCATGCCACCCTTGTTATTTTAAAAACTAGATTTTCTTTCCATTTTTGTGGATACAATATTCTGTGTCTCAACGTGAATTTACTAAGCCATTTAATAAATGTTTCAAATGTTCTAATTGAATCTGTATTTTTTTTTATATAGTTCTGTCGAATACACTATTCGACAAATCCGAATTTTTAATTTACTTTCAAATTTGGAATTTGAGGCCGAATCGTGGAAAACATTATGGACATAATATGATGAAATATTAATATAATATAATAATGGAAAATTTACAAAACATATTTAATAGAAATAGTAACTAAATGTTAACATGCATACACTCAGTGTTAAATTAATGACCTGGAGTCTGGTTGTTAATTTTTTCAAATAATTATTTTGTGGATGAAACCACCAATAAACATTACTAGCGCTCTAAAACAAATTACAATTAAAAATTTTAAGAAAAAAAAATGTCTTTGTTTTGGACTTCGAATATTTTTAAAGTAGTATTTTTATATAACCTAGTAAAAATAACCCCAAAAGGGCTATGAATAACTTGAGCCCTCATTTAAATCAATGAGCATGGTTTTATGATCATTTATGTGTTCTTCTTATATGTTGACACGTTTGTCCATGTATATACACAATCATGTAAACCAACCTTACAAAACATACTTCTCACAACTCTACAACTGCAAACTGCAAACATTTATTTGAGTTGGCAAAGGACTTGATTACTTAATTAATTGGTTCATAGACTGACTCATTGGGTGCTACCGCTGGGGTCATTATCAGTGAAACGATTGTACCAACGGTTTCATATAAAATACACAGGAACTCCCAAGATATTTTCCTCACCTAGTGTTGTAACATTACCAACCTAGTTTGATAATTTGTTATATGCCAACCTAATAAAGTAGTGTAATTAATATGATAATCAACTTTACTACACATGAAGGAAGGTATAGGAAATATAGATAGAAACATTTAAAAAGGAACAAACACAATATGGCTTTTACAATGAAAAGAAGAACACAGTTCACTATTTACATTGCTGCCACTGCCAAATCCCTCAACGTAGGTTTCGTTCTATCATAACTCATCAGGAGGAAGTGTGAAACGCGCAACACAGCTTACTAAAAGTAGAAACTAAATAACACAAAAGGGAGAAAATGGAAATCAATAAAGAATGATAGAATATTATAATGTAATTAATTAGAATTGTTAACATTGTATTAACATTTTATTTTTATAGACTCTTTGAGTTTTAATTAATTTGATGAAAGATAAATAACTTCTTGCTTCAAATAAATGTTGGCAGTTTTTGAGATTAAGAACATTGTGTCTTCTTAGTTCACAAGTCTATGTCCGACTTTACATCTTGCTACTGTTTTCTAAATGTATTCTTTAAAAAAATGTACCAATGTATTTGTAATAATACTATAATATAGCCTTGATCCAATGACCTCCAAGGGAACACAGCACGGAACAAAGATATTTGATAATTAAAAGTCTCTTCTCATGTGAGAATTAATTTTGATACTGCAACAATTCTTTACTCTTGTGTTATTCATGCAGGATTTAACTATACAACTAATTACCTAGTTTTAAAATGTAGCTTTCATAGGTAGAAAGTTTATCAGTTGGAAATATGAGCTCTTGTCAATTTAAATGATGACAATTTCACAAAATATCCAATATGTGAATGTATTGTTCATTATGTGAGCCTCATGTGGACGTATTGTTCATTATGTGACAGCTCCATGTGGATGTATTGTTCATTATGTGACAGCCTCATGTGGACGTATTGTTCATTATGTGACAGCTTCATGTGGACGTATTGTTCATTATGTGACAGCCTCATGTGAGCCTCATGTGGACGTATTGTTCATTATGTGACAGCTCCATGTGGACGTATTGTTCATTATGTGAGCCTCATGTGGACGTATTGTTCATTATGTGACAGCTCCATGTGGACGTATTGTTCATTATGTGAGCCTCATGTGGACGTATTGTTCATTATGTGACAGCTCCATTTGGACGTATTGTTCATTATGTGACAGCTCCATGTGGACGTATTGTTCATTATGTGACAGCCTCATGTGGACGTATTGTTCATTATGTGACAGCTCCATGTGGACGTATTGTTCATTATGTGACAGCTTCATGTGGACGTATTGTTCATTATGTGAGCCTCATGTGGACGTATTGTTCATTATGTGAGCCTCATGTGGACATATTGTTCATTATGTGACAGCTCCATGTGGACGTATTGTTCATTATGTGAGCCTCATGTGGACGTATTGTTCATTATGTGACAGCTCCATGTGGACGTATTGTTCATTATGTGAGCCTCATTTGGACGTATTGTTCATTATGTGAGCCTCATGTGGATGTATTGTTCATTATGTGAGCCTCATGTGGACGTATTGTTCATTATGTGACAGCTCCATGTGGACGTATTGTTCATTATGTGACAGCTTCATGTGGACGTATTGTTCATTATGTGACAGCTTCATGTGGACGTATTGTTCATTATGTGACAGCCTCATGTGGACGTATTGTTCATTATGTGACAGCTCCATGTGGACATATTGTTCATTATGTGACAGCCTCATGTGGACGTATTGTTCATTATGTGACAGCTCCATGTGGATGTATTGTTCATTATGTGAGCCTCATGTGGACGTATTGTTCATTATGTGACAGCTTCATGTGGACGTATTGTTCATTATGTGACAGCTTCATGTGGACGTATTGTTCATTATGTGACAGCCCCATGTGGACATATTGTTCATTATGTGACAGCCCCGTGTGGATGTATTGTTCATTATGTGACGGCCTCATGTGGACGTATTGTTCATTATGTGACAGCTCCATGTGGACATATTGTTCATTATGTGACGGCTCCATGTGGATGTATTGTTCATTATGTGACAGCCCCATGTGGATGTATTGTTCATTATGTGACAGCCTCATGTGGACATATTGTTCATTAATAATGTGACAGCTCCATGTGGACATATTGTTCATTAATAATGTGACAGCTTCATGTGGACGTATTGTTCATTATGTGAGCCTCATGTGGACGTATTGTTCATTATGTGACAGCCCCATGTGGATGTATTGTTCATTATGTGACGGCTCCATGTGGATGTATTGTTCATTATGTGACGGCTCCATGTGGACGTATTGTTCATTATGTGACGGCTCCATGTGGACGTATTGTTCATTATGTGACACCTCTCACCCACATCATTGATAGTTACCAAACATTGCATCTTGTTAAATGTAGTTTGAATCTTACAAACAACCAATCACAGTTCCCTGATTAAGACAGTGTTGTCCTCTGATTGGCCCCCCTGTAAGGGTGCTAGGAGCCTTAGCACCCTCCTCTCCACTTGCTCATATCACCAACAAATGAACATTAGTTTTAATTGTGGATTGGGACCTAGTTAGTTGTCTTGTCTGTTGAGCACCTGACACATCATTTTTGGAAGCACATATACACTTACATCCTTTCTGATCCTAGCCTAATGAGTGTTCCCAAGATTCTCTATGATGCTATTTATTTTGTACGTATATAAATGTGTATGTAATGTTTTCTTTGATCAGATACAGTTTCTAGAACACTTGACAAGTTTGTTCATTTTCCTTTGCAGCTGTCTCTCCATGTTCAGTGAAATATCATCGTTACATATTTGTGAGTTATAAAACATGAAAATCGATATTAAAAAAAGAAAGTAAACATAAACTAGTGAGTGAAAATTGAGTTAACCTTGGGAGAGAGGGGTAAATTATGGTGGAATCTAATGCACAAAGACGATATCTTCTGTCTTCACAAACAAATTGAAACACAAAGTTAGATTTTTTCAAAGAGTTATTCTTCTTTTCCCTCCCCTATTTTGTATTCGATATTGGCAATAACACTGAAATATAAAAACTATATTTCTATATTATTTATTTATGTTAGGTATTTAATGTGTACTTTCTGAACTGACTGATAATATCAGCACACGAGAATTTCTATAAACAAGAGCGAAAAGCCCTATCAACCTTTCAGGGTTGTTTTAAATTCCACAATCGACACAGGTTCCATGGCTTTACTTCGCCCCTGAAGGAACCTGTGCAACATATTTTTATCAATTAAGAAAAATCTGTCACCCCGGCTGGGTTTGAACTCATGAAGATTGGGCCCTAAGGTGAGCACTTTACCCAAAACCGCCGAGGTCAACTAAGTTTCTCTATTATTTATATTTATATTTTTAGCACCACGTCTTACTACCCATTCGGGTTATACGCTTAAGTACTAATTACGCTAATGGATTAGGAATTGGGAGGGTTGAATTTAGAGGAGGTGAACCCGCATTTGCGTGGAGGGAAAAGTGGAAAACCATTTAGGAAAAACCACCCCCCAGTTCACCGACGAGATTCGAACCTCGATCTACCCGTCCTCGGCGGTCGTAGCTCAACACGACTAGCGCGTCGGCCAACTACGCCACCGAGGCGGGTAGTTTCTCTATTAATTGTGTGTAAAATTTCCTGCTCTAAGAACACAGAAAAAAGATATCATCTTCGTGAATAGGATTCTACACACATTTTTCCTGGTGTGGGATATCTTCCCTCAATTTTCACTATTTTAGTTTATGTTTTTTATCAGTTTCCATGTATTATAATATGTATCCTAGGGACTCTTCGCTGTTAAACAAACTTGTGCTAGACGTTGTTTGTTAAACACACTGTGGGAGGGTAATCGTGTACAATAACTGTACATGTCTCATTAATCACAATTACTGCAAGAGATTGAAGAGAGAGAAAAAAAACAGCATTTGTTACAGTAAAGTTGTTTAGTCATGATATTTTAAAGAAATTGTTTACTTGAGTAAGAGGCAACTGTTTGTTTTCTACGCATGCCAGTTTAATTTGTAATGTCGGTGTCTGTACCACACGGTTGGCGTCTGCGGGTTGTGCGGAGAGAAATAAAAATACAGTTGGGTCCATCTTTTGTTAAATCTAGTAATGTTTTAAACTTAGTTATTTGAAATATCTTTGAAACACAAAGATACATAAACAAATCAATCTTGTATGTTCGAAATATATTTTTTTTTTTTTTAGTGCCACCTCTCAGTACCTATTTGGGTTATATTCTTATGTACTAATTTAGATTAAGTGTATCTGCATTCGTGTAGAAAACCATTTAGGAAAAACCACCTTGGAACACCAGACCGGGCTTCAAACTTGGATCTCCCTGTCATCGGCAAGTCCACTCTATTGTGAGATTAATGCCTTTGACCATTCTACCACCAATATCTCTTTAGCTTTTAATTCTTTCCCTTACCCTGGTCCAACAACTCAGGTCAGATTGAGCTATGGTAATAATCTTTCTCGACCCTGTTTTGACAACTTCTGGTCAACTTAGAGAAGATACCATATTTCACTGTTTCTCTAGAAGTCAGCGAAGGATTTTGGGAAGGGGAGTATATGACGCACCACCAAGTTTTATTATTTTTAAAAACATATATTTTAGTAATAAATCACTGCAGATTTCGACCTGTCACGGCTTTGCTTAGCTTATCACTGAAGCTTCATACAAATTTTAAACAGCTGTTAATACTTTACAATCTAACAGCATTTATATCCTCGTTTTTTTTTTTTTTCATGAAGGCCTGGAGGCGATGTGTTGGCCGCAAAAGGGTACATGACTGGTGAACGTTTGGGAATCACTGTTTTATTTATTTGGAAGAACTATTTTCCACCGTGTCTATTTTCTTGCGCGTGTGCATTTGGGGTTAGAACAACTGGTCCATTAATGCAGCCAATTTTAAAAACATTAATCGCCCAACTCCAGCCGAGCTGGAGTTAGTACTTGTAGGCTCGACTTCCTAGGACTGTCTCCGACACTAAGATAACTCAGCATGACCTTGGGCGCTTTTAATAATAAAACTAAATTATTCTTTCTGCACAGACCCAAAGCTGCTTTTATTTGCTATGCGACATTTTGTATTTGTGGCTTGCCTTTTCCCCAGCAAATGCCTCTTAACAACCTTTGCCTTTGCCTCAAATGGAACAAATTTCTCAAAACACAAATTAAAATAAGTGTAGTCACTAGTGTAAACAAGTGTTTGTTTTATGATTTTCATATTTTCATATTATTTCTTTGGTAGTTTTCAAATTGAGAAATATGTTTCATTGTGTTGATTAAAGAGAACTATCATTTTCCAAGAAAGCATTTTGATGGACGCAATCTATTATTGGTTCATGTTTTGACAAATCAAACCACTTGCTTGTTGCTTGCAATAACATGGCCCTTTTTACTATCAACTATATTAATACTATTCTAACTAGTAAAAAAAAAGTTTATCACAAGACGAGCAATTGTGTTGCTGTAGGTTGGCATTACCGACAGAACTATAGAATATGGATCAATCATCTGATAGTGTAGGATATATTTGAGGAAATCTCACAAATGATGCATTTGTACTTGATAATATTTCAAAACTATGACTTTGGCTTGGTTCACCCACAGTCATGACTCAAGTCCACAGTAATGACCGTGTAGTACACATTAATGACTCTAGTCCGCAGTCTGTCTCACATAGTTTCTGATGTTTTATAAAGCTATGGGGCTAGTTTTCGCCAAGAGTTGAAAATGGAATACAGCTCATCTCATTATGCAACAATCTAGTTTAAGCTGAACATTAATTACACTAACGTCCAACAAACTGCCACCTTGTGAATAATGTCCTGGCTTGTAGCCCTTTGCGCTAGTCCCACAAACTCTCATGGTGTGCCCTCCCCCCGCAGGTGTTCTGAGACCACTCGGCCTGAAAGAGAACGCAAGCATGCCGCGAAGGTCGTCGCTACCATATGACCTTGCTCGACAGTCCAACACCACCTTAACCAGCCTGTTTGACCCCTTAACTGCTCCCACAGGTAACGTATCGCACTCGCTTGCTGCTTGGCTGTCTGTATGCTGTGTTAGCTTTAGTCTCAGTACCAACTGCACTAGTATCAGTCCAGACTGTTCTAGTATCAGTCCAGACTGCTCTAGCATCAGTCCAGACTGATCTAGCCTTAGTACCAACTGCAGTAGTATCAGTCCAGACTGCTCTAGCATCAGTCCAGACTGTTCTAGTATCAGTCCAGACTGTTCTAGTATCAGTCCAGACTGATCTAGCATCAGTCCAGACTGCTCTAGCATCAGTCCAGACTGCTCTAGCATCAGTCCAGACTGCTCTAGCATCAGTCCAGACTGCTCTAGCATCAGTCCAGACTGCTCTAGCATCAGTCCAGACTGCTCTAGCATCAGTCCAGACTGCTCTAGCATAAGTCCAGACTGCTCTAGCATCAGTCCAGACTGCTCTAGCATCAGTCCAGACTGCTCTAGCATCAGTCCAGACTGCTCTAGCATTAGTCCAGACTGCTCTAGCATCAGTACAGACTGATCTAGCCTCAGTACAGACTGATCTAGCCTTAGTACCAACTGCACTAGTATCAGTGCAAACTGTTCTAGTATCAGTATCAAAGGTTCTAGTCAGTACTGACTGTTCTAGTCTCAGTTCAGACTACTTCAATATCAGTACCAACTGCACTAGTATCAGTACCAGACTGCACTAATATCAGTCCAGACTGTTCTAGTATCAGTCCAGACTGCTCTAGTATCAGTCCAGACTGCTCTAGCCTCAGTACAGACTGATCTAGCCTCAGTACAGACTGATCTAGCCTTAGTACCAACTGCACTAGTATTAGTGCAAACTGTTCTAGTATCAGTCCAAACTATTCTAGTATCAGTCATACTGCTCTAGTATCAGTCCAGACTTCTCTAGCATCAGTCCAGACTGCTCTAACCTCAGTATCAAAGGTTCTAGTCAGTCCAGACTGCTCTAGTATCAGTCCAGACTTCTCTAGCATCAGTCCAGACTGATCTAGCCTTAGTACCAACTGCTCTAGTATCAGTCCAGACTGCTCTAGCATCAGTCCAGGCTGCTCTAGTATCAATCCAGGCTGCTCTAGCATCAGTCCAGACTGCTCTAGCCTCAGTATCAAAGGTTCTAGTCAGTTCAGACTGCTCTAGTATCAGTCCAGACTTCTCTAGCATCAGTCCAGACTGATCTAGCCTTAGTACCAACTGCTCTAGTATCAGTCCAGACTGATATAGCCTTAGTACCAACTGCTCTAGTATCAGTCCAGACTGCTCTAGCATCAGTCCAGGCTGCTCTAGTATCAATCCAGACTGATCTAGCCTTAGTACCAACTGCTCTAGTATCAGTCCAGACTGCTCTAGCATCAGTCCAGACTGCTCTAGCATCAGTCCAGACTGCTCTAGCATCAGTCCAGACTTCTCTAGCATCAGTCCAGACTGCTCTAGCATCAGTCCAGACTGCTCTAGCATCAGTCCAGACTGCTCTAGCATCAGTCCAGACTGCTCTAGCATCAGTCCAGACTGCTCTAGCATCAGTCCAGACTGCTCTAGCATCAGTCCAGACTTCTCTAGCATCAGTCCAGACTGCTCTAGCATCAGTCCAGGCTGCTCTAGCATCAGTCCAGGCTGCTCTAGCATCAGTCCAGGCTGCTCTAGCATCAGTCCAGGCTGCTCTAGCATCAGTCCAGACTGCTCTAGCATCAGTCCAGACTACTCTAGCATCAGTCCAGACTGCTCTAGACTCAGTCCAGACTGATCTAGCCTTAGTACCAACTGCTCTAGTATCAGTCCAGACTGCTCTAGCCTCAGTCCAGACTGCTCTAGCCTCAGTCCAGACTGCTCTAGCCTCAGTCCAGACTGATCTAGCCTCAGTCCAGACTGATCTAGCATCAGTCCAGACTGCTCTAGTATCAGTCCAGATTGCTCTAGTATCAGTCCAGACTGCTCTAGCCTCAGTACAGACTGATCTAGCCTTAGTACCAACTGCTCTAGTATCAGTCCAGACTGCTCTAGCCTAAGTGCCAAAGGTTCTAGTCAGTACTGACTGTTCTAGTCTCAGTTCAGACTACTTCAATATCAGTATCGACTACTCTAGTATCAGTACTGACTGCTTTATAATAAACAGGATGAGGAGGATGTATTTTAAGGAATGTCACCAGAATCAATGCTAAAAAAAATATGTGCACGGGCATCCGTGAAGAGTATGGAAGACATCGGCCATCACAAAACCATTTGTAGGGTTTATTATTTTCATTGTTTTATAAAGTTTAAATTACTGCCTGTTAAAATGTTGTACATCCCAAACAGTAGTGACAACAACTCAATTTATCTACATATATTCATTCAACACTCACAAGTCTATCACATCTAGCTAGTTACAATGTGTGACACCCACACTCAGTTATCATCTGGAGGGTGGCCTTCACATTGCAGTTTGTCGAGCCTACCTCCAGGCAAATGCTGCTGCATTTCCTTAAAACTCACCTTCCTCTTTCTATTTTCTTAGAGGAATTGTGGCCATCCCAGTGAGACATGCGCCCACTCCCACCCCTCCTCTTCACTCTTCGCCGTGCTAAATTTCAGCCCACACACTCTCACTTCCTCATTACATTCCTGTAGTTGTTCCTTTACTTCCTCTTCCTTCTCCCCCCATACCACCAAGTCAACAGCAACTCATGCTTTCATTCTTTCCTCCCTGCGGTTCCTTGCCACTCTATATTCATGATATTCCCATTACCATTACAAATCTTAGTGGTGAGAGGGCACTCCCTTGCTTCACTCCACTTCTTATTTGGAACCACTCCGTCCATCCTTTCTCCATCTTAACACATTTCATATTATCATCATACATACTCTTTACTCTCATTGCCACTTCTCTTTCCACTCCAGCCTCCTTTATTCCTCTACATACTTTCCATTCATCCAAACAATCATATGCCTTTTACACATCCATGAACGTCATTACTAGGTCAGGTTCTTTCCATATTTGTATCTCTTCGCATCAATTATTTAATTTAAAGTATTAAATCTACTATCGAACCTCTTCTTTCTGAACCCCATTCTTTTCCTCACGCCACCCTTCCTTTAAATGTTTCATCACTCTCCTTTCCTAAATCTTTAATGCATTTTACACATTTATACGTTAATGTTATGCCCCTATAATTTGTACACCTCCTCCTATCACCTTTATTTAAATATTGGTGCTATTAAACTTTTTAGTCAATGCTCTGGCACCTTGTTCTCCTTTCACCTGCTCTTCTATGCTTTCCGGATTCAACACTCCACTCTCTCAAAATATATTCTCCGTGTATTTTTCTCTGTCTCTTCACTATCCATCATCCTACTTCCCTTATCTGTCATTTTAACCCCCTTCCTTTTTGCCCACCTCCTTGCCTCACTTGACTGTTCCCATTCACATCCACCTATAACACTATTTTCTATTCTTCTGTCTATACTTTTCTCTCTTCCCTTAATATCCTTGTTGCATTTTCCTTTCCTCCCTATATCTAGCCTCTGCCTCTCGTGTTCTTTTTGTAATCCATTCTCTAAATGTTCTTCGCATTTACCGTTTTCTTTACCTTACTGTCCCACCATGTGGTTTTCTTCCATTTCCTCTTTCCTCTGGTTCTTCCTTCACACCTCCTCAGCAAGACGTTGGAGAGGAAGACTTGCATGGGTCTCCTCACTTTCCTGCTTGGCGGCAGTGGTATTCTAGCATTAGCGTCGACACGATGTATTGGGCATGGCAGATTGGGCGCAGGACAAACAGTTTCACTATGTCTCCCACCTCGGTGCATCAATCAAAGCCAGAAGGACCCGCTTTGTCTCTTAAAAATCTCGAAAATGATTGCCATTTCTGTAACACACTCCCGATTATATCCAGCTGGCCGACCAGAAAGGCTCTTTGGCTGTGCTCATGATTGCTCGTATTTTTATATACATTTTTTTGTTTGAATTCTGATTAGGTCAAAGTGTTTCTAAGTGTGTTTTAAGTGCAATTCCAGGAACTTATAACCTCACTCATTCTAAGCACCTGAAAAAACAGAACGACCCAGTTAGAGTGAATGCCATGACCATTATTTGTGGTTTTTTAATACATGGTGACCTTGCTTGTGTAAAAAGTTTCTGAAATTTTCTTTTCAAGGCTATTGAATGAAAATATGTGGTTATAGGGAAACATAGACCTACGTCATTTTAGTTGTCTTTAATCCTTTCAACTTGTACGGCCTTCGCACCCGTGTGGTACTTGGGGCTAATATTTTATACAATAGGGATACAAAGTAAGGACTCTGAGATTGGTGTTTTTTTTTGTGGATTGGTGTGAAAATGTTGTGTTGGCAATACATTCAATATTTAAATAGCTGAAATGTATTATTTCCTAGAGCCTACATGTACGATAATATTTTGCCCAGAAGTAATCTCAGTCAAGTATTGGTTAGAAAAGTAACTCTTTGGAGTTGACTGCAATATATTAGTTCCTAAATGTTAAATACCATATTATGTTTACTGCACACAACTTGTGAATATGTTTTACATTGTTGAGAGGGTACACTGCACTATTGTCTATTGTAATGTTGCCATTTTTTATTATTCAGTTAACTAATACTTTATTAAGTTGCTCCTGTAGTAGGATTTAAAAATGTATTTTACAATAAAGGAATGAATGTTGTCCAAGCCAACTCAGTCTATAAAAGTGGTATTATTTGTTCCCTGGTTTACAAAATTGTTTTGAATTGATTAATTAACCATACACAATAATTTTTATGAATCGTGTTTAAGGCGGTGTAACGTAAATAACCTGATCCATAGCTTATTAATGGCAAATAACAGTTGATTTGGTTCATAGGAGGGCAATCTACAATCGGTGGCACAGGGTTCAATGCCCACCACATGCACTAAGGAGCATTACAAATAGTTTAGGTACTAGTATTTGGAAATATTTTAAGTTGCGAGAAAGACAGGCTTGTAAAATAGCCTTAAATAGTTTATCAAATTTTTAAAAAAATTCTTGGAAACTAACAAGCAAACGAAGTGGATTTTTTTTTCCAAATAATTATCACTACTGGCTTTAGAAAGTTTTTATTCTAGGATATTATTTTTTATTGATACAATCCAATTTTCTTGCGAAGAATCTCATCTGGTAGCTTAGAAAGTGACTATAGCACCTACTTCACCCATTCATACGTCAAGTCGTGGGATCTTCAGATGTCACTTTTGATAGATTATTATCAATACTTGTAAAATAACATAAATAATAAAGTAAAATGTTATCATTGTTGACTATAAAAGTGTATGTTTGTATTTTCTATAAAGCCCTTTGTATGAAAATTGGGATATATTTATTTTGTATATTTTTCTGATATTCTGATAAGTTGGCTATGAGCCTCAATCGGGTGCAGGTAGGTCCCACTGGCTTAGAGCCCACTCTAAAAAGGAGGTAAAGTACTTTATAAACAACAATCATTGTTTGCTGGGTACAACACAAGCATTCACTAGCAAAGTACTAGCTGCGCACAATACCTGCTGGAAAAGTGAAGTTATTAGTAAGCTCAAGGTTTTATGTCTGACTGGGTGCACAAAGTGTGTAGTTTTGTACCTGCTCTCACTTGAATAGTTGTTTCCTTTCCTCCTCACCCTGACCTCCTAACCTACTGTCTTACTGATGCGCCACTGTGTTGTACAGGAGATGGTGGCCAATCAGAGAGCAGCACTGACCCCCTAGCTCTATACTGGCCCGCCAGACCCAGTTGTACCGGGGCACAGGAGCTGCCGACATGGGTTCAGGCAAGACTCGTGGCCGCAAGGTCCTGCGCAGGTGGGTAGGGCTAGAGGCAAGGTCATGTGCAGGTGGGTAGGGCAAGAGTCAAGGTCCTGTGCAGGTGGATAGGGCTAGAGGCAAGTCATGTGCAGGTGGGTAGGGCTAGAGGCAAGGTCCTGTGCAGGTGGGTAGGGCAAGAGGCAAGGTCCTTGCAGGTGGGTAGGGCAAGAGGCAAGGTCATGTGCAGGTGGGTAGGGCTAGAGGCAAGGTCATGTACAGGTGGGTAGGGCTAGAGGCAAGGTCATGTACAGGTGGGTAGGGCTAGCTGCAAGGTCATGTGCAGGTGGGTAGGGCTAGATGCAAGGTCATGCACAGGTGGGTAGGGCTAGAGGCAAGTCCTGTGCAGGTGGGTAGGGCTAGAGGCAAGGTCATGTGCAGGTGGGTAGGGCAAGAGGCAAGGTCATGTGCAGGTGGGTAGGGCTAGAGGCAAGATCCTGTGCAGGTGGGTAGGGCTAGATGCAAGGTCATGTACAGGTGGGTAGGGCTAGAGGCAAGATCCTGTGCAGGTGGGTAGGGCTAGAGGCAAGGTCATGTGCAGGTGGGTAGGGCAAGAGGCAAGGTCATGTGCTGGTGGGTAGGGCTAGAGGCAAGATCCTATGCAGGTGGGTAGGGCTAGAGGCAAGGTCATGTACAGGTGGGTAGGGCTAGAGGCAAGGTCATGTGCAGGTGGGTAGGGCTAGAGGCAAGATCTATGCAGGTGGGTAGGGCTAGAGGCAAGGTCATGTGCAGGTGGGTAGGGCAAGAGGCAAGGTCATGTACAGGTGGGTAGGGCTAGAGGCAAGGTCATGTGCAGGTGGGTAGGGCTAGAGGCAAGGTCATGTGCAGGTGGGTAGGGCTAGAGGCAAGATCCTATGCAGGTGGGTAGGGCTAGAGGCAAGGTCATGTGCAGGTGGGTAGGGCAAGAGGCAAGGTCATGTACAGGTGGGTAGGGCTAGAGGCAAGGTCATGTGCAGGTGGGTAGGGCAAGAGGCAAGGTCATGCGCAGGTGGGTAGGGCTAGAGGCAAGGTCATGTGCAGGTGGGTAGGGTTAGAGGCAAGGTCATGCGCAGGTGGGTAGGGCTAGAGGCAAGGTCATGTGCAGGTGGGTAGGGTTAGAGGCAAGGTCATGTGCAGGTGGGTAGGGTTAGAGACAAGGTCATATGCAGGTGGGTAGGGCTAGAGGCAAGATCATGTGCAGGTGGGTAGGGCTAGAGGCAAGGTCATGCGCAGGTGGGTAGGGCTAGAGGTAAGGTCCTGTGCAGGTGGGTAGGGCTAGAGGCAAGGTCATGTGCAGGTGGGTAGGGCTAGAGGCAAGGCCTTGTGCAGGTGGGTAGGGCTAGGGGCAAGGTCATGTGCAGGTGGGTAGGGAGAGTAGATTTTATCAATATTTTGGATTTATGTTTTTCTTGCTCAATTCTCTGGATGTATACTTATCTCGGCTGTCACCCCTGGTTCTAGGCGCAGTTCCGGTGGTCCAGAGCTGTTTGAGCCAGGGAGGGAAGGAGTCAGTTGGCACCACTGGAGGAGAGAGCTATTAGCCAGGAGGACAGATACTCAGCTGCTTGGACGACGCGGCTCACTGCCCATTGAGGTGCTGGCCCTCACACACTCAGGTGGGTACAACGGATCCTGTCAGCGGGTTTGTGAAGTCGCCTCTTGATGTTGCAAGAATAGTTACCAGGGCCTGAATTTTGATGACCTACCATCTTGTTGATGTGATTAAACTCTGCTCATGATACCCTGCTTGTAGAGATAGTGGTTCAATCCTGGTCGGGTGTATTGAGAGTGGTTTTTCCAAATGGTTTCACACTCTTTCTCTTAAAGCAAATACAGGTACACTTTCTCTAAATTCAATCTTCCTCATCCTTAATCATTGCTTAATTAGTACATAAGCTTACAACCCAAATAGGTAGTAAGACACAGTACTAAAAAAATAATTATTTGGTCAATTTTAGGTATTTTTGTTGAATACTATTTATGTTTTGTGACGTCATTCTTCTCAAACATATTATCTTTCGGCACAGTTGTCGGACTGACAACATAATACAGGCTTAAAATGAACTTTCTACCTTATTTACCTTAGTGGTAAGAAACTCCAAATACCCCGTGGTCCCTGCTACTGGGCTTGAAGTATTTCTGTTCAATGGGGTAGCTATTCTTTTTAAATCAATTAGGTACTACCCACACAGGTGGTCTCATGGTTGAAGGCATCACTCTCGCAATAGACTGAAGTGCCGATGACAGGAAGATCGAGGTTCAGGGTGTTCTGAGGATGTTTATTCTTAAATGGTTTACTATTCACCCTTCATGCAAATCCGGGGAAAATTCCTCTCATTTAAAACGTCCTAGTCTCTAGCACATTAGTGTAATTAGTACAAATGTGTATAACCTGACCGGTTGTAAGACGCACTGCTAAAAAAAATATAGTTGTAAAAGGATTTTAGCTGCATACAGATGTATTTTAGTTTTGGTTTATAAAGGGCTTGTTTGGTCCATTCATGTGCATTCTTTCCGAGATTTATTTTACATTTTTGGATAAAGTTTATTTAGCACCGCGTCTTATCACACATTCGGACTATATATTATGTACTAATTACGTTAATGCTTTTAGTGATTAGGAAGGTTATATTTTAAAAAGTGTATCCACATTTGCTTGGAGCTAGTGTGGAAAACTATTTTGGAAAAACTATCCTCAGTACACCTGACCAAGATTCAAACCTTGATCTCTCTGTCATCGGCAGACCATGCGGCCATCGAAGCAAGTGATATTTTGTTATTGTTGTAAATCTGAAGGAATTCTCTTGCATTTTTTATGTCATTATTGTGGTAATTTTATGAAAGTTTGTTATTATTGACTTACTGGGGCCCTCTTGGCAGGGGACCACAGTCCAGAAGAGTTCTCTTAGCGCCTGGAGACTGTAATCACTCGCAGACTGGGCCCACCGCACCAGGCACCTAGTTGCAGAAATCCTGTCATCTGGAGATATAACCGTCTATTCGGCACTCACATGACAGACTTGCCCATCCACTAGAGAGTATACTCGGTATTTGCCCGCCTGCATTGGATAACCACAAAACTGCCCACATAAAGAGTACTATCCGGGTATTTGCCACCTACATTGAATACCAATGACAGACTTGCCCATACCACTAGAAGAGTACTACTCCGGGTATTTGCCCGCCTAGCATTGGATAACCACATGACAAACTTGCCCATACCACTAGAAGAGTACTACTCCGGGTATTTGCCCGCCTAGCATTGGATAACCACATGACAGACTTAGCCCATACCACTAGAAGAGTACTACTCCGGGTATTTGCCCGCCTAGCATTGGATAACCACATGACAAACTTGCCCATACCACTAGAAGAGTAATACTCCGGGTATTTGCCCGCCTAGCATTGGATAACTACATGACAAACTTGCCCATACCACTAGAATAGTACTACTCCGGGTATTTGCCCACCTAACGTTGAATAACCAACTACATGACAGACTTACCCATACCACTAGAAGAGTACTACTCCGGGTATTTGCCCATCTAGCATTGGATAACCACATGACAGACTTGCCCATACCACTAGAAGAGTATTACTCCAGGTATTTGCCTAACCCCCCTCCCCCACCAAAAACAGATGATTATGTCTTTGCACTAAACAGCAACTCTTCAATAGAACTAATTAGCATCAATAATTAGTATGAGTCGACCTAACATCATATGCTATATGTAACTAATACATCATTTCAGTTGTTATATAATGTGTTCTGTGTTTTTCTCTTCTCTTTTACTCGTCCTTATTATATTTATACACAGATTAATTCACATATTAATTTGCCAGTAAGCAGATGGACTGTGATACAGAACTGTGTTTGTTTATTCTACTACTGCCATTAACACAATTAATTAAATCATACATAAACATATTAATTTTATTTCAAAACAAATTCCACCCAAGATTCCTTTCGAAAACTGTTTACAATGCGTGTGCGACAATTCACATTATTATAACTATTTTACATATATCTTTGATAAACTAGATAAAAAGTATTTCAATTCATTGATAAATATTGTATGATATTTGTTCATTATTCGTAAATGAAAAGCATTGTTGTATTTTTACATAATAACTGCAATAATATTCACTGCATTTGTTATTTACTATAGATTTTTTTTGTCTTTTTAAAAAAAGTGAATTTTGATATTTTACCGACTCAAAGTAGAGTAATAATATATACCTCTGTTGTTCCACAATCATAACTTAATAGAAAGATACAGAATTAAGATACAAATTCATATATTATTATATAAATTATATTTAAGGTAAAGGTAAAAATGTATTAATCAAATGTTACTGCACTTGAAATGCTTAGGGTCAGTCACACGACCAAGCGGCCCAACATTTCCAGTCTGATTCCTCGAGTTTGGGTCACAGTGAATTTATGGGGCGGGGCCATTGTGTTGTCTGAAACTTCTCCTGATTTGGAAACGACACCAAATCATATTTTGAACAAAATTAACTATCTTAATGTGAATAAGTGATTGAAAGTAACAATAATTGGTTGGATGGGTGTGACGAGGGGGAGTAATTTTGTAAACATTAATTACTTCTTGAAGGAATTTAAAAAAATTTGAGGCTATAGATGTTAATAGTTTTTGGGAGTCCAATTAGCTACTAGCCCAGACATTTATGAAAAATACACTAATTTTATTTGGGAAACAGAAGGGGAGTTGAAGCACCCACTAAAGATGAAGAATTTGATATAGCAAACATTCTTAATGATAACAGAATTATGTCATCTAACTTCAAGGATCGTAGAGAAAACTTTTTTCTCTTTTTTTTTTTTTTTTTTTGCATGGACATTAAGCCGCCTAAACATTTCATATGCAGGAATATGTTATATGATGACACAATCCTTGTTGACGATAGGAGTCACTTGAATACTCCTTGACAGCTGCTTGCCTTTTTTATGCAAATATTAATAAAATTATTGTCAAGAGTCCAACTCATGTGCTTGGTTTTAGAAGTACATCAGTTGAGAAAAAAAACTACCAACCAATTGTATGGATGGTTTTTATTTGGTTTGTTTTCTATGAAATAACACTTGTTCAATGTTTGAAGTCAAATTAGGTAAAGATTAATTGTGATCTTGTTATATATATTTTTATACAAAACATTTGTTTAGCAATAAATTTGATGAACAAAATAAAAACATATCACTGATAAAAAAAATTTTTTTTTTTAAATTATACATTTGTGAAAAACTAGTAATAAGTCTGAGGGTATAATTTCTTGTCATTGTTGCGGCAATGAATTATAAATCATTTTTGGAGTTAAAATAATGGTCGAGATAATTTAGGTTTTTGCTATCCAAACTAAAAATGAATAGATATGTTAGCGAGTGTTTAATTAGTTATAATTGAAACATTGAACGGAGGATGAAGGTCAGGGTCTGTAACCCCAGGTCTTACTACCCATCTGGGCCATAATCAAGTAATAACACTAACGAGGTAGGGATGATGAAACTAAAACTTAACAGAACTGTACTTCAATTTGCATTAAGGGAGATTCCTAGAATTTTCTTAAATATTCAAGGCATTTAAGGGTCCCAGCCCAGTAATTTTGGACCATGTCAGACCCTTCTTTATTAGACAAGAGCAGGAAACTTACTGGTCTGAGATAATTGCAGTTTTCTGGTGAGTATCAAGGCCTTGCCTTTCTCCCTTTGTTTGTCGAGACAGTTCGATGTCTTTGTCCGTGTTTATAGATTTGTTGTTGATTTCTGTCGCACCAGCGGAAATATTTGACCTTAGATGGAACTTGAAAATAAAAATGTCTCGAAAGAATAACTAAGACATTTAAGAATAATCTCTGTTCTAAGAATGACATCAATATCACATTAAAAACAAAAATGAACGTGGAACAACTCGTCGCAAGTAGTCACCATACTGGTAGTACCAATAAATCAAATGGGGCACTTATTTGACTGATAGAATAACAGGCTCATTTGCGATGCCTTACTATTAAACAGGACGAAAACATTAGTCTGAGATAGTAAAAGGGATTTTAAAACTAGTTGGAGTGAAAATAATTAAATAAATTGGGCTGGAGTGTTTAAGGGAAGTGGCTCATTACTCATCCAATTGTATACGCTTACTCTTCTCAATAATACACAATATTAATAAATATTAGTAATAATGCTAGACAGTAACTATTTATACGTCACTTTGTGTCACATTCCAGTCTTGTACATGTGGTGTTGAGGGTGTCTTGTATTGGTGTTTAGGTGTTAGTTGATATCACCATCGTCACATAGTCAGAACCATTAGGGATGTACCCGATTCAACCGAGAGTGCAATTGTGAATGTGCTGTCATCAGTTCAAGGCGTCATTTCTTGTAAAAGAAAAAAAAGCGAGTATTTTAAGTTTTATACATTCGATGTACTTAAAACCTCGGCCAAAATTGTCCACTTGGGTTTCTGGTGCCAAATAAAATATAAAATTATGTTGTGAAAAAAATGTGTTTCTATGTGAATATAAAATGTTTTGTACATAGTTTTTATTTGTTACGCCTTTTTTTGTCAGTTTTTTAATTTGCAAAAAAAAGCATTAAAAAGTATATGTGTAAACTAACGTTATTTGACTGATTTCAAAGCTAAAGATAAGCTCAAGAAAGAAGCAATTTAATCAAAGTAAGATTGTAAACCTACACAATTTGAAGAGAGCGTGTATGTTTTAAAGGTTGTGACTTTTGTTATTACCTATTATTTCAATGGTCCAAGTCAAGGACTGCCATTTTTCTCCTTTTAATATACAGGCAACTCTCAGTTTACGAATGTCAAAATACACACAAAATTTCTTGAAGCACTCGGTAGATGGAGTTCCTTAAAAAAACGAGATGCTAAACATATAGTGGACTTAATTTTAAAATTTAAATAAATAAACTTTGTTCCTATACAATAAACCATAACACATATATTATAATAAAATGTATTGTATAGACCAGCGGTTCCCAAACTGTTTTAATGGCGTACCACACTGACGATTTCTGTAATTTGGTGTATCACCAAGATAATGCCGAATGTTTACTATCTCGGTAAATTTTTAATGGTGCCCTGGGATGTATTAACACAAACTGCATGGCTGCACCGGCTGTCTGCGCTTGAATCAGTGCTGCTACCCCTTCAACCACCGTTTAAATCTGTTTTACTTTTGGTTGGACTTGGTCCTAATGTATTTATAATATTTGATCAGGTCCTATCTTTTTACGACGTTAATTTGCTTGTTTTGTTTGGCTTCTCACAGTGTACCACCGGGAATAATTGTACGTACTACAGTTTGGTAACCACTGCTATAGACCATTCATTGTTTAATGTTTTGTTTTGTATCTTAATGCTTTAAAATGGCTGCTAACATACACAATACATATTGTAAAAACTCAGGAATGCAAGATACACAAACCAAGTCTTGGCACAGAACTTGTTCATAAACCAAGAGTTGCCTATAATGTGGTACAAATCAATCAGAAAAAATATCTCAATTAGTTAACACAGAGAAAAGTATTTTATTTTGCTCATATTTTAAAATATACTATTTTTACAGTGCTGGCCATCAAAAATGGTCTACAGGAATGTGGACCAGTTGTCATAATGTTGTCAACCAGTAATTATTTGACATGTCATTTAGAAATATCTTGTGATGTTTGTTATCAACATTGTACTATCAGAAAAATCAGCCGTTGTGTACACGAACCTTTAATTCCCAGACTTTGGACGTGTATAAAGCTTCCAATCAATTATTAATTGTCACACTAGGTTTCCAACAAAATGTTACAAGTTTAACTTTGAACAGTGTATATTTATTTTAACAAGTAATTTACTTTTTATACGTTCTAATGTCATTAAATTTAAAGGATTGTAGAAAATAAATAACAAATTAAAGTAAAAACACTAACACATGTTTCTCGAGAAAGATGCTGTGTTGCATCGAAGTGTTTGTCAATATGTGTTTTTATTTGATTTATGCTTTATTTTCTACGATTCTATTGTATTTATTTTATTTTTAAATAAACAGTTAAAGGAGCATACACAGTGAAGTACAAGGCCTGCTCTCCAAGAAATTGTTGTTTCTAAAGATCTCTGTCAAAGCCTCTAGTATTCAGAACTGGCAATTAAAATGTAATTATATCCCATAAATAAGGGAACTCAAATCCTTATAGCTACTGAAGTGAACTATGTTGGATAATTGAAACCACACATTGTCCATATATAATTTATTTTGTAATTACATTAATATCCCTAGAACCTGCAAGCTATCCAATCTGATGTTACCATTTCCTCTGGACTATCCAACTTAGATTAGTCGTTGTATGCATTGATTTCAGATAAAAAGATGAAGACTGAATGCTATTGCATGTTAGAGATCTGGTACTGTACCTCTGGAAATGATGGGTTTGTAACAATCTCTTCACCCCTACAAAACTGTTTCTGTGCCGGTTTGGATTGTATCAGGCCGTGAATTGATTTAGTGACTGTTCGGTGTATCTCGTTGAAGTCTCATTACTGTGTATCTTGACCCAAGTTTCATTAGCATATAGATTGACCAAAGTCTCATTACTTACTGTATCTTGACCAAAGTCTCATTACTTACCATGTATCTTGACCAAAGTCTCATTACTTACTGTATCTTGACCAAAGTCTCATTACTTACCATGTATCTTGACCAAAGTCTCATTACTTACCATGTATCTTGACCAAAGTCTCATTGCCGTGGATCTTGTTAAAGTCTCATTACTGTGTACCTTGACCAAAGCCTCATTACAGTGTATCTTGACCAAAGTCTCATTAACATGACGTATCTTTTTGAAATATTTGTAAAAATAATTGATAAGTTATTGGTCTCTTGTGAAATATCAGAGACAAGACCTTGAACACATGATATGCCTTCTCCCCTCTTTTCCCCTCAAACTATTTGAACTAATGCATTCAAGGAGACAGAGTTATGCCAGGATCATGATCAACTTAACGTTCACGTGACGTAAGAGTTGTCCAGGGGATAACTTTGAAGGTTACCACGTGTTCTTACCAACCAACTGTGTTGTAAGCAACGCTAATATGGCTATTTAGTACTTTGTTTGATTGTGGTTTACTGACTTCTTCCTCGGTATAGTTTTTTTGTCCACATCTCGTGAGCACTAAATTGTTTTAGCCTCTTGTTACACTTTATTATGTATCTCCAGTAAAGCTTCTATTGCAATTACTTTTAACCTAATCAGCGTTACATGCTTATGTTCCATTTTAGTGAACAATTTGTTTTCATTCAGTAAACATTCATTGGCTGTATTTTTCTCGAGTTTTCACGTTATATTACATGAAACCTGATCAAACACTTTGTTTATCTACGTTAAGTGAACATTAAGTTGATCGTGATTCCTGGCTTCAAGACACTAAATGAACAGGTTTTGTAATTAAATATCTTTTAGAAAAACATAATTAACTATAACTATAGCTCATTGGTAGTTTATTTTCACCACAAAATAAGTCATTTCATTTCAAAGGTTAATTTAGATGAAATTAATAAACCGTTTATAAGTTCAAAATAAATTTCTAAGCTATGTGATAAACTTGTACATTGTTTAAAAACTTAAACTGGCCGATTTGTCTGTTAATTCCCTTCTAAAAGTTGTTCAGATCTAAAATTTATTGTAAGATTGACTTTTTTTGTTGGGTGGCTCTTTTCTTGTGGGTCTGTGAGTAAACAAAACTCGAGGTAGTTTCTTAATTATCATGAATAGTTTGTGCCTCAAACTAAATCATTAATTAATTCATTCTAGTTTGCAATCCTTAGTTTGTTAAAATAAGAAACTGTTATGGGTGTACGAAGCTTTGAAAACCTTGACTGTGCTTCGAATATTCATCAACTTCAACTTTGATTCGAAAGTAAAATTCTGGGTTAAACAATTACGAAGCGCTGCCAATAGAAAGGCTTCAAATTAAACTACATATTTTTATTCAACTTTCATCATTTTATTCTATGTACCGTCATTCTATGTCCATTTCAAATTAATGTTCACCTTATAAAAGTCTGAAATAATTAAATTACATGTTACCAGGGTTGCCACTATTTTCTTACTACTAAATTCCCTGTCTTTTTTCCAGGTTTTCCAGACAGATTTGATAGAAATATACTTTCATTTTTCATCAAATTGTCTATTGTGAAGTCATGCAACTTGTGTTTAAAACAGGATGATTTAAGATTGATGGGCAAATAAATCTTGTTGCCTCACAACTATTGTTTAAGGGGAAAAAGACAAGTTTGAATCACTGCTTAATTCTCCAATTCACTTTTTCATCCATCCAGAGACCTACTCTTTTAAGCTTTCAGTCAAATGTGCCAAATTAATAAATATTCCAGTATTTTTACTAAATTATGCAAAACTCCCTGCATTTTCCCCATTTTTTTCAGACACAAACAATTACCTGTGTTCTCCCATCTCTCTCGGTTATCCAAATTTGTGGCAACCTTGATGTTGTACTAGTAGCTTGATCGATCAGCGAAAAATACAAAAGCACATTTGCAAGATAACATTTTGTAAATTATATTAAAATGCCTAAAGTTATTCAACAAAGATTTCTTTCCAATAATAACTATATAATGGTTTTCCACTCTCCCTCCACGCAAATGCGGGTTCACTTCCTCTAAATTCAACCCTCCCAATTCCTAATCCATTAGTGTAATTAGTACTTAAGCGTATAACCCGAACGGGTAGTAAGACGCGGTGCTAAATAATAATAACTATATAATTTTTTTTAAATTCAAACAGTTATTTGACTTATAGAATATTTCGCATTATTTAACTTTGCTTTGAAGTGAAACTGTGAACTTCTCACACCCATAGAAAGCTTTGTTCTTGTTTCTGAAGTAAACAGTTTGTTTTTGTCCTGTCCGGGTTCTAAACCTGTGACTCTAGCTTGTCCTAATACCTACACGAGAAATTATCAAATTCATCCCCAAAGTTGAAGCATTTGAAAGAAACTCGAGGCTGCCCACGTGACTGCAGTCAACTTGAGAATAAACTCAACATTATTGTAATTTAGTCGGCAGAATCGTCTGGAAGCTTTTGGTGCAACCCAGAATCCAAGAAGGGACCAAAACATGAACCAGAAGCAAATAAAAACATATAAGATTACACACAAAGAACTAGTCCGCGTTGCGCTTTGTGCGAAATGTTTTAAATTCTGTAGGAATGCTAAGGAAATGTGTTTCTTTGTACATACATATATTTTGTCTGAAAATCTAGCTTTATGTAATGAATTTTTCTCGCTGAGCTGCAGTGAACAATCTGTTTCTTTTTTTAAATTTATTGTCTGCAACTTTTGAACAATATAAAATCTGAAGGGGTGGATCCATTGGTTTCCAACCCCCAAGATGTTGACACAATTTTAGGATGTCCTTTCTATGGTCTTAATTAATACCTATAAAATTAACATGGTTTTGATTGTTCTAGTGACAGTGATGGTTCTTCTAAAAACAAGTTTTTTAGTTTTTCCATACATATTAACTTTCTACTCTACTCTGTATATGTAATCAATTCTGTACCATATATTGTGAATTTTTAAAAATATGTAGGAGCAGGTCTCCTGGATCCAAACCCACGGCCCTTTCCCTTCTTCGTGGTTGTAACATTTTGTCAGAGGCTGTATGTGTACACTCCAACCCTTGCTTTGAAATTATAAACACATGAAATGAAATCCTACAGATTTTTTATTTCTCGATCCTTGTACTTTCAGAAACTCTACTTGGACATGATTAAGAACATTGTGCTTCCCACTGGTTCTGAAAGACTGGTTGGCGCAGTCCCAGGTGCCGATTGCCCAAACAGTACCTTCAAATTGATCGGTGATAGCTAGAGACATCAAATTTCATGCATCATGATTATACAAACTTTTACTTAGAACATTAAAATGACTATTGAAACATATTACTACCCATTTAGTCTATATGCATATGTACTAATTAATCAAATGTATTAGGGATTAGGAAGACACATATTTATTTATTCATCCTTACTTTCTGTCCTGAGGCCTGGACTGTAACTCAGGACCTATGTTACATTGTTTCTCTACCTCCGCTAATTTGATAGTTTATCCAATTTACAATCATTTTAATTAATTTAGTGTTGATTGTAGCTCCTAATTTAAGTGTCCCTATTTCACTTTCATCTAATTTTATATTACTAGTTGGTCTGCCCCGGGTTTATTTACTAAAATATTTGTTGAAAATCAAAATCAAATTCAAAGAAATTATTTTAGTCCAAATATCCATATAGTCTATGAAACCATATAATTCTTCAAAACAAGAACTAATGACATACCAATAATAAAATATTATTTTCAAATTGATAAAAAATGTAACAGTGCATTGAAAAATAATATGGTGGAATGTTTTAAAGATAATGTTGACATTATGTTAGCTAATAAGTAGAGAGGCCTTGGGATAACTTTACAAGCACTTTAATGTTGTTAACGCTGACCAAACACTATAAAATAAAATCTTTAAAATATTAAGCTGTTTCAGACCCTAAGTGTGGTACATTTGTTCTGTGACAATTTTTGTCAAAATATTAAATACTAGTCCTATAATATACGTAAATAACTAATGAAAATATCTAAAACTTCAAAAAAATCTGTTCCTACACTTTGTTTGAATTCCTGATTGATTGTCTGTTGCTTGGACAAGAACTATCTTTTTATTTCAAACAGGATAGCTCCTAAAGCTGATCCAGGGTTGTATAACTAGCCAACTTTACTTTACATCCATTGCTGTTTCCAGCCTGTGGCCTGGGTCAGTTTTTTGTTCAAGCCATATATTTTCCACTACCGACTGTCTAGACCTGTCTGTCGTAGATTCCTATTCTTTCTAAACTAACTTAAGACTAGGGCAGGCAGAGCATCCAGCCCCTGGCCATCAATTGATCACAATGTAAATGGGTAAACCCATATTTTCATCAATGATATGTTTTCGGTCATGCCGGGAATCGAACTCGGGACCCTTAGCTCAGTAGCAAGACACGCTACCAACTGAGCTAAGGTGTTGGACTACGTATAATTAGCCAACTGAGTGGGTCATTCCACTCCTATTATATTCTAGACTGTACAAAAACTTACTTCCGACACCTTAGCTCAGTCGGTAGCATGTCTGCCTACTGAGCTAAGGGTTCCGGGTTTGATTCCCGGCATGGCTGAAAATTTATCATTGATGAAAATATGGATTTACCTTCTCACATTGATAAATTAAAATCTGGGGACTGAATGTTGTGCCTGTCCTCGTCTTAAGTTAAATTATAAGGCATATGAAACTAAGACAGACCTAGTAAGCCAGTAGTGGAAAATATATGGCTTGAATAAAAAAGTGACCCAGGTCATAGGCTGGAAACAGTAATGGAAGTAAGTAAGAAGAAGTTACTTGGTCCTTCAGTTTTCCGCCAATCACTAAAACAATTGTACTCTGTGTTGTATAATTTATACTATAGCATGAAACCAAAAAAATACAATCATAGTTAATCTGTGAAATGCGGCTGACTGTTATAAGTGCCATAGTCCTTGATAACAATTTTGCTTTCATTTTCACTTTCAATTTAACTTGAGTTATCCACGATTCCTTCTCTTGCTCTATGCCAATATTGTTGTCAGCCAGGAGAATAGAGCGGCCTTAATCGATATAGTTGTAATAGTTTTCTGGCATCACTTCTTAGTGAGGCAGTAATATGAGCTTGTTACAGACCGCAACACTTTCGGGCTCCAAAGATCAACACACCAAATATGAATATAAGGTAAAAACTTTTTAAAACAAATCATTTAGCAAAAAAAAAAAAAGTATCAAAAACTAGAGGTGGCAAATTTGATTCCTCAATAGAAAATAGTATTGAAAGAACTATGTATAGCTTATCATCTTTATTTATCCAATAATAGTCAGAATGAATATGTTAATTAGTATATAAGACTCTCACACCAAATGTTTATATTTTATATAGCTATTTACTAAACATCAAAGTAGCTCAAGCTAATTTTGTGAGAATGTATTATGTTTTCAAGAGTATAGACATGTTTAGGCACAAAGTAGCTTCATATAGTAAATAAAAAATAAAGGATGATTTAACCAGAGTTAGGGTTCGGCCAGACTGACAAGCTAGCGAGCAAGTGACTGGGTGGCCAGACTGGCGAGCGTGCGAGCGAGTGCGTGATTAGCAGATAGCTTTCGTTAGTTATTGACGAGGAGGCTCCGAATCTTGGCAGAGTGGATTGAGGGTGGTTTTAACAAGTGATTTATTGTTGTGATTTTCTCATCCTCTCTCCACGCTAATGGTGATGCTTATTTGTAAAGGCCTACTTTGATAATATTGAAGTATTTTAACATAACAGTTATATATATATATATATATATATATATATATATATATATACACACATATATATATATATTATATATATACACATACATATAGGTATGGTTTATGATCTTACCAATTAAATTAGGCTGTTAGTAGCAAGTGTGCTAAACCTATTGATATTAATAAAAATGTCAAAATGAGAAGTTTTCCAGCACTCAATGAACCAACATACAATAATATTGCCTAGCGCCTGTAAACTAGACTGTACCGGGTCGAGCGTGTGCGCTTGAAAAATAGAACCAGTTCTATCTTTCAAGCATGTGCGCTCAATCGCTCGCGTGCTCCAGTCTGGCCACCTCTCATTACAACCAATGTGTTCTATTTTATATTTTAGTCGCTCGCTCAGTCTGGCCGCCCTCTTATTACTTAAAAAATATGAAGCAATTTATTAATTCAAGAGGATATTTTAAAAAAAAACATGCATTAGCTAAAGTGAAAGTTTTGATGACTTTATTACTAAAAAGAAATTAAATTAGTTTTATTAGTGACACATATGATCACCCTTAGTCCAAAAAATAGTCAAGGATGACTGCGATACGTGTTCTCTGTCTATCTTTAAAAAGACAACCTCACTCTACGACAACATTCCCAGATGTTAAACCATTCAACATGAACATAATGTAGAGAAGGAACGCTTAAATTGGGCAAGGAAACACAGAGAAACAAAAAGAGAAAGTCAAGTTTATAACCAAGCCCTACGATTATTTTTGTGAATATAACAGAGTAGAGACCTATTTGCTTGCGTCCAGTGAATGATAGACAAGAGAAGTGACAACATTAAAAAACAAGCAATATATGATCTGGAAACAACAATAAAGCTCTAAGAATATCCTAACTAGAGGTGTACCGATTCAGTAAAACCGATTACTGATTGTTTAAAATAATCGTTCATGCTATGATTATTTACACCGATTAATCCCGATTATCGATTATTGATTAATAACAATTGGGATGGGAAATATGCTTAAGAGAATGACAACAGTTAATGTAATTAATACAAAAGATTGTATGCATACAAAAAGATATACCTATATAAGTGTGGGGTTTTTTTTGTCACTAAACTACTATCTAAAAAGTTTTGATTTAAATTTTACTTAAAAAAACAACATAATAATCGCCGATTACGATTAATTGGCGATGCGCTAATAATCACCCGATAACGATTAATCAGTATCCACATCTGTACACGCCTAATCCAAACCAATGGTATCAACATTATAATATTAATATTTGTTTTATCCTTACTTTCTGTCCTGAGGCCTAGACTGTAACTCAGGACCTATGTTACATTGTTTCTCTACCTCTGCTAATTACTAGTTTATCCAATCTGAAATCATATTACTTAATTTATGGTGATTATAGCTCCTAATCTAAATGTCCCTATTTCCTCATCTAATTTTATCCTACTAGGTGGTCCACCCCGGCTATTTTACGCCCCCGGTACCCTGCCCCACTGGGTGTCCCACTGCTTTCGGATCTAATAGTCCCTGAATCAGTGCGAGCCCCAGCGGGGGCAAGCATCTCCCTATCCACCACCTGGAGAGGCGCCCTACCGGAAATTTCATTCCACCTACCTCCAGCTAAGACCACTACCTTGGACCTAAAACTAAACATGATACAACATAAGAAAATATAAACTAAAACTAACTTAACCTAATACCGTGTTGCAAGAAATGTTTATAATATTAATACCCAAAAGGGACTACATTAGAAATAAATGTTCTGTGCCAGCAATGCACTTTAAAAGTGAAGGAGATCTCCTAATAAATTGAAAGGCCATATACAGTTGGCACACCCAGGTAATTAAGTCTATTCTTAGTGGCAATTGAGTAACATATCCCCAATTAGGAATGCCTCAATAATGCTTATTATGTAAGAGCAATTTAAGCTCATACTAAGACATTTAAAATCCGAGAGGCCAAGAAGATACAGGGTTGACCTAAACCTAGTTTCTGCACTAAGGGAGTGAAACAATATAGTTGGGGCTCAGCTATCATCAATAGCGCTATAGAAGTTATACCCACCGTCCCAAGTCATAATAGTGGTCAAATTCACTTATATTGGTAACTGTTATCTAGATCTCTACTGCCACTGGGAATAATACTAAGCATTAGGACACTAATGTCTATAAATAGAGATGCTGGCTCCTAAGGCCACCAAACAGAGATTACATTAACTTGACACTTATACACATGCTAGAGCAAGTACGAGTAATTAAGCTTAGTTTCCTACCAAAATATAACACACAAGTACACGCCGGATCCCAAAAACTTGAGTGAGTAAGTTAAGTTACTCCTAGGCAAAAAGCATTATTAAATTATGTATCGACTTTAATAACAAAATTTAAACCTTATTCTAACAACTCTAAGCACAGGTTAAGCAACTAAAACTTTATCAGAAGGTGACTTGTAATTTACAAAAGGAATTTCTCTGCCTAGTTGGTGAGACCATTGATACCATCCTCACAGATATCTGTTAAGTGTTGAACAGCAGGCGACTACAATCAAACATAGCAGAGTATCTTCTTTGGCCGTTGGATGAATATTAAGTTGCATAAAGTAGGCTGATTTATATGTTCAAAATAGCGTTTGGCCGTTGGATGATATAAGTGGCCATAAAGTAGGCTGGATTTATTTTCAAATAGCGTTTGGCCGTTGATGAATATTAGTTGCATAAAGTAGGCTGGATTTATATGTTCAATAGCGTTTGCCGTTGGATGAATATTAAGTTGCATAAAGTAGGCTGGATTTATATGTTCAAATAGCGTTTGGCCGTTGATGAATATTAGTTGCATAAAGTAGCCTGGATTTATATGTTCAAAATAGCGTTGGCGTTGGATGAAATTAAGTTGTATAAAGTAGGCTGATTTATATGTTCAAATAGCGGGCGAAGCTGGGGCATGGAAGGAGAGATCTTATTTTACCATGCGTCGTTCCAGTTAGTAAATAGGTGGGAGTCAATCCTGTGACGCTTACTCCTCTGGGCTAGAAGAGTTGACTGTGGTGGGGAGCTTCATGTGCTTGCGTGTGACATTCCTTCTTCATCCTAGAGCTTTCACTAAAGTTGGAGAAGTAGGTAGAATCGAATAGGCCATTTGAAGACGCTAACAGCTCGCGAGTTGTAATAAGATTGTTTATGTAATCAAAATGTAGTTCATATAAGTTGAGAGCATGATAAGTAGAAATATAATGTTAGTGGTGGTTTTTTTTTAGATGATTTATAGGGAAGATATTTTTAGGAACTGTGAATATTGTGAAGGGTTTATGACTTTTAGCCTGTCACATTAGCAGCTCAAAGTTTTAAACACATCTATAAAAAATATAAACTAGAGATGTCACAGTTACAATTTAGTAGAAGTAGTCACACACACATTTTAACAAATAGGATAATATTTCGACATTGTTGCCTTTATCAAACACAAGAAGAGAGTAAAGAGAGTGTGTGACTACTTCTACTATAGAAGACAGAAGAAAGGAAGATGTCACCTTTGTGCATTGGATTCTTCCCACATTTTTCCTCTTTCCCTAGGTGGGATTTCTTCATCAAATTTATTCTTAGTAGTTTATTTTTCCATTTTTCTTTAGTTCTATCAATTTCCTTTGCTATAAAATTATTTAGCCATTGGGCCACCTCATTTTTATACAAAAATCCATGTCAATAAGGCACTACAAAACCTGTGTCAATATGGCTCTTATAAAACCCTGTGTCAATAAGGCTCTTATAAAACCCTGTGTCAATAAGGCTAATAAATAGCACAAACCCTCATTAAACTCTTTAGGATTTGACCCTTGATATATTGTCAACTGCATTACAGTTTTTGGTAGAAAGGCGCTTTAGACCACGTTAGCAGCAATTATGGTAATTTAGAACATATCACAACACCTTTTCAAAGAAGACTAATTGTATTTCAAGTGAGAGAGTTAAAAACAAGATTTGAAAATATAAATATAAAAACTGGTTATCAAAATCTACAGGATTTGGATGAACAGTTTAAGAATTTACAGTAACAATCGGACAGTTAAAATCACATGTTTACACAGTTGTATTTTGAAAGCATAGTTATGTCATTATTTGAGTCACTTTCATTAAATATTTGCATTGAATTTTTAATCATTACTTTTCAAGTTGTTGACTTAAATAGTCAGTCTCACAGCTGATTAACCGGAAATTAAATACCAGAAAATGTCTTGAAGTGCGGTTTTATATAGTCCTAATTGTTAGTAAAGAAAATGCGATCGTTTTAATAATGTTTTTGTTTTTAAATTATTTTTAAATTTTAGTGTATTTTTTTTAAATAAGGTAAAACAGTTTCACCAGCCCCTATTAGACTGTTTTTTAAATATTAATACAAAAAACCGCATCACGATGTAACATCTGGTTCAAGCTTTGTTGCTTACCTAAGTTAGGTGCTAACTGTGGGATGCAAATTACAATCCATCCATGCAAAATAAAAAAAATGTAATTTTATTATGATACACTTGTTTTAACTATCTTTAATTGAAAATGCCGGCTAAACATCAAATAATGACCATGTGTAAACCATAAACAGTTTATTTAGTTATTTTAGTTGATATTTTCACATGTAAATCCGAGCTTCAACAATGCCAAGGCGCTGTTGATTATCTCCTCGAGCTCCGTGACGTTACTCTTTCATATTAGTTCCAACAGCAGCTCTCCTTGTCAAGTCACTGAGTTCCTCCAGCTGCTTCTTCAACTCCTCCAACCCGCCTTGGTGCGTATTTGGGCAACGCCAGTCTGTTGAGCAGCCACGAGACGGATCGAGGTTCGATCTCGGCGGTGAACTGGGGTTTTCCTAAATGGTTTCCACTCTCCTCCACCAAATGGGGTTCACTTTCTTAAATCACTTAATTCATCATAGTAATTAGTACTTAGATAACCAACTATAAAAATATTAATATTATCCCACGTTCATTGATCTGTCGCACCTGTGACCGTCACAGTTATCATACCTGACTCACAGATAATTTTGATAGCTACATAAAAAATGTAATATTGATAGTTACAAATTCAATCAATTAAATTTACCAACTAATAAAATAAAAGATAATTTAATTATAGCTAAACTAACTTCGTAAGAAATAGCTGAGCAACCACCCCCCAATAATTAATAATTACTTGGTTAGAATTAGAAGACCAACCTGCCACCTAAATAATATATACATTTATTCTCAAACAACCCAAAATAAATAATTTGCCTAAATTAAATATAAAGAAATGTATAAAATAATGAATTACTAACCAAACTTATAATGCTAAAAATAAATTAAAAATAGGAGAAAAATAATAAGGCAAATAATTTGATAATCTAGGCTGCTGTTTGTTCCTAGCTAGCTGCATTAATTAAAAAAAAAAATCAACCCTTTACTACCCCCAAACATTCCTATATGCCTGTTATCTATAATTTAATTTTTTAGTATTTTAAATTAAATACCAACAACTTAAACTAGATACATAAATTAAGGGAATGTGATTTTTCTAATTATATAATATATATGTTTATTTTTATTTTATTACTATTAACATCTTGTTTTTTCAATTAAATATGTATATTATTTATATTGGATAATCACAGTCAAAACTTTGAGAAATTTTTTTTACTCCTACAACAGTTGGCACAGTGTTTCTAATAGTTTCTTTTTGAATTCAAAATGGAGTGTGTTTGTGTAAAGTATATTCCCTATTCTCTTTTTGTTTGATAAAGGCAGCAATGCTGAAATATTCCACAATGTGTGTTAAAATTTGTGTTTAAATGTGCGTATAACTACTTCTACTATAGAAAACAGAAGAAAGGAAGATGTCATGTTTGTGCATTGGATTCTTCGCACATTTTTCCTCTTTCTCCAGGTGGGCTTTTTCATTAAATTTACACTCATTAGTTTATTTTTTTGCTTTCTTTATTTCTATACATTTTAATTACTACAAAATTATTTAGCCATTGTTAAACAACCCATTAGGCAATAATTAATTTTATTATTATTTAAGAATGCAGTGGCATTTATTCAATGGAAGCAAGGGAAGCAATGCTTCCCTAAAATTAAAAAGGAAATAAAAAATAAGAGGAAAATAATGTTAAAACCAATTATTGTAATTAGAAACCTCTCAAACAACTGTTACTATAACAGCTGCTGTTGATAATGGTTGAGATGGCAGCTCTTGTTTCTTAGAGCAAGCATTTCTTTCTTTCTTTCTCAGATTGACCAGCCGGCAGCTGGTCTCGCTCTTTATTCTGTCATTCGTAAATAATACTTTAAACTCCAACAAAGCGTAAATACATTTGAAGGTCCTTGGCTTGGCCATTGCCAGGGAATAGATGCAAAATGTAACAAATAAAACTACTTTCTCTCGACCAAACAATTTTATTATCCACTACACTGACCCGTTTACAACTTTCTACAACACGACACCGCTTATTGGCTTGCCGTCCCTTGGTCCAAGTTTGACCAGTAGAACCAGCATTACAACAACCAAATCATGCCAGTCTTTGTTTGAAAACATCCAAGTACACCAACATAATAGCAAAACTTGTACTTAATAAGTGTGTTTATATTTATACATTTATATCCCATATAGCTCTGTGATTACTATAAAATACCTGATAATCATGCATGACCTTGAAATAGAATTATTAGAATATTCATAATTAAATAAATGACAAATTGCACAGTAAATACAACATTCATTAATATTGTATACATAATTGCTTACAAAGTGGACACTCATTTAAAACTACAGTACTCTTAATATTTATGATATTATAAATAAATGCCAGAGATTGAAATACATGTAGCCAAGATGTAATGAAGGACAAACATTTATAAAGTATCACAACACATTATTTTAAAAGAGAGAGTATACATTACATGTATTAATATAATAAAGTTATATGTCCTATCGCTAGCAAATGACATACAAAATACCAAATAATAAATACACATCTGAAATTACCTCAGTAGTTCTAGAGTGGTTAAACCCGTCCTAAACTCACAATCATTGAAATAATATACAAATATTGATAAAGTTCCAGTCCTCACAGTGAAGTTCTGTAAACACAATGAACAGAAAACTGCAGATATTTTGTGAACCGTTTGAAAAGTATGTTGTATATGTAACATTCAATATGATCCAGATAGTTTCTGTCAAGCATTGAGGGTCGTTTCAATAAAAGGTGGTCCGAAGGCTGTGCCTAAGATGCACGAGTGCGCTAAAAGGTGTGAGCATTCCTGCAGACTCCACAACCAAGAGCAAATTCCTCTCCAGTTGGGGGATGTTTGACGTGAAGTGGGCACTCATCCCCTTCCATCTGCTTCGCTTTGGGCCCTGAAAACATCAACAACCATGGTTTAGCTAACATCACCAGCAATCATGGTCTGCTAACAACACCAGCAACCATGGTCTGGCAACATCACCAGATATCATGGCCTGCTAACATCACCAGCAATCATAGTCTGGCTAACATCACCAGCAATCATGGTATATATAACATCACCAGCAATAATGGTCTAGCTAACATCACCAGCAATCATGGTCTGATAACATCACCAGCAATCATGGTCTAACTAACATCACCAGCAATCATGGTCTAGCTAACATCACCAGCAATCATGGTCTTCTAACAAAACCAACAACCATGGTCTGGCAACATCACAAACAATCATAGTATGGCAACATCACCAGCAATCGTGACATTTTAACATCACCAGCAATCATGGCCTGATAAAACATCACCAGCAATCATGGCCTGATAAAACATCACCAGCAATCATGGTCTGCTAACATCACCAGCAATCATTGTTTGCTCACATATTGGGTGATTCGGAAATATTATATGTATTTTAAAAGATATAATGGTTGATTAAATAATGGCTTGAAAAAAAAATGATTAAACTTGAGAATTCTGACTTTGAAGTTTAAAATCAATGTTGTTTCTGATCCATCCCATTTGACATTCCTAGACTTTCTACCTTAAATTTCAAATGACTCTTCATAAGGGATAGATGAACCTAAAGGCTTAATTCTCAGCTCTTCCCCTTCAACCTAGATTGTGTTCTATTATCGCTTTAAGTTCATCACAAACACAAATTCCTAATGCAGGGAACCAAAAAAGCTTTAATTACAAAATAAATCTGGTGAAGAAAAACAATCTTATCACAGCTCACACACAGAGCATTTACAAGTGGTACTTTGGATGGATTTGAATTTTATGTTTAGTTATTGTGTTTATTCTCTATGATTTATTTTTTTAACTTTTTGCTATTAAAGTGTCATTCTTTAACAATTTCCTTTTTCTCCCTTTTATGTTTTGTTTCCTATTTTAGGAAGTTGTGTTGCACATTTCACACTCCCTCCTGATGAGTTTCAATTACATGAAAACCACTTCGGTAGTCACATGGCCTAAGGCTCTACTCTCGCACTAGACTAAATTGTCAATGACGGGGATATCGTGGTTTGATTCTCGGTTGGTTTTACTGAGGGTGATTTTTTCAAAATGGTTTCTCCCTCTATGAAAATGTGGTTAGACTTCGTATAACCTTCCTCATCCCTAAAACCATTTAGTGTAATTAGTACATAAGCGTATAACCCGAAGCATATAACCCAAATACGTAGTAAGACATAGTACTAAAAAAGTAGTCATTACCTCTTTGTCCAATGGCAGCAGTGTAAAGTGAGAACTGTGTTCTTTTTTTCATTGTAAAAGCCATATTGTGTTAGTTCCTCTAATAGGTTTCTAGCCACCTTTCCTATAGCTTCTTCCAAATATAACAAAATATTTAATTATCTGTGAGTTTCAACCAAAATACGCAGGACTGAGTCCATAATTGCTACATAATTAATCTTTCAAGCTGCAGGTAGATATATCTTGGTTAATTCTAGATTTAGGCCCATAAGAAATTATTATAAGTGGAATATTTTAATCTCCAGGGTATCAGAATGTCATGAGGAATCAACTGTTGAAACCATTAATAACATTATTTTATATCAAACCTGCAGGACAAGTTGGTAGCTCCAGGCGAGGGATGTTGGTCACCCGCTGGAAGTCATCGTGACAGGCGTTGCAGAAGTGTGTGGTTCCGAAGCAGAAGAAGACGGCGGTAGAGCAGCAATATCGGCACTTGTACTCCAGGAAATCTGTGCCGTGTTTTGGACACATCTGGGCACGTGACACATCACTGCACGCCCCACACACCAACTCTGTGGGGTCATATTCCTCTCCAACCTCTGCATCACAGCGTGCTTCACCACCATAATACGCCTACCGACACAAACAATACGCGCTAGTTGTTGCATTTGTAGCAGACATAGTAAGCGTATCTGTCCAGGACAGTGATACTATACTTTGTTGCACTTGTAGCAGACATAGTAAGTGTATCTGTCCAGGACAGTGATACTATACTTTGTTGCATTTGTAGCATACATAGTAAGCGTATCTGTCCAGGACAGTGATACTATACTTTGTTGCACTTGTAGCAGACATAGTAAGTGTATCTGTCCAGGACAGTGATACTATATTTTGTTGCATTTGTAGCATACATAGTAAGCGTATCTGTCCAGGATAGTGATACTATACCTTGTTGCATTTGTAGCACACATAGTAAGTGTATATGTCCAGGACAGTGATACTATACTTTGTTGCATTTGTAGCAGACATAGTAAGCGTATCTGTCCAGGACAGTGATACTATATTTTGTTGCATTTGTAGCAGACATAGTAAGCGTATCTGTCCAGGACAGTGATACTATACTTTGTTGCATTTGTAGCAGACATAGTAAGCGTATCTGTCCAGGATAGTGATACTATACCTTGTTGCATTTGTAGCAGACATAGTAAGTGTATCTGTCCAGGACAGTGATACTATACTTTGTTGCATTTGTAGCAGACATACTATGCGTATCTACCCAGGACAGTGATACTATACCTTGTTTCATTTGTAGCATACATAGTAAGCATATCTGCCCATGACAGTGATACTATAACTTGTTGCACTTGTAGCATACATAGTAAGCATATCCAGGGCCATTTTAAGGAAATGTGAGGCCCCCCTTTGAACGTCAGTTTTTCAATTTTAGTATCAAACCACTATAATATATTGATATGTACTCAGTACTTATGTTACTTAATAATTTCTCGTGTTTTATGGAATATTAATCAACCCATTAAATGACTGTACTTTATTAAATGTAATCAATCAATCCAATTAAATTAACAAAAGTAAATTTCTCTCTGCACTGTAATATTACTTTATTCCGCATTCACGTACAAGACATACAGTACCGGCCTAGTCACCGTTCCAAGGCCAGAGATCACACTTCTTGTCTGCTGGAATGTGCCACCAACCCTTCTGTCTTGATGAACACTAGGGGAGGGAGTATTGTCCCGTTATAGGGCAACATTCCCCTCCTACCTGCTTGTTTGCAGTCAGCACTTTTCACTACAGCACCATTGCAGTATATGTTTGCAGTAGACCGACAGTGGTAGCACAAGGGTGGGGTATTCTACTGTACCGCAGCACATTACTCGAATAATGTAAATCTTATATTACATACAGTTAGGGTTTTTAGGAATCTGGAATGGAATCCTATCACTAAGTGAATAATTATTGCTGTTAATTATTTGTACACTATTTGATGTGAAATTTAGAATAATAGCTGTAATTTAGTTTAATAATTTTTGAGGGAAATGTGGCCCCCTAAAATGTGAGGCCCGGGGCCATTGCCCCCTTTGCCCCCCTACCCCTAGACGCGGCCCTGGGAGTGTCTGTCCATGACAACGATACTATACCTTGTTGCACTTGTAGCAGACATAGTAAGCGTTTCTGACCATGGTAGTGATACTATACCTTGTTGCACTTGTAGCAGACATAGTAAGAGTTTCTGTCCATGACAGTGATATTATACCTTGTTGCACTTGTAGCAGACATAGTAAGTGTTTCTGTCCATGACAGTGATATTATACCTTGTTGCACTTGTAGCAGACATAGTAAGTGTTTCTGTCCATGACAGTGATATTATACCTTGTTGCACTTGTAGCAGACATAGTAAGTGTTTCTGTCCATGACAGTGATACTATAACTTGTTGCACTTGTAGCAGACATAGTAAGCGTTTCTGTCCATGACAGTGATACTATACCTTGTTGCACTTGTAGCAGACATAGTAAGCATTTCTGTCCATGGTAGTGATACTATACCTTGTTGCACTTGTAGCAGACATAGTAAGCGTTTCTGTCCATGACAGTGATATTATACCTTGTTGCACTTGTAGCATACATAGTAAGCGTTTCTGTCCATGACAGTGATACTATAACTTGTTGCACTTGTAGCAGACATAGTAAGAGTTTCTGTCCATGACAGTGATATTATACCTTGTTGCACTTGTAGCAGGCATAGTAAAAGTTTCTGTCCATGACAGTGATATTATACCTTGTTGCACTTGTAGCAGACATAGTAAGCATATCTGCCCATGACAGTGATACTATAACTTGTTGCACTTGTAGCAGACATAGTAAGCATATCTGCCCATGACAGTGATACTATACCTTGTTGCACTTGTAGCAGACATAGTAAGAGTTTCTGTCCATGACAGTGATATTATACCTTGTTGCACTTGTAGCAGACATAGTAAGCATATCTGCCCATGACAGTGATACTATAACTTGTTGCACTTGTAGCAGACATAGTAAGCATATCTGCCCATGACAGTGATACTATAACTTGTTGCACTTGTAGCAGACATAGTAAGCGTTTCTGTCCATGACAGTGATACTATACCTTGTTGCACTTGTAGCAAACATAGTAAGTGTTTCTGTCCATGACAGTGATACTATACCTTGTTGCACTTGTAGCAGACATAGTAAGTGTTTCTGTCCATGACAGTGATACTATACCTTGTTGCACTTGTAGCAGACATAGTAAGCGTTTCTGTCCATGACAGTGATACTATACCTTGTTGCACTTGTAGCAGACATAGTAAGCATTTCTGTCCATGGTAGTGATACTATACCTTGTTGCACTTGTAGCAGACATAGTAAGCGTTTCTGTCCATGACAGTGATATTATACCTTGTTGCACTTGTAGCATACATAGTAAGCGTTTCTGTCCAGGACAGTGATACTATACCTTGTTGCACTTGTAGCAGACATAGTAAGAGTTTCTGTCCATGACAGTGATATTATACCTTGTTGCACTTGTAGCAGACATAGTAAGAGTTTCTGTCCATGACAGTGATATTATACCTTGTTGCACTTGTAGCAGACATAGTAAGCATATCTGCCCATGACAGTGATACTATAACTTGTTGCACTTGTAGCAGACATAGTAAGCGTTTCTGTCCATGACAGTGATACTATACCTTGTTGCACTTGTAGCAGACATAGTAAGTGTTTCTGTCCATGACAGTGATACTATACCTTGTTGCACTTGTAGCAGACATAGTAAGTGTTTCTGTCCATGACAGTGATATTATACCTTGTTGCACTTGTAGCAGACATAGTAAGTGTTTCTGTCCATGACAGTGATATTATACCTTGTTGCACTTGTAGCAGACATAGTAAGCATATCTGTCCATAGCGTAACTGGCTGGATCATTGTAGAACCTCGCACCAGGGCTAGTGATGGCCTCCGCCTTGTGAAGACCCTCATATTCAAGCCTCATGAGGGCTTTGCGACGCATGTCTTCATACAAGTCCTTGACAGGAGCTAGCAGTTCTACCAACACTGGGTGACTGATGTCGCTCTGAAACACATTCCAACCAGACTCATTCATAGACTACATACATGATGTGTATAGGGCATCCACAGTAGGGGAGGTGGTATCTGACAGCAAATAAATGTTACCATACATCCGTTCGACAAACCATATGATCGACAAGTTCATATGTTGATTTGTTGTTACAGTCAGGGTGTCCAGCCAAACTATATTTTAAAATTCCCTGACTTTTCCAGGTTTTCCAGAGACAATTTCCAACTTTTCCAGCAGCTAAATATTACAAACATTATTTCATTAGGATCGCAAATTAAATAATGTAGCCTAATAATATTTCTAGACACATACATAATCTGAAATTGTGTCACTAGATGATGGAGTTAAAGAATTTCAGTCTAAAGTAATTGGCCTATATACGTGTGATCTAAGTTAGATTTCAGTTAGATCATATTGAGTAAACCAGTACAGTTTAAAATTGTTTTGAAACACATTCTTTTTTAGTTTTGTTCTTCCAATAATGTAATTGAATCCCCTGCATATGGCATAGACATGACAACTTGACTAAAAACGACCAGAGAGGGGTAGAAAGATGAAGCAAAATCACATGTTGGTTTTGAGAATTGAAATTAGTTACTCAATTGTGTTAAAAGAGATTCGCGGTGACTATTAACTAAAGAAAAATGTTATTTTGACTATTGTAAATGAAAGTTGTAAAATTTTAATGAATATGTGAAAATTCCAGAAATTTGATCAAATTCCTTGACTTTTCCCTGACCTTTTACCTGTTTTCCAGATTTTCCAGGTCGCTGGACACCCTGTTAAATTTTGGCAGTAAAAATTTCACAATAAACAAAGTTTGTTTTAAATTACCAACCATTTAACTGATTATTTTTGTGGAAGTAGACGTCTATAGTTCATTTAAAGATGCTTTTCAAACAGAGCTTTCTAAATATATCGGCTGATCTTCTGAAATTCACATGGCAAAAAAGCAGAAACAAGGGTAGTTGATGACATCATACAATACATCAAGGTGGTTGTGTTTTCTTCACGCCCATTCACCCTTTCACTAAGATGTATAAAAAAAAATTTTTTTGTGTGTGGCCAGTTCTAACAAGATACAAGTGTGAATATAACAATTTTTAATTAATTATTTCAAGTACTATAATATCTCTTGTTGCCACAACCACGAAACTAAAAACATAATAATTTTAATAAATATTTTCATTGTTTTGATACATTACTATAACACGAATTATACATTCACCAACGACCTCATTTGGAAAGTGTGTTGTATAAACATTGTATGTTGTAAATATCAAGTGACCTAACAGGTGTTGTGAGGACAGTTATGATGAATCAGTAAACAAAGCAAACTAGAAGCGCTGATGAAAGAGAGGTGTCAACAAGCCATAGGTAGAAAACAGGCTGTTCGCCAGTTTAAATAGGAGGGGTTTGAAGCCCTAGGGTGGTTGATTACAAGAGATCGTAAGCTGGCCTGTCACGGAGCCACGCGGGCTTAAGTCGTCGTTCACCAAGTACTAGTCGGGGCTGCCGCTCGAACCCAGGGAAACAAGTTCGACAGTATATGGCAGGGACCGCCTAGCTGTCAGCCATGCCATAGGTAAAAACCTAATAACACCTCATTCAATCATTTGCTTCTCTTTATTCACTAAGTTTTCATTTTAACTTCACTTCTAACATCACATTTGTATTAGAATAGTAGTATTGATAAACCTTTAAAAAAATCTAACGTAATCACGGACCCACACAGGTAAGAATACAGAACGGTGACAAAGTTATCCTTGGAATCTCTAGCCCACCAGGTTTGATAAATACACATTATTATAGGGTATATATTAGACTTGATTAGATAAGCAAATATTATTTGCTAAATAGGTCAATGTAGCAATGGCACGGATTTAGTCGATGTTCGCAATAAAGGACCTTCTTTAGCGGTCACCACTCTCTATAATATTTTTATTTTTTTTACTCAGCATCGCGCCTTTACTAGCCCGTTCGGGTTATACGCTTAAGTACTAATCACGCTAATGGATTAGGAATTGGAAAGGTTGAATTTAGAGGAATTGAACCCGCATTTGCATGGAGGGAGAGTGAAAACTATTTAGGAAACCCCTCCCCCTACCCCCAGTTCACCCGACAGAGATTAAAACCTCAATCTCCCCGTCCTTGGCAGTCTAGCTCAACACGACTTGCACGTTAGCCAACTACGCCACCGAGGCAAGTACAAATATAATAAAATATTATTTACATCAACACAAATATGTAACACTGGTATGTAACACATCTCGCACATGTAACACTAAGATGTAACACACCTTACACATGTAACACTAAGATGTAACACACCTTACACATGTAACACTAAGATGTAACACACCTTACACATGTAACACTAAGATGTAACACACCTCTTACACAATGTAACACACCTTGCACTGCACTAATGTAACACACCTTGCACATGTAACACTGGTATGTAACACACCTTGCACATGTAACAATGGGATGTAACACACCTTGCACATGTAACACTGGTACATAACACACCTTACACATGTAACACTGGTATGTAACACACCTTGCATATCGGGCACTGGGAGAAGGCGAATGTGATCCTGGGTCCTGCCCACCTCTTCATGAGCACACACTTGCAACAATGCTGGTGGAACACGTGGCCGCACTTCAACTGGAACATATAGTTCACATAACATATGTAGGCAGTGCTGCACTCCAGTAGCAAGACAAGCAACTACTCGGCTACAGACCATTATAATAATAATTGATATGTCTATTATCCACTATTGAAGTAACAGTGTTTGGTATTGTTTTAATATCCTTTGTTCTAGCACTGGCCAACAGTCACAAGACACATAACAGGCAAGCACTAAGAAATACAAAACAAAACATAGCTAAACATAATAACTATTATTATATTATTATTTTATCACCGCGTATTAATACCTGTTCAGATTATATGCATGTATAATAATTAGTACTATATTAGATTAGGGACAAGGGAGGTAGCATTTTAGAGGTCATCTACCAGTATTTGCGTGGAAGGTGAATAAGAAACCATTCAGTAAAAACCAACCTCAGTAGACACAACCAGGATTTGAAACCTGATCCCCTTATTATCAGCGACCAGTCTAACATAAGAGTGACACCTTAGACCATGCGGCCACTGAAGTGGGTTAAACATTAATTTAAATTAGTGAATGAAGACATTAAGTTATCCCAGTGGAATATAAGTGATTAAAATCAAAAACCTTTGAAGATACAAAAACAATCAAAAGGGAAAGTATTTTTAAATATAGATTAATAAATAATATTTATTTTAAAGTCGTTAATGGTAAGGGAGTTCTTTAATAACTTCTTAAGTTTGGCTCTCGTTTTATAATAAAAGTCAAATTTAATAAATCTAGAGTTTGTGCTAGAGATACTATGGCTTGTAAGAGTTACTGAGAAAAAATAATTTAAATTTCGAGAAGCCCAAGTAGGTAAATGAATACCTACATTTCAAGGGCAAATTTATAAGAAAATATTGATATTAAGAATATTAAAAACAAAAAGGGCACCAAAATAAAATACATAAAGTAATAATAATAATTGGGCAGTGCCCGAGAATGCTAGATGAGCACCTGAATAGCAGGCGCACAGGAGAGCGCCTCAGTGAAACATATCATACACATGTCATCGGCATCCTGTTTGAGGTTAGGGTCAGCAGAGCAGCCGTGGAGACAAGGCAGACAGGTCGCCTCCCCCTTAATACCACCGCACATGTGCCCGCAAGGATGTAGCTTGCTACAGGCATTACGGGCGTGCTCCTGTAAAACACACACACACATGAGCACACGTGTGGCTGCAAGAATCCAAAATGTGAGGCCCCTTACTAGTGAAAAAGTATATTTGCTTTGTCAATAACTATGCGGCGTCAATGAGGTAGGAGTGTGAAAGTCTGCTCCTATCAATAATAGGAGAAACTCTTATCCCTTAGTGATGGGTCATAACCACCTTGGACTCTTCAGAATTTACTAATGGACCATGACACAATTTTTTAGCACTGTGTTTTACTACCCATTTGAGTTATATGCTTATGTACTAATTACAATAATGGGTTAAAGATGAGTAAAAGTTGAATTTTGAGGAAGTGTACCCGCATTTGCAAGGATACAGAGGGGGGAAACCATTTAGGGAAACCACCTCAGTACAGCTGACTGGATTAAACCTCGATCTCCCTGTCATTGGAAGTCTAGTCTATTGCGAGAGCGATGCCTAAACAACCCATGCCATACGACCATTGAAGTGGGTTGTGACATAATTTGAAACAGGGGAAGTAGTCCTGAGGGAGTTGGCTGACCTGACACTCTTGGTCAGCGCAGATGTTTCCGATGGCCAGCAGTCCCGAGTTGCCGGAGGTGCCGCAGAACCGGCACACCCCCGAGGCCACACCCGCTGGCTTGCTCCTGGCACCCTCTCGGAACTCGACCATGGCTTTGAGGGTGCAGGAGTCCGCCAGGGCCATCACCCAGAATAGTTTGGTGCGGCCACAACCCTCGTGGAGGTCTACCTTGATGGCGTCTTCCTCCTCCTTGCACACCTGACAGCAATAGAACAAGTATCATGACCTTTATACCACCATTCTTCTCACAAATCACACTATTCTTAGCTCACAGTCATGACATTCTTAAATCTTTAACAAAGAGTATATTATTATATTTCATGGAGACTAATAAAAATAAACAAAACAGTGAAAATTCAGTGAAGAAAGCACCCATTCAGGGAAAAAGTAAAAAGATTGTTGTCTTTTGTTCGTAGCTGACCCAACACGATGTTGGAAATGGCTCATGACGATGATGAATGTACACTTTCTGGATTTACTAACTATATCAACACATGACTTATAAACTAACTTAACTAGAGAAACCCAGGCCCCTCCACCCATGCCAGTTAAGTTACCATATATCTTCGATTCTAAGACAAACTTTTTATGCAATTTAAACATCTATAAAAATGAGGTGCATCTTAGAATCAATGGCGTATTAGAATCACAGTTCTTTTAGATTTTCCCCGCGACTTGCACACGGCACAACAGGTTTTGTTTTCACGCGGAAGCCCCACCTCCATGTTTGACCATTTAAGGATTACTTGAGAAAGCAATATGAATCCTGGCTGTTGACCGACCACCTTTCGCTGACATCTTCCGGAAAAATTAAGAAAGCTCCAGCATCAAAATTGGCAGAATGGATATCAACAGCTTGGAAAATAATCCCAGAAAGAATAGTGCAGCATTAATTTGAAAAATGTTGGCATCACCAACACTCTTGATGACTCAGAAGATGAGGCATTATGGGAGAATGGCGAAAGACGGCTCAGAAGAATCAGAATCTGAAGATGAAGTAGACTCTGATATTGATTCAGAAAGCTGATATCGACAACTCAGAAGAATTAAGACTCTTAAAATGAAGTAGACTTTGATAATTATTAGATGCAGATGTTGATGACTCAGAAGAATCAGACTGATAATGATTAAGGAAGAAATGAAACCACCTACTGACAAATAAGGTACTGCCTGTATTGTGTTGCTAGTAAATTTAATTCTGTAATAAAAATATTTCTTAGATATAAGATTGCTTTTTTGCTTTTTTTTCTGTTGGTGGTACTGAAAAATTAAGGTGCGTCTTAAAATTGATGGCGTCTTAGAATCAAAGATATATGGTCATTTATCACTGTGAAAGTCAAAACCCAATGATAAACTTTTCTGCCATGCCATGATTCGAGCCCTGGACCCTTATCTCAGGAGGCAAACATGCTACCAACCAATGAAGGTGTCAGATTTCCAGTGTTATTGCAGTCATCAAATAAAAATAGGGGGAAAGAAGAAAATTATTTTATTTGTGATTTTATTTGTCTGTGAATCTAGAAGAAACATTTTTTACTCCATCTCAAGGTGGGCTTTCTTCACTCAATTTTCATTATTTTTTTTATCAATTCTCATGCATTATAAAATCCTAGTAAATGTGAATTTTAACTGTCAATTTTTTTTTTTCTTTCAAAGTTTAGAAGTTGTCAAACATGAAATGTCTTCCCTAAACGAAGTCGAAGTTGACAAATATTCAAAGGGAATTTGAAGATTTAAAAATAGGGATGTGCGAATACTTGAAAAATATGTGTTCGAGTGAAGATTTAGTAGTTTTTGAACTCGACTCGAATACTTTTACAAAACATGAAAAATTTTAGTATTCGGAATGTTCAATTTTATTGCAAATAGTTTGATTAAATTATAAGATATATTTCATAGAAATTATAGTCCCTCCAATTTTTCCTTTTGTCTGATTTAAAGGTATATAACTTGTGCAAAAATGTATTAAGTTTATCTTGTGATCATGATTTTTTCACAAAAAAAATCCGTCTTTAAAAAATTATGTGTGTATTTATTAATTATGCATGGCTATATTTTTAAAAAATCTGCTTGAATTATTCATGGTTCAAATAAATGCTCTGTATTACTTGAACTAAAAAAAAGTGTCCATTTTATTCAAACTCAACTCAACCTGAAAGACAATAAGAAGCAGTGTAGAGAGTCCTTCTCACCTGTCTCTGGTGCATCCGCGTGCGACGATGCAGGTGAAGGAAGCGGTCGCAGTCTGCACACAGGTTGGCGCAGACGTTACACTGGATGATGGCTGCAGTCTCCCCATCGTCGTGGTTACTGCAGGTCGGCTGTAACATCACAAATCACTGTCCCGATACATGTCCCCAAGAAAAATAATGTCATTACTTGACGTTATCAACTTTACAGCTCTGAAGAACACAAGACGGGTAGTTCGTTAAGTCGCACTAGTTTTAGTTTGTTTCTTTTCGCACCTTTATACTTGGCCGGGCTCCACACTGTTAATTATACTAATGGGGTAGGGAAGAGGAAGGTAGGATTTAGAGTAAATGTACCCAAATTTGTGAGGAGGAAGAACAGTAAATAATTTAGATTTAATAAAACACCCTCTATATGCTCAGATGGCATTCAAACCCTGACCTCCCTTGTCATAATGAGCTTGACCTCTAGTCTGTGTGTCCATCCATGCGGGTAGTTGCACTAGTTACTCTCCTTGCTCTAACATTATTTAAAATGTTCTCGTTCCTTTTGAGTTCTGGTTTTTTACACAGAGAATCAATATCAAATCAATAAATCTGTCCCCCATGACACAGTTCTGTTTTCATCCATCTTTGTTCTTAGCTTTCTTTCCTCCAAATTAATATTTAATAAAGATTGGACCCGTATCTTCGGCTGCATGGTCCAAGACATCACCATCGCAATAAACTAGACTGCCTATGATGGGGAGATTGAGGTGGATTCTCTTAAATATTTGTACACTTTCCCTTCATGCAAATGTAGGTACACTTCCTCAAAAATAAACCTCCCTCATACCTAGCAAATTAGTGTAGTTAGTACAAATGAGTGTAATTCAAAAAGTTTGTAAGGGTGCTAAATAAGAAAATAGATTTAAAAAAAAGATTGGGATGTTACCAAATGTGAAGTGTTTGTGATTGGTGCCCACGAGGGAAATAGCCAAGGGTCATGGTGAGGGACAAGGTCTCACCCTGGGTGCTGGGGGCTGTCCATCCGCCCCACTCCACTGCCCAGACGACAGTCGCTCCACATGGTCACTGTCCAGAACACACAGGGACGCCAGTGCCAGCCACAAGGTCGAGGTGTGTAAACAGTCTGACGGACTGCGATGGGCGTCTTCCAGCTTAGTCAAGTTCAGGATGTTCTCTGCAATGGCTCCCTTTGTTACGTTCCCCCAGGCCTCAGACAACTTCCCCTGGAGCAGAAGAGGTACATCGGTCACAATCAGGGACAGGAGGGGTACACTCCTTACTCCTTACACTACCAGTTGATCACTCACAGCGGCCATGTCCTTGAGGAGTTGTATGATGACCTCGGCTAGCTTGCGAGTGATGCAACCTCGCAGCCACCAGCGCGCACCCACAAAATCTCGAGGGTGGATGGAAGTGGCCAAGGTCACTGTGGTCAGACCCTTACTGCCAGCTGCATCCTTGCCTTTGACCTTGACTTGGACAGTGAGGGCCTTGGCGATACAGCTCAGGAATACGTCCAGAATCCCAACCCTAGAACATCACACCAGATTCACTTTTTTTTTTCCTAGCACCACGTCTTACTATCCATTTGGGTTGGACACTTAAGTACTAATTATATTAATATGTAAGGGATCAGTAAGGTAAGATTTAGAGAAAGTGTACCTGCATTTGTGTGGAGGTAAAGTAAAAATTTTTAGTAAAAACCACCCTCAGTACACCTGGTCGGGATTTGAGCCCTGATCTCTCAGTCATCGGCAGTCCAAAATATTGGGAGAATGATGTTTTAGACGATTTGACCAAGGGAGCAGGTCAGACTATTAGTTTTTCTTTTCTCGATACTTGGGGTTACCAAATTCAAAAGAAAGTAATTACTGCTTTTACACATTCAAAATAAATGGTACGGCACACCGCACAGACTTTCTCTCTCTTTCTATAAACTCTTAAGATTTCTGAACGGAATAATGTACATTGTATCATCACCACTCCACATAAGAACACGCATAAAATAATATACAATGATATAGAATCAATGAAAAAAGAGGCGCATCTTTGTCCACCTAAGAACATTTCAAACAGTTTAATGTCTTCCACAAGGGTCAACACTTCGTATTTAAATTTCGATTTCTGGTTAAAATTTTAACATTTTAAAAGGTGTTGCAGATCTTCAAGTCATCGCATTGATATTTAATTATTCATTTATACATTTTGACCAATAAAAAATGTAAATATTGACTATTGAGTCTAAAATGGAGATAGATCATTGCTATGCAAACATTTCTCCTAAGAGATTTAAGGAAAAATAACATACTTTTTTTAGATACTTACTTATATTTAATTACTCTATGGCATTGGAGTATTATTGCGTTAAGACTTAAGTAGTATATGTTTACAACTAAAGCTCACAAAATTGTATTAATATATTTGCAAATATCTCAGAAACTGCTGTTTTTTATAAAAATATATGTCAAATAAAAGTTTTTTATTTCTAATAGTCCTACAATTTTGCAATGATAAGTTGTTTAGTTTCTGTAATGTACCCTAAAAATCATTTTCATAGGAAAATGAAAATAGCCAGTTTATTTATAATCTTAATCAACGCCTAGATACGAATTTTAATCAAAATCGTTTAAGCAGATTTTGAGAAAACCAAATTTTTCTCTTTTCGTCCTTCAGTAAACTACCCTTAATTTTAAGTTTTTATAGACACACAGAGAGACGGCATTGCAAAGACTATTTTTTAGGGTTCGGGGGGTCATGAGACGTCGACATCCATCAACATTTCAGGTTAGTTTTTTTTTTTTACGGTCGCAATACTTAAACTTTAATGTCCAAAAAGTTAAAAAAATTCATATAATTGCGTATATATTGAAAGTTATTGATTTTATAAAAATATGTTTCGGATAAAATATCTGTATTATAAATATATATACATATTTGTAATGCTAAGTAATTTCATATCTCAAATAGTTTCGGAGCTATTTAAAAAAATGTTAATTTACGCATCAGACCGGAGCCCTTAAAGCCATTTTGCCGAAATATTGAGGGTAGCCATTTTGTTTGGAATATTTATTAATGTTTATAAATGAAATTTAATCAAAATCGTTGGAGCCGATTTTGAGAAAATCGACTTTTTCTCTTTTTGCCATTCAGTAAACTACCCTTAATTTTAAGTTTTAATAGACACACAGACAGACGGCATTGCAAAGACTATTTTTAAGGGTTTGGGGGGTCATGAGACGTCGACATCCATCAACATTTCAGGTTAGTTTTTCTTACGGTCGCAATACTTGAGCTTTAATGCCCAAAAAGTTAAAAATATATATATATAATTGCGTATATATTGAAAGTTATTGATTTTATAAAAATATGTTTCGAATAAAATATTTGTATTATAAATATATATACATATTTGTAATGCTAAGTAATTTCATATCTCAAATAGTTTCGGAGCTATTATAAAAAATGTTAATTTACGCATCAGACCGGAGCCCTTAAAACGATTTTGCCGAAATATTGAGAGTAGCCATTTTGTTTGGAATATTTATTTATGTTCATAAATGAAATTTAATCAAAATCGTTAGAGCCGATTTTGAGAAAATCGACTTTTTCTCTTTTTGCCCTTCAGTTAACTACCCTTAATTTTAAGTTTTAATAGACACACAGACAGACGGCATTGCAAAGACTATTTTTAAGGGTTCGGGGGGTCATGAGACGTCGACATCCATCAACATTTCAGGTTAGTTTTTCTTACGGTCGCAATACTTAAGCTTTAATGCCCAAAAAGATAAAAATATATATATAATTGCGTATATATTGAAAGTTATTGATTTTATAAAAATATGTTTCGAATAAAATATTTGTATTATAAATATATATACATATTTGTAATGCTAAGTAATTTCATATCTCAAATAGTTTCGGAGCTATTATAAAAAATGTTAATTTACGCATCAGACCGGAGCCCTTAAAACAATTTTGCCGAAATATTTAGAGTAGCCATTTTGTTTGGAATATTTATTTATGTTCATAAATGAAATTTAATCAAAATCGTTAGAGCCGATTTTGAGAAAATCGACTTTTTCTGTTTTTTCCCTTCAGTAAACTACCCTTAATTTTAGGGGTAGATATCCAATTCCAAAAACCCCTCGGGGCAACCCTATGAAAACCCTAGATATCAAGTTTCAGCTCAATCGGTAAAATAGTTTAGGCTCTAGTTGGAGGTACAGACAGACAGACAGACAGACAGACAGACAGACAGACAGACAGACAGACAGACGGAAATTCAAAAACCACTTTTTCGGATTCAGGAAGTCATGAAACGTCAAAATTCATCAAAATCTCGAGTTCGATTTTTTTGACGATCACAATACTTTCTCTACCTGTAAGATAGAGAGAAAGTAAAAATTAATTAAAGAATTGGTCCGGATAATTTTCCAAATCTTTTACAGTATGCCACTGAATATGGTTCACATTCCTAATACGGTAGGAGTGAACACTGTAATGTCTTTGTTAACATCTTCGAGGCTTTTCTTCCCAACATATACTACAACAGTTTCCTCCTGTGAGGATGACATACCTAAAATTGTAGAGACAATAAAGACATTCTGAGATGAATACAAACTATAAACCAGTCACTGGAGACTAGAAACTCTTAACTGAGCAACTTCAGTTACAGTTGCGTTTCCATAAACAGTTGCTCCCAGTATAAGCGCGGTCTTAGGGGGCCGAGATTGAGACCCATGCCCGATGATTTTGATGAGTGATTAGAACACCTGACTCTTACGGATCAGGAATAAATCTACACCAGAGGTATTAATAATTTATATCGATCTTCTCTATATGAATCCTGCTGTGTCCCACTCACCTGTGGATGTCAAACACGTGTTTTGGTTCCATGGGGCCCTTGTTGGCGACAGACACAATGCTGAAGTCTGCAGGGGGCATATGATCCACGTTCATAACGTTCCCTAGGAGCATCGGGGAAATCTCTGGGAGCATCCGACGCAAGAGAGAGGTCACCTTCAAGTTAAAAACATCAAACATTAAATTACAGTTTGTCTTTAACAATAGCTCGAGTTTGTTATATTGGTAAAGGAAAAGTGGAGAGAAACATATAAAAGAGATAAACACAATATGGCTTTTACAATGAAAAGAGGAACACAGTTCACACTTTACATTGCTGCCATTGGACAAAAAGGTAATGGTTGCCTCTTGAAGAAATCGACCTTTGCCGCCCAATCCCCTGATCTAGGCTTCATTCCATCAGAATTCATCAGGAGGGAGTGTGAAACGTGCAACTCAACTTCCTAAAAAAAAAAAAAAATTAAAAAAAATTGAAATGTATAGAGTTTGTAATCCTTAACAACGTTGCCCACTTGTGTGATTATGAAGCTATTTTGCAAAGTGGGTTGCATCTTAGCATGACGTACCTAATCCTACTTAGATGTCAACGTACAAAATAGAAATAAAGGGAAGAAAATTAGTAGTTCACCCTGCGAAGTCTCTTGTCTATATGCTAATAACACTTCCCCTCTTCCTCTGACGAGTACACACACTCACTCTGATATTTATTCTTGGACAGCATTGACTTTAATATAAAAATAAACTTTATCTTGTTTTAAGTTCTAGATCATTATTTGCTTCCACAGACTTTTTTTATTTACATCCTGAGGGGAAGATTTCTACTGGTCGTTATCAAGAATAAACCAAATATCCTGAACTGTAGATGACTTTTAAAAATATGTTAAAAAAAAGAATACTTCAAGATCCAAAAGATTATTTTTTGACAATGTAAGAGTATTTTTGGCTGGCCCCTTTGTCTAGTGGTCAGCATTCCTGGCTACTAATCTTGAGGTGCCGGGTTTGATTCCTGAAGTACCATAGATATTTTTCCTGAAGGTCAGGTTAATCAGACTTTAGTTAGGTTTAAGACTTATACTGGCACCACATAATCATCATCATTATCATTTAATCATCTCATCTGGGTAATGTGGCCGCACCTACATACTGCACCAACCCCACAAGTTGGTTATATATCCGCCACCACCAGTAGAAGGTCAGGAATGTCCAGCCGAAAAACCCTGCTGGCGTCGGAAGGGGAGGGGGGGGATTGTTTAAGAGTTATTTCATAATACAGTAAACTCTTAATTTACCAGGGGTGGATCAACCAGTGTGCAGCTTAACTGTGGCTATATTTAAATATGTCACAAGCAATAAACCATCGTCTGAATGCATTTTACTGTTATTGCCCTCCAGTGCGCAGGCACGGTAATCTCTCGGAGAAAAAGAGAGACAGAGACAAGGAACTAGTACCACACGCTCATGGTCATACAGACGCTGCTGAGACTAGCGAAATAGATTGGGAGGTAGAGGAAGAAGGTGAGGCAGAGCTTATCTCGGGTGATAAAGCTAGTCAGTAGCCGAGGCAATGAAGGCTGAGGACAAATTTAGAGAAGCAGGATGACACTTTACAAACACAATGAATGCATGCACTGAAAAGTTACGGCAATTAGTACAACCCTCAGAAAGAAAACAAATTAATAAAGAACGTCTTTCATTAATTCATTAAGTATATAATGTATATACGGGGAAAAACTGATTTTTTGTATTATCCATGCTTCCTCTCCCTTATGTTATCCCGGTAAATCAAGAGTCTACTGTATATGTTTTTGTTTTAATGATATATCTTTAAAACCCGTCAAATAAAATGCTAATAAATAAACCTGGGAAATCCTATCTTGACTTGTTGCTATGTCACAAATAGGCGACGTCCTTAAGTTCTCGTTTTGTTTAGTATGGACTAGATTGTCTGAACTACCAAACCTGCTTCTCGTACAGTAACAATATCTCCTTTAAACGGTAGTTTACTGTGCAATATGGTGGTACAACATCTCTCCTCATAGTGTACCTGTCTCTGTACTCGGGCTGAGCCTGTGTGCAGAAGAGACAATATATCCTTTAACAGAATGTACTGGTGAGAGAGGTACGCTCGCCCCACCGAGCTGCCACTCAGAGCGAGCACCATGGACAGCATCTCGAAGCAGTAAGCGTCGGTGGACTTGGCTGCTGCGGGGGTTGATGGTTCGCCACTGGTGCTGCTTCCTGTTGGCGGCTGGCCGGAACACAGTGATGCTTCCCACTCCTCGCGAACCCTCGACGCCTCCTTGCGGATGGCTTGGACGATGTGAGCACACACCTGCGCAAATAGTTATGCATCATAAATAATGAGAGGACACAAGAATAGGAAATGTACCCACTTTGGTGGTCGAATGGTCTAAGGCGTCACTCTCCCATAGACTGGACTGTCGATGATGGGGAGATCAGAGCTTGAATCATAGTCGAGTCTACTGAGGGTGGATTTTCCTAAAATGGTTTTACACTCTTTCTCCCCGCAAATAGAGGCATACACCCTTTAAATTCAACCTTCCTCTTCCCTAGTCCATTAGAGTAATTAGTATATATGTGCGTAACCCGAACAGGTAATAAGACACGATGCAATTAAAAAAAAAGGAAATGGAACAGAAGGTATGTGAATGTATCAGTATTGGCCAGCTTGTATCTACCTCGGAGAGTTAACAATCTGATAACTGGCTCAACACTTTATAGAGACAGTCAGAGATGTGTGTTGTAGAGTGCCCACCTGTTTCTGGAGGTGTGTCAGCTTGCTGCGACTGAATAGTATCCCCACCATGTGCTCCTTAAGGTCATTGCTCTCTTCTCCCTCTGTATTCTCCGGGAGGGTCTGCTCTCCCAGTATCAGCTTCCCAAACACCTGCAACACACATGTCGTTCAATCGTATGTTCCCTCTGTGCTCCTAGGGAGCGACTGCTCCCCCAGGATCCAGGACAAAGTGTTTTGTGAGTGTATTACTCACCTGGGATGTGATGAGTCGAAACACTCTAAGTGTCTCAGTCTCACAGTTCCTCTGCTGGATGGTGGTAGCACTGTGCTGCCGAGTTAACCGCACACTCTCACCATCCACCTCCCCTAGCACTCTGACCTGCCTCAACCTCAGGGAGTTGTCAGGGCCCTTGAGTTCCAAACGTACTACGGAGTGGCGGGCATCTGCAACAACACACCAGGGACTTACTGATATCAGATACCTGGCTACTACTGTCCACAGGACGCTTGGTCACAGATCACACCAATATTTCAAGATGACGCCACTGAGAGACTTTGGTTTTTAAGCATTGCATCTTTCTTCCTGTTATACTAGTTTCAGGTATTAGGAAGCTTATATATTAGAGAAAGTGTAACCACATTTGTGTGGAAAATCCATTTAGGAAAAACCACCATTAGTATACTCGACTGAGATTCTCGAAACCCGATCTCCTCGTCGAAAGTCAAGTCTACTGCAAGAATAGCACCTTTGACCATGCAGCCACCAAAGCAAGTTTTGTCCTAATTGTGTAAAAATGTTTTTCAAAACTGTTTTTATAACTACTTTTAGAATGTTATAGTCATAATCATCATCATCATCATCAGTTTAGTAAAACGCCTTCATTTTCCTCTATTCTTCCACCACTCTTCATCCTTTAATTTATTATATTATTCTCCTATCACTTAAACACTTTCTGTTATTTGCTCCTCCCATCTCTTTCTTGGCCTTCCTTGCGGTCTTTTTCTACATACTTAATTTCCAACATTTTCTTCGGCATCCTATCTTTTTCCGTCCTCATTATGTGCCCATACCATCTCAGTCTTGCTTCCTTACTAACTCATGTACTTCCTGTACCCCAACTCTTCCTCAGATAACTTCATTCCTAATCTTGTTTATCCTCGTGACAGCCAACATGCTCCTCACACATTTCATTTCCATGCCTCCACTTTTCTAGTCTCTCTTACATTCATTATCCATGTTTCTGCTGCATATGTGACAACAGGTACAATGTATGCCCTGTACAACACTTCCTTACACTTCAAGGGCACTTCTCTTCTCTATAGCAGGTCTCTTACGCACCTATAGAACAACTCTCCCTGCTGTTCTCTTCTCATTACATCCTCTCTACTTCCACCTTTCACCTCAATCAGCTTCCAAGATATTTTAAGTTCTGTACTTTTTCAGCTCTACTCCATCCAACCTTATAGCTTTATAGGTCTTTCCTCTTCCTTGTCATTACCATCACTTCACACTTTACCATACTAAATTCCATTCCACACTCTTTTACTTCCTCATTCCATTCTTGTGGTGGTGAGGACACTCCCCTGCTTCACCCCATTTTTTTATATTTCCATCAGCTGTGGTATTGCAAAGATTAAGTCCATTTTAGACTTCTGTTCCCTAAATTCGTGCTGTTCCTCTCTCCACCTTTTTTTTTTTTTTTCTCTCTTTTCCAGAATCTTCTTATATATTTTTGTACAATGGCGCACCAGCATTATCCCCCTATAATTTGTATACCTCTTCCTGTCTTCTTTCTTGAATACATATATTATAACTCCTTTTTTCCAGTCTTCCGGTACCTTGTTCTGCTTCCAAACCACTCTCAGCACTCTGTATAACTATTTCACCCGCTGCCCTTATCATTTCCACAGTCAGTTCGTCTACACCCGGGTGCTTTTCCTTGTTTCATCCTCTTTAATGGGCCCTCCACCTCTTTCCATGTTGGACCACTTTCTTACTCTTCTTCTAGTTCTTCCTGCTCCTCTCTTTCACTCTCGTTCCTTTCCTCTTCCGAATTGAACATTTTCTCAAAATATTTCATCCATATTTCCTTTTATTCCTCTCCTGTCTTCAACATCTTCCTTCTTCATCTATCATTCTAACATCTTGTCTTTTTCTCTCCTCCTGTTTCTTACTTGGCTATATAGCACCTTCTTACTTCCTTCCACGTCCCGTTCCAGCATTTCTGTCCATTTTTGCATCCAATCCTTCCTGGCTTCCCGTAAAAACTTGCTTTGCTCTTTTCTTCTTCTACCTATATTCTTCCTGTGTTTCCTCATTCCTATTCTTTAAACTCCTTCTGAATGCTTTACTGCTTCCTTCACCCTGTCGTTCCAGCAGGGTCTCTCCTTCCACTTCCTCTTATTACTTGTTTCTTTCCTCTGTCACTCTCACTAGACTGTTCTTAAATTGTTATATTAAAGTTTATTAAATAAGTCTATTTAATATTTTTTAATTTCATTATCAAGAAATGTATTTCAAAAATATCAATTTTATGTTTGGTGTTTTTACTTAGAGCTAAATTTAAAACAAGTGTAACTGAAAAGAAAACTAATAAAATATTTCCTAAAAGTCCCTTTTCAAAAACTTTAGAAAAACTTCCCATAAATTAATATTGTGCGCCCAAAAAGCAGTCTAAAAGATGGTCAAACTGGTACAGAAATAAACTTTGGTCTTAGCCAATGCTGCTAAACGAATATAATTTATTATCAAGTTGTCAGAAGTGAAAGGAATAACCAACTATAGTCATATTTTGATGCAATCCTGAGACACTTAACCTTCAACATGGCTCACATGATAAAAAGTTGTTAAGATAGTGTGTTAGCTGATACACACACATATACACACATTAAGAGTAATCAGGTTGCGTCTCACCTAATATGGGGCAACTGACCCAGCCTGTGGACCTGTTTTCCACCTCCATGTGACGCAACTTGTAGAGCTCATCTATGTTTGGGCCAGACTGAAAAGTAACGCTTGACACCTTTTCTGAAAAATAGGTGACATGGGAACGTTAGTGAATAGTAGGGGTGTGTGCAAAACTTTGACTTTGCTTTGAAAACTTAAAAGCTTCAAATTTAAATCAATAGTAAAATTCCAGTTTCGACAGTTACAAAGCTTTGCCAATAAAAATATTTAAAGTAAACACACATTTATGTCCATTATTGTCATTTTATACTGTTATTTACATCACAAATTAAGGTCCACATGACAAAAATCTAAAGTAGTTAAATTACTTGCAAAACAACAAATATGTTAAATCGCATTTGCAATAAAACATTTCTAAAATTATATATTTTACCAAAAGTTATACAATTACAAAACATGTATTTTTTACATACTGTACAATAGATATTTCTTTAAATATTTGAATTTCAATTTGGCTTTAGGAATATTTCATATTTTTCAGTTTGGCTTTGCCTCAAATTGAAAACATGGACTTTTAAAAACTTTCCTTGGTGTTAAATGTAACAACACTGGTGATTGGTTGGTTATAACAATAACAACAGCGGTGATTGGTTGGTTATACGTTATAACAGTAACAACACCAGTGATTGGTTGGTTATAACAGTAACACCGGTGATTGGTTGGTTATAACAGTAACAACACCGGTGATTGGTTGGTTATAACAGTAACAACACCGGTGATTGGTTGGCTACAACGGTAACACACCAGTGATTGGTTGGCTATAATAGTAACAACACTTGTGGTTGGTTGGCTACAACAGTAACAACACCTGGTGATTGGTTAGCTACAATGGTAAACACACCAGTGATTGGTTGGCTACAATGGTAACACCACCAGTGTGGTTGGGTACAATGGTAACACCCAGGATTGGTGCTACACAGTAACACACTGGTGATTGGTAGCTCAATGGTACACCACCAGTGATTGGTTGGCTATAACTAGAGCCCCGTAAAAGTTGTTTTATTTTTAGTTAAATTTTGTTTTTAAAATCTCACTTTCTGGTTTTATTTCGTGTTTATTCAAAATGACATGTTATCTGAGGTGTTTAAGTATTATTTACCATAATGAGACAATGATACAAAATTAAAATTTACTATTGAAATCTTATATATTTGCTTTAAAATTCCTTATTAAGTTTGTCTGCATATTTAACAATTTTGTAGACTAATGTTAGCTTACACTACAACAAAATACTAATCAAGTTACAGCATGGTCAAACTTTTTTCTTAATTTCATGTTTATTTAAAGATTTTTTTTTTTTTGTAAAAGCGGTGTTATTTCGTTTTAAAGAGGATTTTGTGTAACAAGACAATTTGGTTTTTATTTCCTTTTCAAAAGGTTGTAAATCATTCTAAAAACTATCAAAGGAAAAAGTACTTGATTCCATCTTTGTGTGGCACTTTTCGCTTTATTGCGTTTCACCATTTTTACGGGGCTCTAGCTATAACACACACTTACATTGCAAACTCGCAGAGAAGTATGATGTATTATTTTAACTAGAGTTGGGCTCCTCGAATTTTCAGGGAGATTTGAGGATTCGATAAAATATTGGACTTAAAAAATCATGTTTTTTTCCAAAATTTAAAATGTTTAATTTGCTTTTGAGCTCTATTACTGCTTATTGGTGGCTCAGCCCCAACTTAATTAGTGGAAAAACTTAACAACCAGACCCCAGACCATTAATTCAACACTTAAATGAATGTATGAATGTTAACATTTAGAATTAATTTTTTATCAGCCGTCTTACTACCTATTCAGGTTATATGAATATATGATAGCTACTCTAAGGGGTAATAGATATATGATGAGGAAGGAAACATTTTAGAAGTTGTACATCCGCATTTGGTGGAAGGAGAGTGGGAAACCATTCAGGGAAAAAAAACCTCAGTAGAACAGACCGAGATTCAAACCTCGATCTCCCCGTCATCAGCAGGCTAGTATAACATTTGGCCACTGTAGTGGATTAAACATTTAGTTAGTATTTATATTTTCTACTATTCTGTTACATTCGTATCTACTCTTTGAGTTTGAATTCAAGATTTGGAATTCTAGGGTAAAACAAAGATTCATATTTGTAAAATAGTGTATTCGACCCTATCTAAAGTAGAATGTAGTAAATAAAGTAGCTAAAGGTGTGTTAAAATAAGTGCTTGAATAAACATAATAGAATTGTAGAGAATGAAATACACATGATATTGAAAATACACTAACACACATTTAAAAACAGTTCAATATCTGATGTGACATTGCTGCCTCAATTTTATAGGCAGCCCTTGAGCTAAAATGTTTTTCCAGCCTTTCTAACTGAGAATTGGAACAACTGCCAATGGCAACAATGGCGGACTAAGTATTTGAATGAATGTTTAAACAAAGGTCAAGAGAGTTCAATGTAAAAACAGACCGTTATCTTAGGATCGGGAGTATTCCGTTTTAATGACATTTATGAATGATATGTGTCCTTACCGCCAGGTCTCGGCAGTTGTCTATGTGGATGTATACCATCCTGGGGTATGCCTGGGAGGCGCAGGTGATAGTGATGCTCTTGGTCTTGTTCCTGCAACATTTGATAAGACGTAACGTCGAGGGTAGAATGATATCAACAAGACTACAAAGAAAATCCTAAGTGTTATCTCAACATAATATTGACAACCCTACAGGGAAAATATAATTCCAACATTCCAGTAGTTGGCTATCCAGCACAACTTGGGGATGGACGGATCGAACAAGAGACAGACAGACAGACAGGGAACTAACTTCACACTTGAAGGCTACAGGGGGAAAGGGGGAAGTCACATTAAACACATTTTCCAGGACAATGATTTTTATATCTAAAACCTAAAAAGGCTCCCAGCTAATACTTTTTTTTTAAAATTAATATAACTATGACAAAGACAGCTTTTAACCATAGTCTCAAGCGCATTATAAAGGTCTCAAGATTGTATAAGAGATGGTAGCACTTATTCAATTTGATTTAAAATTGGACCTCATCCCTATTTCTCCTGTACCCTCCAATTTATAGCTCATGTTTCTGATGATAGGTATACTGACATTGTATGTGGGAGGAAAGGAAATATCCTTGGGTCTATCTGTGTTTTATTTGGGAGTCAAAACATAAAGTTGGAAAATTAAAATAGTGCGTCAACAAAGACAAACCCAAATTGAGATTGTACCACGGTAAGAATCAAGATAACAATTGAATGGCAATAAGATTTTATTCAACGAGACAACACTTTATATATTTACATAAGAAAACCATACAAAGGCTTTGGGCGAACCTGCAACTTTGTTGTTGCATAAATAAAGAGTGTCTGTTCAGCGAGCGAAAATGGTTCCAGCATAGCCAAGCAAGGCTGTGAACAATATTTAAGACCAGAAAGAAAGCGAAAAGCAAATCAGTTAAATAAACCATATTGAAGTTGGTCAGGCTGACAAAGACCCAGTAAGCTATCCTCACAGGCTTGTTTAAATTTAAAACAAGAAATCTTCAAAACAAAGTTTAAGAAATATTAATGTTCAAGCATTAGTTATATAAACCAAACCACAATAATAATATACTTAATTTATTTAAGTTACATTTATTTTAATTAAATGTATCAATGACTATAATGTACAAATGAAACCAGCGTCAATGATGTAGTTGAATTTACGTATAAAACAGACATCTTCAAAATAAACAACAAGAAAGATGTGAGTATTTAAAGCACCAACATTTGTTACATTAATGAAATCAAACTAAATTTATGTTAGATATTTAAACAACTTTAATCCAATAGAGATGTGTGTATATATATAAGCCTATAAGGCAAGGAAAAATAATCATGGTATCTTGAGGGGGATGGAGGCTAGATTGCCCGACTTGCCGCTAGGGGTCAGTGGATCAACGCGCAATAGCGAGGGTCATCAGCCTATCTTTATCTTGTAACCAGTCAACATGCGCCGGAGGAGCGGTTTGGCGAAATTTGGCAGGAGCTTGGTGAGATGAACATGTGTTGTAGCTATCGTAGCTAACACTACAAGATGAGCCAATTTAATTTGTTACTTTGTGGGTGGAGTGACAAGTTATTATTTATTTTTTTATTTAGCACCACGTCTTACTACTCATTCGGGTTGTACGCTTGAGTACTAATTACACTAATGGGTTAGGAATTTGGAAGGTTGAATATAGAGGAAGTAAACCTGCATTTGGCCAAGTTATTGTTTATTATTTTATTATTACTTAGCACGGCGTCTTACTACCCGTTCGGATTTTACACTTTAAGTACTAATTACACTAATGGTTTAGGAATTGGGAAGGTTGAATTTAAAGGAAGTGGAAGTAAACCCACATTTGCGTGGAGGGAGAGTGGAAAACCATTTAGGAAAAACCACCCCCAGTTCACTCGACCGAGATTCGAACCTCAATCTTCCTGTCCTCGGTGGTCTAGCTCAACATGACTGGCGCGTTAGCCAACTACGCCACCGAGGTGGGTCAAGTTATTGTTCTACTTAATATTAATAGGGGTGTTTGTGGGATGTAGGGGTGTCTGACTCTGAACCGGGAGGAGGTTCAGGGTCATGTAACGAGGGAGAGATTCTGCTGGGGTACTTCCCTGCTAAGAGCAGTCGGGACAGGCTCTCCTGTGGGAATGAAAGAGAGCTCCAGGCCTCACCTGTCTTCATCCCCAGACTCCCAGAATGTCTCGGTGGAGCTGTCAGTAAGGCTCCCCACCATGGCTTGGCGACTTGACGCCTTGATGTCCACACCTGGCGTCAAATCCTTCAAAGTCTCCACACAGCTCGTCACCAGCTGTGTCACAACAATACTCTAGGTTAGGGACACAGGATTAGAAAAAATGTGAGAACGTAACAGCCATGTTCGATTTGGGTAAGATCACTTGGACACAATGTTAATTACCAGTACAATTAATATTTGTTGGCATTTAAAGAAACATCAAATAAACTAATAAGAAATCAATTCTTAATTTTTCAGTTTTGTTCGGTACTAGAACTTCCAGAAATCTCAGAGCTAAGAATTAAGGCTTCAAAGATAGTGATATTAAAATCTATATAAATTCTTTCAATGCCAGTAGGACTTGAGGTTATGAAGTTTCACAGTGTGCGATGATTCACCCAGGAGTACGTGTCGACTAATGACTCACTCACGAGTATGTTGACTGATGACTGACCTGTGAGTATGTTGACTGATGACTCTCATGCATGCTCAGACTGACGTCGTCTTGCTCCTCCTCTGACCGTGACAGGATCTTACTGATGTTACTGAACACGTGACTCCTAAACACACAACATCACATCACTAGATCTCTACATATCTGTGTGTATGAGTGTGTGATAATAATTGTATGTATGAGTGTGTAATGATAGTAGTGTATAATATATTTGTGTGACAATAGCTGTGTATATGAGTGTGTGATGATAGCCGTGTATATGAATGTGTGATAATAGTTGTATATATGAGTGTGTGATGATCACCATGTATTTGAGTGTGTGATACTAGTCCTAATATATATATATATGTGTGTGTGTGTGTGTGTGTGTGTGTGTGTGTGTGTGTGTGTGTGTGTGTGTGTGTGTGTGTGTGTGTGTGTGTGTGTGTGTGTGTGTGGGATAATAGCTGTGTATATGAGTGTGGGATGATAGACGTGTGAGTGTGTGTGTGTGTGTGTGTGTGTGTGTGTGATGAAAACAATGTATACGAGTGTGTGACGAGAGTCAGCGATATTAACTGACCGGTGCAGGAACATGTGGTCGGCCTGGGTGAACCTGAGACCCCAGCAGCGTATGGCCATCTGTTGCAGACCAGACCCCATGGGTAGCAGCAACATGAGGTCTGCTATGGTTTGCAACAGACTGTGGAAGGTACTGGGGAGTGGGTGGACCGCCTCTCCCGCAATGCTGATGTCACTGAGAGGATGCTCACAGACTCCTTGGTTATTTTCCTGGGACATAAATAAACAGTTGGTTGAACTACCCGCCAGAGACGCTGAACAATAGTTTGATCAGGACGTACCAGTCATTCATAGTACCTTTAGTATAGTCAATATACACCAGTAATTCTTATAGTATTTCAATCAAAGAGGAGGCTGGTGTTGTTAGAAGAGGTCAGCGTTGTCAGAGGAGCTCGGCGTTGTCAGAGGAGGTCGGCGTTGTCAGAGGAGGTCGGCGTTGTCAGAGGAGGTCGGCGTTGTCAGAGGAGGTCGGCGTTGTCAGAGGAGGTCGGCGTTGTCAGAGGAGGTCGGCGTTGTAAGAGGAGGTCGGCGTTGTCAGAGGAGGTCGGCGTTGTCAGAGGAGGTCGGCGTTGTCAGAGGAGGTCGGCGTTGTCAGAGGAGGTCGGCGTTGTCAGAGGAGGTCGGCGTTGTCAGAGGAGGTCGGCGTTGTCAGAGGAGGTCGGCGTTGTCAGAGGAGGTCGGCGTTGTCAGAGGAGGTCGGCGTTGTAAGAGGAGGTCGGCGTTGTCAGAGGAGGTCGGCGTTGTCAGAGGAGGTCGGCGTTGTCAGAGGAGGTCGGCGTTGTCAGAGAAGGTCGGCGTTGTCAGAGAAGGTCGGCGTTGTCAGAGGAGGTCGGCGTTGTCAGAGTAGGTCGGCGGTGTCAGAGGAGGTCAACGTTGTCAGAGGAGGTCGGCGTTGTTAGAGGAGGTCGGCGTTGTCAGAGGAGGTCGGCGATGTCAGCGGTGTCAGGGGAGGTCAGCAGTGCCAGGGGAGGTCAGAGATCAGAGTTGTTAGAGGAGGTCAGCGTTGTTAGAGGAGGTCAGCGTTGTTAGAGGAGGTCAGCATTGTTAGAGGAGGTCAGCGTTGTTAGAGAGGTCAGCATTGTTAGAGGAGGTCAGCATTGTTAGAGGAGGTCAGCGTTGTTAGAGGAGGTCAGCGTTGTTAGAGGAGGTCAGCATTGTTAGAGGAGGTCAGCATTGTTAGAGGTCAGCATTGTTAGAGGAGGTCAGCATTGTTAGAGGAGGTCAGCATTGTTAGAGGAGGTCAGCGTTGTTAGAGGTCAGCATTGTTAGAGGAGGTCAGCATTGTTAGAGGAGGTCAGCGTTGTTAGAGGAGGTCAGCGTTGTTAGAGGAGGTCAGCGTTGTTAGAGGAGGTCAGCATTGTTAGAGGAGGTCAGCGTTGTTAGAGGAGGTCAGCATTGTTAGAGGAGGTCAGCATTGTTAGAGGAGGTCAGCATTGTTAGAGGAGGTCAGCATTGTTAGAGGAGGTCAGCATTGTTAGAGGAGGTCAGCGTTGTTAGAGGAGGTCAGCGTTGTTAGAGGAGGTCAGCGTTGTTAGAGGAGGTCAGCATTGTTAGAGGAGGTCAGCATTGTTAGAGGTCAGCATTGTTAGAGGAGGTCAGCATTGTTAGAGGAGGTCAGGGTTGTTAGAGGAGGTCAGAGCTGTTTGAGGAGGTCAGAGTTGTTAGAAGAGGTCACAGTTGTTATAGGAGGTCAGAGTTGTCAGAGGAGGTCAGAGTTGTTAAAGGAGGTCAGGGTTGTTAGAGGAGGTCTATGTGGACCTTAGGATGCGTTGTCCCACTAACCGTTTCCTCCTTCTTGTCCAGCTGTTTCTCTTCTCCTCCCTCTCCATCGTGATCGGGAGGAGAGGGTGTAAGAGCCGCCACAAACCACCACAGCAGATCATGTAGACACGTGGGCTGTGTCACGCTGCGTAGAAGCCAGTTCAATGCCTGGAAACACCAACCTTGTCATATATCACACTGGCTGGACAATTATAGCTAGAAAATATGGTTGACATTTTGACATTTCAGGAAGTTCAAAAATTACTCATGTTATTGTCTCATTATATATTATAAGACATATTAGGTGCTAAGTAAGCTTTGGCTAATAACCACCATAATTATTTATGTAAAATTTTTTTAATTAATTACTAATAAATTATTAAGTGGCTAATTTTTTTGTTGTAAAATATAGGCTCTGATAGAGTACACTAGGAACAAACTACAGGCAGTTTTGTGAAACCAAAACATTCCACATCTGATGAGTGAATTACATAAATACTCCACATCCATTGACCTATACTACACTAATACTCTACATCCAATGACCTATACCACACTAATACTCCACATCCAATGACCTGTATTATACTAATACTCCACATCCAATGACCTATACTACACTAATACTCTACATCCAATGACCTATACTACACTAATACTCCACATCCAATGACCTGTACTACACTAATACTCTACATCCAATGACCTATACTACACTAATACTCCACATCCAATGACCTGTACTACACTAATACTCCACATCCAATGACCTGTACTACACTAATACTCCACAACCAATGACCTATACTACACTAATACTCCACATCCAATGACCTATACTACACTAATACTCTACATCCAATGACCTGTACTACACTAATACTCCACATCCAATGACCTGTACTACACTAATACTCCACAACCAATGACCTATACTACACTAATACTCCACATCCAATGACCTATACTACACTAATACTCTACATCCAATGACCTATACTACACTAATACTCCACAACCAATGACCTATACTACACTAATACTCCACATCCAATGACCTGTACTACACTAATACTCTACATCCAATGACCTATACTACACTAATACTCCACATCCAATGACCTGTACTACACTAATACTCCACACCCAATGACCTATACTACACTAATACTCCACATCCAATGACCTATACTACACTAATACTCCACATCCAATGACCTATACTACACTAATACTCCACATCCAATGACCTGTACTACACTAATACTCCACATCCAATGACCTGTACTACACTAATACTCCACAACCAATGACCTATACTACACTAATACTCCACAACCAATGACCTATACTACACTAATACTCCACATCCAATGACCTGTACTACACTAATACTCCACAACCAATGACCTATACTACACTAATACTCCACATCCAATGACCTATACTACACTAATACTCCACATCCAATGACCTGTACTACACTAATACTCCACATCCAATGACCTATACTACACTAATACTCCACATCCAATGACCTGTACTACACTAATACTCCACAACCAATGACCTATACTACACTAATACTCCACATCCAATGACCTATACTACACTAATACTCTACATCCAATGACCTGTACTACACTAATACTCCACATCCAATGACCTGTACTACACTAATACTCCACAACCAATGACCTATACTACACTAATACTCCACATCCAATGACCTATACTACACTAATACTCCACATCCAATGACCTGTACTACACTAATACTCCACAACCAATGACCTATACTACACTAATACTCCACATCCAATGACCTATACTACACTAATACTCCACATCCAATGACCTGTACTACACTAATACTCCACAACCAATGACCTATACTACACTAATACTCCACATCCAATGACCTATACTACACTAATACTCCACATCCAGTGACCTATACTACACTAATACTCCACATCCAATGACCTATACTACACTAATACTCCACATCCAATGACCTATACTACACTAATACTCCACATCCAGTGACCTATACTACACTAATACTCCACATCCAATGAGAGACCTGCATGGCATACACCCGGCACGTGGCTTTGCGGAGAGCTTGTCTCATGGCAAGCTGCAGTGACTCCAGGTTGTGCTGTTGAAACAGGAAGTTGAGGACTGGACGGTTGAGAAGTTCCTTGCCCTGATCTGGCTGACAGGATGATGACACGATGGCTGACTGGTCCATACTAGGGACAAGTTTCTGGAGCGCTGCCGAGGGGTAACAGAGCAGTGAAGAGCCTCCATCTGCAATATAGTGGCCTGGTGACATTACTCTGCCTGTACATTACAACTAGGACTTCAAACAGACAGTCCCAGGTCAAGCACATGAAGGTAAGGTCACTTTACCGGTGGCCATCTCGCCGCTGCTGTTGTTCCTCTTGCGCATCATGATGTACCTCCCGTCTCCCTCTCGTCTGCTCCAAGGAACCCCATTGGTGCCCATGGAGATGGAACGGTGAAAGGTTCGACCTTTGGAGCCCTCTCCTTCACCATCACTCTGGGGGCTGTATGACACGGGCTGCCAACATTACACAACATTGTATGTCACACGGCCACTGTCCTATCGGGTGGATACAGATTGTTTTTTTATGGAGACTCACCCTAGTGTTGTCAGAGGTGAGCAGATCATTTCCATTGATTCCTGGTTCCTGCTGTTGGAGGAGTGTCTCCTCCAGGAACTTCTGTTCATCTCTCGAGGGGTGCACCCCCAGCGCTTGCAGACACATTAGTGGCCCCACAGGAGGCGGAAAGGGCCCACTGGGCTCAGGAGGACTGTAATTCTCCGCCACAGCAGGCATACTTCCCTGCCCGTGAGTCGGGAGTCCTGATCCTGCCGCACTCGCCAACTCCAGTAGGAACATTGCATTGTTCTTCATCACAATGTGAGTCTCCTGCGACGAGGCACTCGCTGTTGGGGACATAAGTTTAGACGATGAGATTAGGGTCGCCGTCGTCTTCCTCCTAGATATACTGTTCTTCCTGCCCCCTGTCCCGCTTGCTTTATCCTTGCCCGGCATCCCAGAGTGCCTCTTGGAGCGCAGATACTTTTCTCGACAGGTGTCACAAACCAAGTACCAGGAGCTGCCACCGACTCCCCCATCCCCGCAATTCCCGGCCCACCCCACACAGAAGTTTCCCCCACTGTTGTATCCCTTACCCCCGCATGTCCCCCGCAGCCAGGGTGGGCCTGCCTCATGTGGTAGGTGACAGGATGAGGGTACATGTTGCCGCACAGCTCGCAGGCCGTCTCACGCTCTATCCCTGCGCCAGGCCCTAACATGGCCGCATCACCCAGGAGGTTGGCCCGTCCCATCGGCTTCCACTCCTTCTTCTTCCTGCTCCCATTCCCCTTCTTGGGTACATAGGCTGACCCCACCTCCCTCTCCACATTCACCCTGAGTTCCTTGGCTTCAGCCGCCTTGCTCTTCTCGGGCGGTTTCCTGATGGCGCGCACTGGAGCGATGGGGCTGGGAAGGACGACGTTCTGGACAATGCCTCGGAGACAGTTGGAGCTGAGCTCTTCCCACAGGAACACTAACGCTTTGAGTGCTGGGGGCAACACTGTCACCGTGTGATAGGAGGACTCTGGCAAGGCCTCTTCCTTGATGATAGACTCCCCTTGCTGCTTTTTAGACCTGCTCCTGTTGGCGTTGGCGTTGGCGGCTGAGCGCGTGAGAGTCTCCAGAGTAGCTGGTTGTATGTGGAGATAGTTCCCTGCGGTGCTCACCTCCACAGAGTGCCTCTGACGAGCTCGCTGCTCCTTGGTCAGTTCGGAACGACGCTTGTCCTCGGGCGTCATTGAGTGCTGTCTTGTCACCACAAGGGCCCCTTGCTTAGGGAGACCTGGGTGAAACTTTAGGAACGAGGCACATGCCATGGCGTCATGCACCACCCCCTCATGCCAGAGGAAGGCCGCGAAGATGGCACGGAGGCTCTCTGCCACCGATGGACTGACAGCCTCTTTCACGGGCTCCTTATTGAGGGAGAGACCTCGGGTCGCAGGAGCCGAGCCAGCCGGTGGGGGAGCTGCTGGGGACATGGCCCTCTTGGACCTCCCCTTTGGGGGCCCACTGGCTCTATCTTTGCGCCCCAGTTTAGGGGAGAGGCGTTGCTGCTGGTCATCCTTCAGGCCACTGGCACCAATGCTAAAGTGCCCCTTGATGGAGCCGGCTGCACTCTCTGGACTGGTCTGGGTTCCTGTCTGGGTGACAGCCCTTGGACTGTTGCCCAATGGATCCTACACAAAAAGACAATCACAATGTATTTGCAAGTTATCGGTGTTGCTAGTGTTAGAGGTCTAGTAGTTAGTGTTGGGTTACAATAGTTAGTGAATCCAGAGAAGTAATGAGGTGGAGTTAGACCTGTTCCTGCTTCCTGGGCGTGTCGGGTGTGCTGTTAGGACTGCCCTCGGATCGGAGTTGGAGGGAGCTGCAGCTCGGAGAAGGCGAGAGGTCCCTGGTGTTGGGCGACTGAGACAGATCTCGGGTCAGACTGCTCACTAGAGCACTCGTGTCACTCTGAGTGGACCCTCTTCGTTGGGAGGCCGTGCTGTGCTGGGAGTCGACCATTGCTCCACCTGACACTGAGACACACAGAGAGTGAGGGACAGGAACAGGACAATGAGAGACACACTGAGTGAGGGACAGGAACAGGACAGTGAGACACACACTGAGTGAGGGACAGGAACAGGACACTGAGAGACACACTGAGTGAGGGACAGGAACAGGACACTGACACACACACTGAGTGAGGGAGAGGAACAGGGCAATGAGACACACTGAGTGAGGGACAGGAACAGGACAATGAGACACACACTGAGTGAGAGACAGGAACAGGACACTGAGAGACACACTGAGTGAGGGACAGGAACAGGACACTGAGACACACACTGAGTGAGGGACAGGAAAAGGACAGTGAGTCACACACTGAGTGAGGGACAGGAACAGGACAGTGAGACACACATTGAGTGAGGGACAGGAACAGGACACTGACACACACACTGAGTGAGGGACAGGAACAGGACACTGACACACACACTGAGTGAGGGAGAGGAACAGGACAATGAGACACACTGAGTGAAGGACAGGAACAGGACAGTGAGTCACACACTGAGTGAGGGACAGGAACAGGACAGTGAGACACACACTGAGTGAGGGACAGGAACAGGACACTGACACACACTGAGTGAGGGACAGGAACAGGACAATCAGACACACAAAGAGTGAGGGAGAAGAACAGGACACTGAGATGCACACTAAGTGAGGGACAGGAACAGGACACTGAGAGACACACTGAGTGAGGGACAGGAACAGGACATTGAGTCACACACTGAGTGAGGGACAGGAACAGGACATTGAGTCACACACTGAGTGAGGGACAGGAACAGGACACTGAGAGACACACTGAGTGAGGGACAGGAACAGGACAGTGAGACACACACTGAGTGAGGGACAGGAACAGGACACTGAGAGACACACTGAGTGAGGCAAAGGAACAGGACACTGAGACACACACTGAGTGAGGAAAAGGAACAGGACATTGAGTCACACAAAGAGAGACAAGAACAGGATGGTGTCCCTAATTTTAATAAAGCTTTAGTAATAAGCTAAACAGAACTGTGACAGAGTGAAAGAAATATTTATAAAACTCTACAACATCTCATCTTTGCAGTCAATTTGTAATATATGTAGGGTACACAGACCACAGTTTGGGGAACACTGGTCTAAGGCATTACTCTCGCAGTAGACTGTACTGCCAATGAAGGGGATATTGGGGTTTAAATCCCAGACCGGCATATTGAGGGTAATTTTCCACTCTCCCTCCAGGCAAATGGAAAACATTTCCTTTAAATTCGACCTTATACATCCTTAAGCCCCATATACATTAGAAGAGCCAAGCCTGTAATGTAACAGATTCACCTGATTGGGACGGGCCTGCGAGCGTGCTGTCAGCACGCTACGAACCATTCTCAGTGATCCGCCGGCTGTCGGTTTTTCCAACGAACACAAAGGGATTTGTCAGTCTAGTTGGGACGTGTTTGTTGCATCCTCGCAAGCATGGAGAACTGTTCTGAGGACTCGTATTTCAATTGATAGAAGCTTGTAAAAACCATAGTGTTTTATGGGACCCAAAGGAAGCAAGGATAAAAACTATTATAAAAAGAATCTGAAGGAAGATGCCTGGAAGGATATCACCACATTAGCAGGACAAGAATAAGATGTTTGCAAACGAAAAATAATTAGTTTTCTTGGTCCCATTTTATTCAACAAATTCTCAAAGTCTGTGGGGGATATCCTGGTAAAGTTTTTGTACTGTCCACTAATGTTCTGGAACTTGAAATCTCGCAGTAGTTCCGAACCAGCCCGTTTTTTATACAACCATACACCACCATCACCAAGGATATTTTTAATATAGTTTGGCCATATTATCATAGCACCACTGTACAAAATAAAGGCTAAGGTTTCTTCATCATCTAACATTTAGTAGAGTTAAGATAGCTAATTAAATAATTGAAATATAGTGCACCTATATAAATACTGAATTGGACTGAGATAATTATTACGTTGCTTGATCGTGGCGTGCTCGTTTCATCAATGGTTCAGAGGATGTTTGTGGCGTGCTCGTTCCACATCCAAACTGACGAGCATTACATTACATGCTACATTACAGGCTCGGCTCGTCTAATGTATACGCACCTTTACCCATTTTGGATAACCCGAATGGGTAGTAGGACGCAGGCAAAAGTAGCTAGGAAACAACTTGAATAAAAAAATATACAATTCTATTTAAAGAGCAGTTAAAAGCTAAACTATATCTACCCAACAATTTGAAACAATCTAAATGGAATGCTGAAAAAACTAAAATATTGACAAAATACTTAATAAAATAACAATCACTATTTTAGTAAATAAAACAATAGTTTATAAACAGTACAAACTTTCATCCCTATAAAAAAAACAAGTTTCTTCAATCGACATTAGTTAAACAACTTGATTAATACATTTACTAATTATATTAAACTAAGCAATGTGTAAAAAAAATTACAGTCTTAGGCTCAGTTCACACGGACGACACATGTGCACTGTGTTGTTATAGCCGTGGTGAGCTGTGCTTATTTACCTTGTGTTACAGGCTATAAAGACAGAAAAGGAACTCAACCATTCATTTGACTCATTATTTTATGAATCACAACACAACACAAAACAAAAAAACATATCTAAGCATTGAAAAATGACATGCCATGCGTTCTTTTTTTAATTTTGTCTTTATTAGGTTAATTAAATCTAAATAATAACATATTTTACTTTTTACATTTACTTCTATTGGCTCATAATTTGAGAGTACAATCTTACAAATGTCATTTTTAGGGATTCTTTAGCACTCTTGTTTACAAAAGAATCCTAAAAACAAGACTGGCAGCTGAAAGTCACTGCACTTAGTTTGTAAAGTCTGCCACACTCTCAGGTGGGGTTTCCTAGAATTGACAGTATAATCACTGTTGCATGTCTACAAGTAGCTGCATCAGCTGAAATTTGACACAACAAAGTGTCTACATGCTATCCATGTAAACGGTTTAATCAAACACAATGACTTCTTAAAATAACAACAAAAGTACTTCAAAAAATATATACAGAATGTTACTAGTGAGAACCACCACTCAACTATGAAACAATTACACCAACAAAATTCCAACTTCCTATTAATCAAGTGATGATACACTTGACGCAGTTAGATACTTCTAGATAAAAAAAAATAAATTAAAAATGGCACACATGTCCTAATTTCTAATGCAAACACTGTCATGCATCATCAGCGAACATTCAATGATGCAACAAGCAAAAGAATGATACAACTCTCATCATGCCTAGCACCGATGTTCTGATGAAACAACATCTTAAGGATTATACACTTCTTCTGTCCTACTCACCAGACATCAACAACTGTTTCGTGCGACACCCGCAAGTACTACTCAAAGAATAGTAACACCTAGCTCGCGCTTTATATTACGTAAGCCATGATGGACTAACCAATATTCAGCTTATGTAAATTTCTAAACTGATAAAACAAATTGCCCAAAAGGTGATTAGGCGATTACGACGCTCCTGCCCATCCCTACCGCCGAATAAGGGACGGCGTAGTGAACCCCTTTGTCGACGATGGCAGGTGACCGAGGAGTCAAAGCGGGGGATTCGTGACCACCCCTTCTAGTCGTGTGAGACTGGGGGGGAGGGGTCAGATAGCGGGCGATGCCGCCAATAGCCCAAGATAGGTGAGAGTGGGCGTGTTGACATGGGGGGAATAGTGCAAACGCCAAACAACAGCCGACCAGGCCATATGTGTCGTGTGGGGGGGGGTTCAAATTTTCCCCCACATTAAAAGAAAATGTGCCCTAATTTGGGATGGACTAAAAATAAAAAAACTTTTATTTATCACAGAAATATTTTTGGCTTTCGAGAACCCCAAGGGGTTGGTGTAAGTTTTTTGTATATATTTATTATGTTTTACAATTTATGTATTGTCAATGTATGTTTAGTTAAAGAATAATAAAACTGACGAAAGAAAGAAAAAAAGGTGATTAGAGTTCAACACATGAATTCGAGGTTCAAACCCAACCAAGGGCTTTGAGCTAGTTATTTATTGTGCACCATCATTTCTAATCTTCCCTCTGAACAGATGACGGTGAATTGTATTCTATATACCTCCTACTCATTCTATTTGCTATGTTAGTTTAGTCCTCTTAGTATCCAACACCTTATCTCAGTCGGTAGCATGTCTGCCTTCTTAGCTAAGGGTCCTGGGTTTGATCTCGGCATGGCTGAAAAATTTATCAGTGGTGAAATGTGGGTTTACCCTTTCACATTGAAAAATTAACGGCTGGGGACTGGATATTGTGGCTGTCCTAGCATTAAGTTAGATTATAAGGCAGATGAAGCTACGACAGGCCTAGCAAGCCAGTAGTGGAAAATATATGGCTTGAATAAAAAACTGACCCAGGCCATTGGCTGGAAACAGTAATGGATGATGAGTTTATACCTCTTGGTGCCACGCCTATATCGAATTCATGCACAAAGTATGTCAGCTCTTTTTAAGGTTTTGTATGTTTATAGTGCCATGGCTATTTCACTCTTTTTGCAAAGTTGTAAAAGGAAAATTTCCAAAATGTTATTTATGAAGCGATTTTTCACATTGTTTATCATTTTTATATAGGTACATATCCTTATCTATAATAAGAAAGGAATATTCTCATTCTAGTAACGTACTATACTCTATGCTATCTATAGACTACTTAAAAAACTTGCGCAATCTTTAAAGACAATATTATCTCATGGCAACTTTTGAATGGTATGGAAGCATGAGTCGAAGATATGACCTACAAAAGCTCGTAATGAAATCGTCAAGAATGTAATATTAAATTTAACGCAAATATAAACTGAAAAGATCTGGAAAAGTGTGAGATTAGTGGCGTGGAACTGAACCAAAACCTCGCTGTGGCGTTTATTACAACATTTTTCCTAAAAGAGTTGTTGTGGAAACTGCATTGGGTGTGTGTGAAATATTTTTAAGTAGATAATGTGACACTAATGTCCCTAGCGAGAGGCGAGAGAGAGAGAGAGAGCAGTATTTGCAGGTGTCGCAGAGGTGTTGCCACCTACCTAGCGGGGACAGACCAATACTACGGGGGGACCCGCACGGCTGGGAACTGCTGCTGGCGCTATCGTGCTGGAGCAAGCTTAGCACAGGTCTGCCACCTGGTGGACACTCTCAGTATTAAACTAAATCTCTCATGGACATCACTGGCAGATCATCAACACAAAATTGCTAGGCAAACTCAATATATTATTTTAAAATATTAATACAAATGAACAAATGTGCATTTTTCCGTGCATTTTAGCAGTTTTTATAATTTTTATTCCTGACTCTTACTACCCATTCGGTTATAGGTATATGAAGAGATTACGCTAAAATGTTAGAGATGAGGGAGGTCAGATTTAGAGGACGTTACCATAATTTGCATGGAGGGAGGGTGGAAAACCATCTAGGAAAAACCACCTTCATTACACCCCAATGGGATTAAAATCCTGATCTTCCCATCATGGGCAGTTTAGTCTATTGCAAGTGTGATGCCTTAGAGTAAGGGTTTCCAACTTAAAAGTGTCCAAGGGCTACAAGTGAATTCACGAGTCGAGTCTAGTGACGGGCTGCACCATAATCGGCTGAGGGGTAGAAGGAAATAGGTCTCACCCAGATACACAAGTTATGATTAAAATAGAACGCAATTAAGTTTATTGTCGAATTAACATCAGCTAGAGCTTTTATGGATTTTTCCCATGCAAGTTAAAACTTTCTGTTTCTCGGCTAAAAATATCAATTTTACTCCAGTAGATTAGATTCGCAAGAAACTTCGCGGGCCACTAGTTGTAAACCACTGCCTTAGACCATTCAACCACCGAAGAATTTTTTTTTTTGTATTAAAAAACAATATTTTTAACTTCTGCATTTTAACGATTCAAGGGCTTGATGCAATAAAACTTAAATTTAACAAGAGACAGGACACATGTTGTTAAAATTGATCTCCGAAACTTGTATTAGTGGTCACGTGGTATAAGGTGTCAACTCTTGCAACATAATAGATCGCCAATGACAAGGAGTTGGGGTTTGGGTCCCAAGAAAGTGTAATGAGGGTTTTTTTTTCCCTGAATGTATTCCCACTGCCTCCCCATACAAGTGCAGATACATTCTCTCTTAATTTTACCCTCTTCATCCCTACTCTATTAGTACATCTTTGCAGCTCAACAGTACGCGATATTCCGTTTAATATTCAAACAATCCGCTTTGGTGGCGCATGGTCTAACGCGCTACTCTCGCAGTAGACTCGACTGCCGATGACGGGGGGATCGAGGTTCAAATCTCGACCGGTGTACTGAGAGCGGTTTTTCAAAATGGTTTCTAACTCTCCCTCCACAAAAATATGGGTGCACTTCATCTAAATATAACTTTCATAGTACCTAAACCATGAATGTAATTAGTACATAAGTGTATAACCCGAAGGGGTAGTAAGACGTGGTACCAAAAAAAATTATTCAAATAGAGTTACTAGACTGTTAAATGAGGTAATAATAATAATGCTGTACCCGGGCTACATCACTCGCAGCCCAGTTTGCTGAAATATTAGCCAGTATTAATATATCGTTGCCCAGGGGACGCCAGAGTGTACTAATCGTACATCTTGTCCTTAGAGGCACTTTTCATGTCCCGATGAGGTGAGTTGATGATGATAGTGAATATGATTGGGTGGAGCCAATGAAGCTCACAACCTAACTTAAACCTGATCAACCAAACCCTGGTGACCTTGAGAATTAGTCCCCTTTCGAGGAAAATCCCCCAGTACCAGCCTGGAATCGGACCCAGGACTTCTAGGTCAGCAGCCAGGGGCTCTGACCACAATACCAAGAGGCAGGTTGTTAAAAGAGTTAATATGTTAACATCTAAAACAATGCAGCACTTGCTGGGGAACCGGTGAGGAACACATCATCATTAGTAACAATAGTGAGAGGAAACAACGATTGCATATAAGATACAACTTAGATCAGTTTATGATTATCAATCTCTTTAAGGAAAACCTCTTTTCCCATTTTGAGGCACACTTTATATATTTTGGAAGAAGTCACAGGAAAGGTGTACAGAAGCATATAAACAGGAACAATCCCAATATGGCTTTTACAATGAAAAGAAGAGTTTAGTTCACACTTTACACTGCTGCCACTGGATGAAGTGATTATGACTGCCTCTTGAAGAAAATAGATTGTTACTGCCCAGTCCCCCGACCTATGTTTCATTCTATCGTAACTAATCAAGAGGGAGTGTCAAGTTTAATTTCCCATTTCACACTTAGAATGAAACCTAGGTCAGGGGATTGTGCCGTAACGATCGATTTTCTTCAAGAGACAGTTATTGCCTCTTTGTACAGTGGTAGCAATGTAAAGTATGAACTGTGTTCTTTTTATTGTAAAATGCATATTGTGTTCATTCATTATCTTTCCTGATTATAAAGTAAGTTTACTTCAATAACTGGTACAATTTGAGGTCCTTGATACCATATTTTACACAAGGTCATCCCTAGGTGCATTGTGGGTTGTAATGGCTGCAAAAAAGAAGGCAAACACAATACTTAAACTAAATATGTATTCAAGTTGTACTTCAAAGTAAATGTATAGAGACCAACAAATATAAATAATTTGTGTTTCAAATACTCAACTTTTCAAACGAGGTCAAAGATTTTTTCACATTGAGACCCAAATCGTGTAGTAATAATAATAATATGATGGTGCTATGTGTGCATCAGTGGTGGCTCGAAGCAGGTGGCGAGGAAAGGCCCAGCTTTATGAGAACAAATCCTACCCCATTTCGCCATTCATAGGCAACATAACAAGCACATACTATTGAGGTGATGCGCATGGAACATCGAGTAGGGAGGTACATTGCAAAATAAGACCTTCCTCAGTTACCCTCCACAAGCCACCACTGCGTCGGGGTCCAAAAACATAGTCTCAAAGTTGGTCAGAAGGCAATGTAGATGTTGAGGATTGCCAAAATACATGTTACAGCGGTCGTGGTGTACTAACGGTGGAAGTGCGATTCCTATTTCATTTAATGACAAAGTATGTCCTTCTAAACTTGATATATAACTTTAGTTCTAATATGAGACTTGTTCTTGATTATAAGTATGGTATTCTGCTCCCCACATAAGACCAGATTTGTGGGCTCCAGCCTGTATGTCTTAACACAAGGTAGAGACAGAGTTGTATAGAGCAAGACATGTCTTAACACCAGATAGACACAGACAGTTGTACGGAGCAAGACATGTCTTAGCACCAGATATACACAGACAGTTGTACAGAGCAAGACATGTCTTAACACCAGATAGACACAGACAGTTGTACGGAGCAAGACATGTCTTAGCACCAGATAGACACAGACAGTTGTACGGAGCAAGACATGTCTTAGCACCAGATAGACACAGACAGTTGTACGGAGCAAGACATGTCTTAGCACCAGATAGACACAGACAGTTGTACGGAGCAAGACATGTCTTAGCACCAGATAGACACAGACAGTTGTACGGAGCAAGACATGTCTTAGCACCAGATAGACACAGACAGTTGTACGGAGCAAGACATGTCTTAGCACCAGATAGACACAGACAGTTGTACGGAGCAAGACATGTCTTAGCACCAGATATACACAGACAGTTGTACAGAGCAAGACATGTCTTAACACCAGATAGACACAGACAGTTGTACGGAGCAAGACATGTCTTAGCACCAGATAGACACAGACAGTTGTACGGAGAAAGACATGTCTTAGCACCAGATAGACACAGACAGTTGTACGGAGCAAGACATGTCTTAACACCTGACAGACACAGAAAGTTTTACAAAGCAAGTCAGAGTGAGTCGGACCACAGCCAAGAACATACAAGAAGCAGTAGACACATGGAGGGAAGCAGTGCTTGGATAATGGTGTGCGAGGGCAGTGTGGCAAACACATTCTCATGGAACACAAGTTGTTTATTGACTGGTCTGAGTTCTGGTTGAATGTGTTTACTTTTTAGGTTCATCCCCGACCTAGACGTTAATTACAAACCAGTCCATTGTAGGAGTATGTTTTGGAAGGTTGGGTGGGAAATATATAAATGTGACAGCCGCACACATGCTGAACAAATAAGTAATATCAAGAAAGTTAAAATCCTGGAAATAAAAAATACAAAATTGTGATGATAACACATTTGTGTTCCAATAAAATATAAATCTATGGTTTCCAAACCATTTGTGAATAATCATACTAAGATACCCACATTTATTTAAATATATAGGAAATTTAATAGAAGAAGAGTTTTTGTAAGTAAAATTTATTGGAAATACATTTTGAAAATAATTTATCAGAAAGGATTAAACACAACATTCAAACATATTTCAAAATTACATAAAAGTACAAATGCATGGAATACGGTGCCTTAATCAATGTGTCATTGAATAAATAAATATGGTAGGAATGTACCACAAATAAAAGTAAAAACACTTACAAAATCATATTTACAAACCAACAAACCATACTGCTGGTTTCGCTTCATAGATAACATATTAATGGAGCTTACCCTAATTTTTCAACAATCTCAACTCTAAAATTTTCTTCAAATCAATCCAACTACTAGATGACATTCCTTGAAATGTACCTTAAGATATTGTATGGCCGACTTAAAATTTCGAACCCGTTTTGTTGATCCAAGGCGTCACTCTCGCAATAGACTAGACTGACTATGACAGGGAGATTGAGGTTTGAATCCTGGTTGGGTGTACTAAGGATGTTTTTTCCTGAATGGTTTTCCACTTTACTTTCGCACAAATGCGGACACCCTTCCTCTTATTTCAACCTTCCTCATCCATAACACATTAGCGTACATATGTGTTCAGCCCGAACGGGTAGTAGATGCGTGCCAATAAAACAAAAACTATACAAAATATGTTGTTACGACTCAAAAATATCTAAACTTTGAAATATGTCACCCAAAAAAAAAAAATCCTTGTGTCAAACAGTAAGCGAGCGGCGTTTTAGATCGTAGTATAGAGTGTGTATCGTGATGCCCCAGGCTGTAAGCTTTTCCAGTGATGTAATAGTTTGTACTTGTTCAATCTTGTACCCCTGTACTGAGGTAATTGAACCTAGGCCCCTGTCAGATCTCCCCCCGAAGATGTAATTGTGTCCAATACTTTCTATTTTGGGTCATATTCTTCACACTACCATATAAGGAGGTGACTGAACAACTTGTCACCGGTGAAAGGTGGGTTGTTAAGCAATGAGGGACCACCATTCTAACGCAGTGCCTGCAGGGAGATGGTTGTGGCAGCGATGCCCACTACCCCATCTTGCATCTTCCTTTCACCTCATGATGACAATTTTGAAACAGGTGAGCACATACAAGAGATACCCACACTGCAATCCGATCAAAACCCAAATACCTATCCCATAAAGCCTTACCATAAGCACTCATTAAACCTACTATGATACTCCATTATGTCTTCAAAACCACCTGGAAAATATTCAAGGAATTTTTACCCTAATAGGCCACCCTAAACCCTTCATTAAGAACCTTATTCAGCCAAACCTGGAAAACCAGGCTCTGTAACTCTAGTGACTAATACTACCCAGGTCTTCCAAAACTCAATAAAATGTCATAGTAAGGTATCTACATGCATGCATGCATGTACCTGGCTCTGATCACACATGCATGCACATACACACACACACACACACACACAAATACACAAAGACACACACACAAATACACAACACACACACACACACACACACCTAATCACACGTACCGTTAAGAGGTAGGCAAGAAACTGTTCATATAGCTCAAAAAACAACTCTGTACTTAATCCATCCCACTAACTTTGTCCACACTTCCCTATCCTTGTATACTCCCCTCGCTTCAACAACATCCATTCACCGAGTAACACACGCTCTTTTACTCTTAAAACTCTTAATGTTTCTCTTTATCACACATTTGTCTACAACATTTAACCACGTTTTAAATGGTCTACCCCTTCCTTTTGACTCACACACTCTACCTTCATATATTTGCTTTGTCACTCAATCCACACGCATCCTCTCAACATGCCCAAACCAACATAAGATGATTCCTTCAAATTAACCTTTTGGATTCCCTTTAAAACCACACTCCTTCAGCACCCATTCATTGCTGACTCTGTTCATACGAGTTTTTCCACATACATTTCTTAAATATCAACAATACCCTTGCAAAACTACTGGTCCTTGTATGCAAGCATCCTCCATCACTTAGAAATCTTCTGATACAACCCAAACTCAAAGCTACCAACCTTGCAACAAAACCTTCCAAATACATCATCCAGCACACACTTCTACTAGCAACACAAACAACACTATCAATCCCATCAAAGGCAATCAACTCGTGTTAAAGCGTTAACCTGATTTACCAACTAGAATGCCAACAAGCCTATGAAATGAGATTTCTAAGAAGTACTATAGGAGTGACAAGAATGGATTGGATGAGAAATGAAAGGGTGAAGAGAAATAGTTTCTAGGAGGGGCCAGTGCAAGACAGGATAGAAAAGTAAATATTAAGGTGGTACAATCATGTGAGGAGAAGATGCTGGATATTGAAGTGGAGGGCAGGAGGCCAAGAGAAAGACCAAGAAACATGTGGTTGAAGGGACGAGAAGACTGGCTCATTGTGGAGGAGAGGTGGTGAAGAGAACAGTATGTTGGAGAGACTTATGTTCCAAACAGACCCGACAAGTGAATGGAAGCTGTTCATGATGATGATGATGCAGTGCACAATATATTGTCCTCACCAGTGAAACTCTCTGTAAATGTATGAATGAGCCCCGCCATTACAACAAGATCAAGAACCCAAATAAATCAGACTAAGCATATGCCTCCATTCATAACCTCAACTTTGACAGTATAGCAGTCCTCAAAATCTTATAATCCTTCAACACAACCCAATGTGATATGTACCAAGATGAGAACTGGAACATTAACGGCTAACATATTATAAACCATATCCACACCCTGTTCACCACTAATACTATCTGCAATGTACATAGAACAAAATTAGAAATTCAGAGGAGTTTTAAATCCATTAGAGAAGTTTTCATCCTTCAACAACTACGTTGGCACTACTGAAGACAGCTTCCTGTTCAGTCGACTGCCTTCTTGAGAGATAAATATCGAAGTATTTGTATTTTTCTAAATGTTTATTTGTGCTTAGTTTCCTACAAATTTATTAATGACACATTTATCATTCATATTTATTAATGACACATTATAAAAATACATATGTACAAGATATTGGACAAAATGAATAAAAATAAGAATTAGTTACTTCTAACTCACTTATTGGAGTGTTTACTTCTCTCTTGATGAATAATAGTTTATGAGTAATGGTTATTGTTCGAGTATTTACTTCAAGTGTATTAAAGTCACTAAACACTTACTATGCAGAGCAAACAGTCAAACAATTTTGAGTTCCTCAGTAGCCTGCTCTATTTTGATGGCGCGACCAAGTTTATTTTAAAATGTTTGAGCTTATGAGAAATGCACATTTGTAATAAGTGATGTAAAATCGAAAGAGAAAATTTTATCTTTTATTTTTATTGAGGTATTTAACTGCACTTTTTGAACCGACGGATCATATAAGCACTGAAGAATTTCTTTGAACAAGCACAAAAGGGCCTACCAATTTTGCTGGGAAAGGTATTTTTACATAAGCCTATCTTCAAGGATTCTTTTACATGCCACAATAGACTTGCAGCCAATGACTTTACTCCCCCTTCGAAGGAAGTTGTGCTACAGATTTTTATGGCTCAAGAAAAATCAGTTGATCCTGGCTGGGTTTGAACCCCTAAACATCAGGACCTGAAGTAAGCACTTTAAACTAAGACCACCGCGGTCGACCAGAAGGCTTACTGTTCACATTTAATTTTATCTGTGAATTAATCCCAATGTTCTGTGCACTATGCAATCTGTACAGTACATGATGAAAAGATTTTTTTCATTAGTCATTAGATTAATAAAGATTAAATTGAGTTCAAGAAATATGATTTATTAAATTATTTTTACAAATAATGGATATTTCTTAGAAACAAACTTTTTTTTTAACCCAAAAGGGGTCCACTAGCAAGAGATTTCGCGGTTTCAGGTTTGATTCTCAGGCACAGGTAATGCAAAATTGTGAGTATTTTCTCCAGAAGTATGAGCAATCACTCAGATGAAAATGAGCATTTATTCAAATAAGTGAGTACTCTCAAGTGAATTCTTTAGCTCAGGAATATTTACTTTGAGTAACTACTCAATTTTATTCATTTCATCCATTATTACGTTAGCTCGGAGGCAAACATGTCTTAAGAAAAAACAATGCAATAAAAATGTTTTAAATAATATAAACCAAAGTGTACACAAACCAACCATAAATCATTTCTGCGATCCAAAAATAAACATACAGGATCCAAATATTTTTTTTAAATAAATGTGTGGGCAAGTAAATAAAGAATCAATTTAAAATTACCAAAAAAACAAACAAAGCCAACAGGTAATGCCAGTAGAACTACTAATATAGACACAGTCTTGCAAACATAAAGTGATGAGGGGGAAGGTCAAGAGAATTATGTGTGAAATACCTGCAGCGGGTGGGTTCGCGACAGTGCCGCTCGGAGCATATAGAGACTGAGCGGCCGCACGGCTCGCCGATGCTACGGACCGTGGACCAATTATCAGTGAGAGGAATAAATAGAGACAGAGTGTGGAGTGCTGGGGATGACTGTCACAAGGGGAGGGGGGAAACTTCCTGACATTTACTTTTTTTGTTAGCACCGGGTCTTACTACCCGTTCGGGGTATATGCCTATGTAATAATTAGACTAATGGGTTAAGAATTAGGAAGGTTGACTTTATAGGAAGTGTAGCCACATTTTACATGGAGAGAGAGTGGAAAACCATTTAAGGAAAACCATCCTCAATACACCCACCAGGATCGAACCTCAATCTCCCTGTCTTCGGCAGTCTAGTATATTGTGTGACCCTTCAGATCATGCGGCCACCGAAGTGGGTCTGACTTTTTACTGATTGTTACAGAATCTTTAAGATAAAGAGATTGTTAAAAACATGAGACTCAAAAGGACTAAGACTAATAATTTTTTGACGGCCCAACAATAAATTACAAAGCCATCATTTAACGCTTTAAGGATAAACTTTCTTTTTTTTTTTTAGTTATATAAAATTATAAACAGAGGACAGTAGTTTTAGCAAAGAGGGGAAGGAACAAATAACAGAAAGAAACACAGTTTACAGTGCTGCCACTGGAAAAAGGGGAACATCACACATTACACACTACACTGCTACCACTGGGCATAGAGTTAATAAAATCAGTTGTCAATGGCCAATATCTCGATCTAGGTTAAAATAGCACCAATATTTAAGAAAGGTGAAAGAAGGAAGTGAACAAATTATAGAGGCATAAGACTGATGTGTCAATGTGGAAAAGTGTGAAAATATTTTGAAGAGGAGGATGAGGAAAAGCATAAAGGAAAGGTGGAGGGATGAACAACAAGCAACATGGGCTCAGAGAGAAGAGCTCAATGAAATATATAATATTTGCTATCAGACAATTGATGGAGAAGAGATGTGAATATGGAGAGGACCCAGTAATGGAGTTTATGGATAAGGAAACAACATTTGAGTGTGTGGATGTATGGAAAGTCTGGAAAGCGGTGGAGAAGGCTGGAGTGTAAAGAGGGGTGGCAATGAGAGTAAAGAGTATGTATGATAATAATGTAAGTTGTGTAAAGACAGAAAAAGGGTGGATGGAGTGGTTCCAACTAAGAAATGGAGTGAAGCAACCACTACTCTTGTTAACGAATGGTATTGGAAATATCATGAATATTGAGTGGCAAGGAAAGTCAGAGAGGAAAGAATGAAAGAAATTATGTTTATTGATGAATTGATGGTATGGGGCGAAAAGGAACAGGGAGTACAGGAATGGAATCTGGAGGAGAAAAAGTGTGAGATGAGATTTAGCATAGTGAAGAGAGAAGATTGGACCTAGAAAAGTTATAAAGTTGGATGGAGTAATTCTGATAAATGTACAGAGTGTAAAGTATCTTGGAAGCATGAGTGAGATGAAGGGTGGGAGCAGAGAAGATCTAATGTGAAGAGGGCAGGGGGAGTTGTTCTACAGGTGCGAATGGTGCGTATAGGTGTACTTGTACCCATAGCTTTGCACACAGCAGAAACGTGGATGAAAGAAAACCAGGAAGATTGGAGGCCATGGAGGTAATGTTAGCTGTCATAAGGAGGAACTGGATTACATGAGATAGAAGGAAGTTAGGGGGAGATAAAATGAACACGTAATAATGGAAAAGAAAGGATCACAAGGAGAATGATGGAGATGGTAACATCAAGTGTGTAAGTGAGAGGAGAAGAGTGGTGAAAGAAAAAGGAAGACAAAGGTATTTTACAAAAATGACTTGGCCACAGACTGGAAACAGTTCACGATGAAGATGATGATAGTTTTTCATTATATTTTATTGACTTAGGAAGATTTGTAAAAATTTGTTTCTTATGGTTATCACATTAATGAAATATTTTCTATTTTCTAACAATGTATAGTATAAGACCGTATTCACACACTCGGCTTATCAGAGCTTGGGACCCCCGCAATTATAATCAAAATAAAACAAATTTCAACTGAGGTAACCCAAGGGGACAGCTCTTGAGATGTTAATCAAGCCAAAAAAAATGCAACTAAGCTAGTAACAAGAGGGAGGCTTCTATGCAAAGATATCGATTTAATCGAAATATTGAATTCCTTTAATTCTAGCAAAATAACATTGTTGTTCATGTATTTCACGTTAATAAACACACTCATAGATAACTTACGATTCTGAGTAGTATTAAATCTGAGTCCCCTTTAAGTGTCACAAAAGCTTCTCTATGAAATAATAACAGTCATTCTTGATGTGAAAAGTTACTTAACAGAGATTGGAGGGGGGAGTCAAGATCAATGTCTACTTGGTGTTACACGGGAGCATGGTAGAGAGTGGGGTGGGGGGGGGGGGATAAGTAGTAAAAGGCATTATGTGACTTATGAATGAGCCCCAAGTGAGGTTACAACATGATGTGACCTAGTTTAGTGGAGCAGTTTACCAAGTTATGGAAGTTCTGTCACATCCCAATATTAATAAACTCGTGCATCAGCAGACATTTCCATCTTATCAGAAACATGTTTAGCTCATCTAGTTTATTGAAATGGAAAATTAGATTTTTTTAAATGAAAAGGAACACAACTCTAGTGGGCTAAATTGGAAGCTACCATCATGTGACTCACCTGGAATAGCGACAGGACTGGAACTTCGACTGAGACGTGGTGAGGGCCCTCCTGGGGGTGCCTTTGGGCTGGAGCTTCTGGAGGTTCTGCGAGGTGTACCTGGGGGGGTTACACCATTACCATTGGCTCGGCTTTCCCCTATGGCTTGACCAGCTCCTTGACAGACACTCCTACCAGCTCTGGTGGCAGGTCCCTGAAAGACGATGACACAATGCTAGATATAACAACCAACCCTAAGCAACATACGTAGATTTGAGTGCAGAGAGAATTGTAGTGCGAGCTCACCTCCCTGGTGAACCCCTCCTGTCTAGGTGACCTCTCCCATCCTCTCCCTTGAGCCACTTGTGGAGCGCGCGAACTTGCTGCTCTCTCTGTCCTTGTCGGACCGGCGAGTGTCCCACAGGGGTCTTGGGAGCAGGGCATATCAGGCCTATCTTGGACAGACTGCGGGCTCTCCTCAGTGCCGGGGATCTTGGGGACAGGGCTGGGTGCAGATCCTGAACAGCGGCAATATACTCTACTATTGCTGTTTAATCAACCACTTCTTAAATATGCATATGAGTCAAGAATTAAGAACCCTATCTCTGATATATGTATATACAGGGTGTATTTATTCATTGGGTTAGTAGCTGGAGTGTGAATAATAGACCTCAAAACAACACAAAAAGTATATCTGAACTTGTGTCCTATGTTCAATGTAAGGCCTTCTAAGATTATGCTGGAACCTTTAATAGCCATATTTGATAACAGCCACTGCCTGTGTATCAGCAGTGATACTGTAACTTACAAGAGGTGCAACAGGGGTGTATTTTTTAATAATAATATTTAGCACCGCGTCTTACTACCCGTTCGGGTTATACGTTTAAGTACTAATTACGCTAATGGATTAGGAATTAAGAGGGTTGAATTTAGAGGAAGTGAACCCGCATTTGCGTGGAGGGAGAGTGGAAAACCATTTAGCCCCCCCCTCCCCAGTTCACCCGACAGAGATTCGAACCTCGATCTCCCCGACCTCAGCGGTCTGACTCAACACGACTAGCGCATTAGCCAACTACGCCACAGAGGCGGGTAAAGGGGTGTATTAAATAGGTCTATTAAAATTCCAGCAGAACCTTAGAAGGCCTTATCCGGAGAACCATCAAACATAGGACATAAGTTCATATAGACTTTTTGTGTTGTTTTTAGGTCTCTTATCCACACCCCAGTTACTTCCCACTTAAATCAATTCACCCTGTATATTATTTGTATTAATTCTCAACAAGTAAAATTAAAAATCTCTTAACTGCCTACCTCTGTGCTCGTGCATCCCAAAAGCGCCCTGAGACCCACCCCTGTGACCCTGCATCCCGAAGGACCCGAACACAAAGGGGTTGGTGCTGGTGACAGCGGGGGGCGGAGTCTCATTATTCGACGGAGTGGCGCTCCGGAAAATGAACCCAGAGCCTTCCACCGAGGCAAAGGGTGAAACGTTGGAGTTGTGCGAGAAGTCAAAACCCTTCCTGGGCGCATGGAAGCCGTTCTCCAAGATGTGAGGCCGGGCGTCCAGAGAGAATTCTGTGGACAAGAGTTGGTTGGCAGGGTTTTCACGTCATATTACCAACACGACATTGTAAAAATTAAACATGTTTTATTATTTCAGGTCAGCCTCATACCAATCTTATAAAATAATATCTGCCTAGCTTTATAATCATTTTGTTTTATGACAGGAATAGTTAGCCAATGATGGTGATGGGATGATAGTCCCAAATTGCATATCAAGCTTTTAAGCTACTAAGAATTAATCGAATAAATTGAAAAATGATACCTACGCACAAGAATCGAGTCCAGATGTTCTTTTTCAATTTATTCAATTATAATCGAGTTACAGCTCATGTCCATAGTTATAATCATTCATCCCCCAAGCTTTACCTTTTATATATACTTAATTAAACAGATAATAAAAAAAGTGCACATGTAAAGATTATCTTATCTTGTAGATTCAGGCTAATGTGAAGTCTTATCTAACAGTTAGTAAATAGCTAGAACATTTTGAATTAATAGACAAATTTATATATATCCCACTTTCCCGGACTCATCCTGCTACCTCGATGCCCAGACAAGGGCCAGAAGAAAAACCCACCCTTTTCTGTGTGACCGTCCCTCCGCAGGTAAGCAGTGTCTGTCTTGCTGACCGCCAGGGACCACGCCTCGCCCTCTGTGTTGAAACAGAACTTGCGCCTGGTCTCCTTATCCAGCTGAACCCAGGTGCCTTCGTTGTTCACCGCCTGGACACACCGTCAGTGTTGTTAATGTTGTAAAGACCTTCTCCTAGCCCAAGAGAGTTGTATAATGTTCCCTTGTTGTATGCTCCACCACAGCGGTGGCTCACAAAAAATGGGGCCTCCTATTTGTCAAATTGGGCCTTGACGGATTTCTTATTGGGCTAGGCCTGAAATCTAAGGTTTGATGAAAAAGGGGGGGGGTTTGTAAGTGAATGTATGACTGAATCATCTAGCTATCCACAAAGATTTTATGGACTGCTCATTTCTTCCCTGTGCTGCCATCTTAGTGGAAGAAGAAGAAAATCTCTTTTCTATACACCGTGGTGGTGACTTGTTTTACTAAAGTTATTTTAAGTTAACCTTATAATTGCTAAATCATTTAAATAAATCAAAATTATTGTTTTTTGCCTACGATGTTTTATTTATAAATTATCTGTGTAAATCTTTTGTGTGGTTATTGAGTAAAAATTTCTCCTGTCTTCAATCCAAAAATCATACTCCTTAAGTAAGACTATTCTTAACTCTTGATAAGGGGTAGGCATAATAAATCTTATTAATTAATATTTATATGTATATATCTTAAGTGTTTTACTTACTCATTTAAATACTATAAATATTGTGTAGTAGGACATCTAACTATTGTAAGTTGGCAGCGAAAGATGGCGGACAAAGATAATTTGGTGTGTGGTTAACTTCACTTCCCTCGAGGTTTTTCATGCTAGAAGCATGTGTGCCAGTTGACTCAGTCTCTCCGATCTTGTAGCCGAGATAAATACTTGTGTAAAAGTTTGTTTGGTTTTTTTTTATGGGAGAAAAGTACCTACAGGTGTCTGGGATAGTGAGTGGTGTGTTTAATAGGTCCCAAATCATTCTGACACTTTGTAAGAAGCACGGAATAACGGCGCGAAATATGTTGGATGGTGGATGGTTTCAGATCCCATCTTCGCTCTTTGATTTCCAGGACACATGTTCTGAGTTATTTTACTGTTGGATATTGATTCCAGGACACATGTTCTGAGTTATTTTTACTGTTGGATATTGGACTCGGTGGAACACCACAATGGACTGCTATCACACCAGACTACGGTGGATGAAACTGGTTCTGAGGCCGAGGGAGAGAGGAAGGTATTGAGTATATCTGGAAACAGTAATGGCCGTCCAAAGACTCCATAGTGGGAGATACTTCACACCACATTCCTTTTCAAAATTGGTGGGTTTTTTCCATTAAAAGTATGGGGTATTCCAAATCATTATTAAATGACTCATATAAACCTAGTGTGTATTCAATCCAGACAGCTGGGCCTCTTCTAGCAAGGTCACCGTAGTAACCTTTCGATGAACATGAATTCTAATAAATGTGTGATGTGTCGAAAACAGGTAAGGCCTAAATGACATTATATTGTTAAATGTGGCCACTAACAAGAGGACTTTAGTTTACCGGGTTGGAAGTGTGGCCCCTGAGAAAACTTACTATCAATTTAATTTTAATAACATCAAGGTGAAATAATTCTTTAATAATCTCTTATTGATGTAATATATGTGTCTAGTAATATTTTGTTTTAGATTAGGTTCTTGTTCTTCATCATTATCATCATTACTTACAACATTATAAACGATAATAATAAATCTGTAGTATTTTTCTAAAGGGGTAGACATTTATTTTAATAATATTTGATTGGATTTTATTGTATATTAATAATAACATAACTAAAGTAATTTTTCGGTCAGCTTTTGTATTTGCTAACAACTCTTGCCCCCACCCCACTATTTGATGTATTTATATACATAATCTCTAGGTGCCACCTGCCTCAACACAGCCCTTTCTCCTATGTAGTAGGCCGCAAGCCGCCAATGCCGACAATTTTCATCTTCATCTCCTCTCAACCAGTGTCGTCCCCCCCCCCCCCCACCCCACCCCCCCTTGTCTTTGTCCCAGAGCAGCAATGAACCAGTGCTGTCTCTGAGGGTACTCACAATGTCCATGACTGTGAGCTGGTTCCCGAGAACCAACATCCCTACGGGGGGCGCCTTGAGGTTAGGCCTGCTGCGGACATTGTGGCCAGAGGCCCCACACTTCACCACGTTGTAGTCCCCGGGACCAAAGACCACAGGACTCTTGGAGCGACTGAAACCGTTCCAAGATGACAGTTAAATATGTATATAAACACTTAGCACCGGCGCGAGGGTTCCATGAACCCTGGTTTGTATTCTATATATTTTAATAAGCCGCACACCCTGTGTGACACAAAATAATAGTGTGACATGATACAAAAAAAAAAAAAAAGAGAGTAAATAATTCAATGTTCAAAAAGATACAATCTCTTCTTTCCCCCCTTTACTATTAATATTTTCAGAAGATTTTAATTAAATATCAAAGTTATTCACACGACAAAGAGACCCTGAGTGTCATAAAACCATAATAGTGAATATGTTGTTAATTTAAAAAATATATATATTCTTAGTATTATATAAAATTGTTAGATGCTATTTCTTTATATTTTAGTTATAATTATTAGCTTATCTAATTTAAATATTTATTTTTTCAAATAGTGAATTTACATTTTGTTGATATGCGCTCCTAGAACCTTGCTAAACTGAAGAATTGATCAGAGTTCATACTTTTACAGCTTGATGGTGCCTGTACCTGTCCTTGCCAGTGAGTTTGATGGTGCCTGGTAGTGCCTGTACCTGTCCTTGCCAGTGAGTAGCATAGTGCCTGATGGTGCATGTACCTGTCCTTGGCAGCGAGTATGATTGTGCCTAATGGTGCATGTACCTGTCCTTGCCAGTGAGTAGCATGGTGCCTGATGGTGCATGTACCTGTCCTTGCCAGTGAGTAGCATGGTGCCTGACGGTGCATGTACCTGTCCTTGCCAGTGAGTAGCATGGTGCCTGACGGTGCATGTACCTGTCCTTGCCAGTGAGTAGCATGGTGCCTGACGGTGCATGTACCTGTCCTTGCCAGTGAGTAGCATGGTGCCTGGTAGTGCCTGTACCTGTCCTTGCCAGTGAGTAGCATAGTGCCTGATGGTGCATGTACCTGTCCTTGGCAGCGAGTATGATGGTGCCTAATGGTGCATGTACCTGTCCTTGCCAGTGAGTAGCATGGTGCCTGATGGTGCATGTACCTGTCCTTGGCAGCGAGTATGATGGTGCCTAATGGTGCATGTACCTGTCCTTGCCAGTGAGTTTGATGGTGCCTGGTAATGCCTGTACCTGTCCTTGCCAGTGAGTAGCATAGTGCCTGATGGTGCATGTACCTGTCCTTGCCAGTGAGTATGATGGTGCCTAATGGTGCATTTACCTGTCCTTGCCAGTGAGTAGCATGGTGCCTGACGGTGCATGTACCTGTCCTTGCCAGTGAGTAGCATGGTGCCTGACGGTGCATGTACCTGTCCTTGGCAGCGAGTATGATGGTGCCTAATGGCGCATGTACCTGTCCTTGCCAGTGAGTAGCATGGTGCCTGATGGTGCATGTACCTGTCCTTGGCAGTGAGTTTGATGGTGTCTGATGGTGCATGTACCTGTCCTTGCCAGTGAGTATGATGGTGCCTAATGGTGCATTTACCTGTCCTTGCCAGTGAGTAGCATGGTGCCTGACGGTGCATGTACCTGTCCTTGCCAGTGAGTAGCATGGTGCCTGATGGTGCATGTACCTGTCCTTGGCAGCGAGTATGATGGTGCCTAATGGTGCATGTACCTGTCCTTGCCAGTGAGTTTGATGGTGCCTGGTAATGCCTGTACCTGTCCTTGCCAGTGAGTAGCATAGTGCCTGATGGTGCATGTACCTGTCCTTGCCAGTGAGTATGATGGTGCCTAATGGTGCATTTACCTGTCCTTGCCAGTGAGTAGCATGGTGCCTGACGGTGCATGTACCTGTCCTTGCCAGTGAGTAGCATGGTGCCTGACGGTGCATGTACCTGTCCTTGGCAGCGAGTATGATGGTGCCTAATGGCGCATGTACCTGTCCTTGCCAGTGAGTAGCATGGTGCCTGATGGTGCATGTACCTGTCCTTGGCAGTGAGTTTGATGGTGTCTGATGGTGCATGTACCTGTCCTTGCCAGTGAGTATGATGGTGCCTAATGGTGCATGTACCTGTCCTTGCCAGTGAGTAACATGGTGCCTGATGGTGCATGTACCTGTCCTTGGTAGTGAGTTTGATGGTGCCTAATGGTGCATGTACCTGTCCTTGCCAGTGAATATGATGGTGCCTAATGGTGCCTGTACCTGTCCTTGCCAGTGAGTATGATGGTGCCTAATGGTGCCTGTACCTGTCCTTGCCAGTGAGTATGATGGTGCCTAATGGTGCCTGTACCTGTCCTTGCCAGTGAGTATGATGGTGCCTAATGGTGCCTGTACCTGTCCTTGCCAGTGAGTAGCATGGTGCCTAATGGTGCATGTACCTGTCCTTGCCAGTGAGTATGATGGTGCCTAATGGTGCCTGTACCTGTCCTTGCCAGTGAATATGATGGTGCCTAATGGTGCCTGTACCTGTCCTTGCCAGTGAGTATGATGGTGCCTAATGGTGCCTGTACCTGTCCTTGCCAGTGAGTAGCATGGTGCTTGATGGTGTATATACCTGTTCTTGCCAGTGAGTATGATGGTGCCTAATGGTGCCTGTACCTGTCCTTGCCAGTGAGTATGATGGTGCCTAATGATGCCTGTACCTGTCCTTGCCAGTGAGTATGATGGTGCCTAATGGTGCCTGTACCTGTCCTTGCCAGTGAGTATGATGGTGCCTAATGGTGCCTGTACCTGTCCTTGCCAGTGAGTAGCATGGTGCCTGTACCTGTCCTTGCCACTGAGTATGATGGTGCCTGATGGTGTATGTACCTGTCCTTGCCAGTGAGTATGATGGTGCCTAATGGTGCCTGTAACTGTCCTTGCCAGTGAGTATGATGGTGCCTAATGATGCCTGTACCTGTCCTTGCCAGTGAGTATGATGGTGCCTAATGGTGCCTGTACCTGTCCTTGCCAGTGAGTATGATGGTGCCTAATGGTGCCTGTACCTGTCCTTGCCAGTGAGTAGCATGGTGCCTGTACCTGTCCTTGCCACTGAGTATGATGGTGCCTGATGGTGTATGTACCTGTCCTTGCCAGTGAGTATGATGGTGCCTGTACCTGTCCTTGCCAGTGAGTATGATGGTGCCTAATGGTGCCTGTACCTGTCCTTGCCAGTGAGTAGCATGGTGTCTGATGGTGCCTGTACCTGTCCTTGCCAGTGAGTATGATGATGCCTAATGGTGCATGTAACTGTCCTTGCCAGTGAGTAGCATGGTGCCTAATGGTGCATGTACCTGTCCTTGCCAGTGAGTATGATGGTGCCTAATGGTGCCTGTACCTGTCCTTGCCAGTGAGTATGATGGTGCCTAATGGTGCCTGTACCTGTCCTTGCCAGTGAGTATGATGGTGCCTAATGGTGCATGTACCTGTCCTTGCCAGTGAGTATGATGGTGCCTAATGGTGCCTGTACCTGTCCTTGCCAGTGAGTAGCATGGTGCCTGTACCTGTCCTTGCCAGTGAGTATGATGGTGCCTGATGGTGCATGTACCTGTCCTTGCCAGTGAGTATGATGGTGCCTAATGGTGCATGTACCTGTCCTTGCCAGTGAGTAGCATGGTGCCTGTACCTGTCCTTGCCAGTGAGTATGATGGTGCCTAATGGTGCCTGTACCTGTCCTTGCCAGTGAGTAGCATGGTGCCTAATGGTGCATGTACCTGTCCTTGCCAGTGAGTATGATGGTGCCTAATGGTGCCTGTACCTGTCCTTGCCAGTGAGTAGCATGGTGCCTGTACCTGTCCTTGCCAGTGAGTATGATGGTGCCTAATGGTGCATGTACCTGTCCTTGCCAGTGAGTAGCATGGTGCCTGTACCTGTCCTTGGCAGCGAGTATGATGGTGCCTAATGGTGCCTGTACCTGTCCTTGCCAGTGAGTATGATGGTGCCTAATGGTACCTGTACCTGTCCTTGTGAGTAGCTATCTCAGGCAGTTTGCGCAGTATCGTCTCCTTGATGACTTGGTCTAGTATAGACCTGGGTTCCTCTACTGGAAGTAACAAGGTCTTGCCCAGATGTTGGTTGTACTGCAGACACCAGGCCTCGCTGTACCCATTACAGCAATACTGGTGGATAGTGTCCTGACTGAGTCGCAGCCACACTCCGTCATCGTTGTGGATCTAGGAACAACATTACAATACTGGTGGATAATGTCCTGTCATCATTATGGATCAAGGAACAACATTATAATACTGGTGGATAGTGTCTTGTCATCATTATGGATCAAGGAACAACATTACAATACTGGTGGATAATGTCCTGTCATAATTATGGATCAAGGAACAACATTATAATACTGGTGGATAGTATCTTGTCATCATTATGGATCAAGGAACAACATTACAATACTGGTGGATAGTGTCCTGACTGAGTCGCAGCCACACTCCGTCATCGTTGTGGATCTAGGAACAACATTACAATAATGGTGGATAATGTCCTGTCATCATTATGGATCAAGGAACACATTATAATACTGGTGGATAGTGTCTTGTCATCATTATGGATCAAGGAACAACATTACAATACTGGTGGATAGTGTCCTGACTGAGTCGCAGCCACACTCCGTCATCGTTGTGGATCTAGGAACAACATTACAATAATGGTGGATAATGTCCTGTCATCATTATGGATCTAGGAACAACATTACAATACTGGTGGATAGTGTCCTGACTGAGTCGCAGCCACACTCCGTCATCGTTGTGGATCTAGGAACAACATTACAATACTGGTGGATAATGTCCTGTCATCATTATGGATCAAGGAACAACATTATAATACTGGTGGATAGTGTCTTGTCATCATTATGGATCAAGGAACAACATTACAATACTGGTGGATAATGTCTTGTCATCATTATGGATCAAGGAACAACATTACAATACTGGTGGATAATGTCTTGTCATCATTATGGATCAAGGAACAACATTATAATACTGATAGATAGTATCTTAACTGAATTGTAACCACACTCCACCATAGTTATGTATCTCAGAACACAACACGATAATTTGGAGGTTCCAGGTGTGGTTAAGTCACTAAACTTTTTAGAAGTGGTATATTCAGAATCCACATTACCTCGTCTACGAAGGCGATGGTCCCGTTGATGTGTACAATGCCTATCTGCTCACTCTGAAGGGAAGGATGTGCACGGATGCGCAGACCAGCACTGTTCTTGGCGACAAACTTGCGCAGTCGACTGGGCTGGTGTGAGGGCTTCTTAACAACGCTCTGAGTGGGAGGAGCCATGCCCTGGGGAGGTTCCTTCACTTCCACCTTGTAGGTCTGGGGACATGACACCGGTCTATCAACCCAATATCCACCCCAATGTTGGTTTGTTAGCAAGACCGCAAAGAAGACCAAGAAAAAATTAGTAGGAGTAGATAGCATCAAGTATGCGAGGGAGAGGAGAATGGACACAAATAAAGAATGAAGAGTGGTGGAAGTAAAGAGGAAGATGGGGGCATTTTACTAAAGTGACCTGGCCACAGGCTGGAAACAGTTTTTGATGTTGAGAAACATTATAAAGTGACAAAGGTTACAGTTTTTTGTATATCCCTTACTGTTTCCAGCCTATGGTCTAGCTCAGTTTTTTATTTGAGTAATACATTTTTCCACTACTGGCTGACTAGGCCTGTCGTAGTTTCATATGAAAAGTTACAAATGAGTCAATCAAAACAAATTAAATAAAAGTAATTATTTTTTTCAATCATGATAAATGTTCAATGATTATATACAACTTTTAAATTTGAGAGAAACTAGATTTTAATGGAATTTCATAGTAAAATAATGTATATGAGTCACAGAAATAAAAAATTGATTGTTGAATTACACTGATCTGCTTGGTTTAATATGTTTGCAAACTAATAGCAGTTTTTAACAGAGTTGTTTTATGCCGATTTCAGAAATGTAATCGGCTCCTTCTTATCACATACCTAACTTTTTTTTCCTTTCACCGATCCCTTAATTTGATGTCAGGATTTGTATTATTGGATATATTAAGTTATTGCTGGGAATTTGTAAACTAAAGCTTCACATGTTGGCAACACTTACTTCAGTCATATGTTTCTTAACCTTGAGAGTGCCATTTAACAGTTTTAATAACATGAGATTAGTTTATTTTTGAGGTTATCATGTCAAACTTGTACTAAAAAGTGAGTAAAATTAGTTTTTAATAGTATTTCAATACATATTTGTGTAAAACAGTCTGATTAAGTAGCAATGTGTTGTAATTTCAATGCACAAATTGTCAAAATTACTTAAAAATTGTGAAAACTCAAATTTGTGGTTTCTGGAAAAAACCTGATGTAGTGGAAACGAACGGAAGTTATTTTTAAAATCGGCATTAAAAAAATTATTCAAAAACACCCCTCTCATAGAAGACATCAGTGTATTATTTTCAAAATCCAGAGTAGCACCATTTTTTAAAAGGCTCCTGAAATTCTCGAGTTTACAGTGTCCACCCCAATCAGGATGGTCTCCTTGGAATCAGGGCAGGAGCTCAAGCTACATTACATTACTTTTCAATCTAGAGCGGGGTGATGGAGGGGTGGGGGGAGATTTTGACCCTAGAGTTGCTTCAAGATAGAGTGGGAAATCAATACTAAGGTGATGTATGTTTGCAACTCTTGCTACGAGTAATAATGCTATTACTTATTAAATCTTGTTTTAATGATATTAACTTGTATGATATAAAAATATTAACTCTGTTATTTACAAACATTTAAAGAGTTATTGTTATTAATAAATGGCAACAAAACATGAATGATCGGAAATAACGTGTTATTCAAAATGGCCTCACCTCCTCCATGTCGTACCCGTCGATGGTGACAAGCACAGAGTACCATCCCACACTACCAGGAGTCCAGGTGGCACTGTACGTCCCGTCTGAATTGGGCCGCACCAGCATGTTCTCACTTGAGCGTTTCACCGCGGGGGACGTGAACCGCAACTCCTCGAACGAGTAGTTTTCATACACCTGGAATGACTCACAAAAATAACAATGGCACAGGTCCAAACCACGATGTGAGAATTGTTATGACCTGGGCCCGGATTTTGATGACATGTCGTCAAGTTATTTTGGTACATCACATTCAATGCCCACTTGTACATAAATTATGTTCATGAACCCCTGGTTGTGGAAACACATTTTATGTCTCTGGACATTTTTTGTCATTTGAATTTTTAGGTTATATTTTATTGGTTTGCATTGTTTTTAGTTATTATAAGATATTTATGTTGAATAAGCATATTTTTTTAAGAGAACTGATATTTTATAAGTGCATAAATACTCAAACTTAAATGTTTTCAATACACAGTTGTCTGAATAAAAATATAATGCAGGCAATGAACTTTGTATTCTCTTTGCTTATTTAGTTGTGTGCATTCATTACAAGTGTTTGTTCATATTTTAAGGTCTTTTTTAAAAACGTTTCATAGGTCATGTTTTTAAAAATCATTTTTAGGTCATCAAAGTCCAGGTCCTGGTTATAACCAACATAGACCGAGAATCAGGTGACAATGCCCTTACCTTCATGATGGTAATGGCGTAGTAACACATCTTGTCCTTGATGGTGACCTCATAAGGGGTGTCCAGAGAAGGATGGGCATGACCACCAAACGTGAGAGCGTCCGGCTGGGAGACTCGCCTCATCTTGCGGCTCTGGTCCGAGTCCCCCAACTCCTTCTTGTCAATGGGGACTGCCTTCACCTCAATCTACCGACACAAGCACACACTGGGGGTGACCATCTGTTGTCAGGCACAAGTTGAAGGCCTGAAAGTTACGACCAGACTCGTCTCCTGCTCACCTTGTGTACTGCCGGTAGCATTATGGACACAGGGGTGGTTTATCCTCTATGTTTTGTGGTACATTTCCTGGGGTATCCTCAAGCTATACAATGCCTGGCTCATGTTCTCAGAGGGAAAAGACGATGTGAGCTCAATGGTAACATATGTCTAATACAGGTTGAGCGATCGGAATATTATCCGACTTCTTAGCTCAGTCATTAGCATGTCTGCCTAGCTTAGCTAAATGTCCAGCATTCAAATCCCGATATAGTTTTTAAAAAAATCATTGGTGAATTGTGGGTTTCACATTTCAAATTAATGATTTATTAATGGCTAGGGGCTGGATGCTGTCTCTGTTCTAGATTTGAGTTGGTTTATAAGTCATGTGCTGATATAATCAGGTGGTTCAGAAAGTGCCAATTAAATACCTCATATTAAAAAAAAAGCATATAATTTTTGTAAATCTAACAATAATATTAATAATAATTGTAATATTGGTAGTGCTTATCTCGGTCGAAGCACAAATGTTACCTTGAGACTTGGCACGTGCACCAGGTCCCCGTACTGGTCCCGAGTGAGGACAGTAACAATGGCGGGCCAGCCGCACCTCATGTCGTCACGCGAGTACAGCACTTCACATCTAGAGGGCTCCACATAACTGTCAGGCTGTAGCCACCTTGCCAGTCGACCCCCACTACTGCCAGGGACGCAGTGGACAAAGTCTTTGAGGAACAGTCGCTCGTTGGAGTGGCAGCTGAAACAAACATGATCAATGGAGCTGTAGCGTGTCACACCAATATTAAAATACGGAGCTGTAGCGTGACACACCAATATTAAAACACAGAGCTGTAGCGTTACACGCCAATATTAACTCCTAGAGCTGTAGCGTTACACGCCAATAATAAAACTTAGATCTGTAGCGTTACACGCCATTATTAAAACCTAGAGCTGTAGCGTGACACGCCAATATTAAAAACTTAGAGCTGTAGCGTTACACGCCAATATTAACTCCTAGAGCTGTAGCGTTACACGCCAATAATAAAACTTAGATCTGTAGCGTTACACGCCATTATTAAAACCTAGAGCTGTAGCGTGACACGCCAATATTAAAACTTAGAGCTGTAGCGTTACACGCCAATATTAACTCCTAGAGCTGTAGCGTTACACGCCAATAATAAAACTTAGATCTGTAGCGTTACACGCCAATAATAAAACCTAGAGCTGTAGCGTGACACGCCAATAATAAAACTTAGAGCTATAGCGTTACACGCCAATAATAAAACCTAGAGCTGTAGCGTGACATGCCAATATTAAAACCTAGAGCTGTAGCGTTCCACGCCAATATTAAAACATAGATCTGTAGCGTTACACGCCAATAATAGAACCTAGAGCTGTAGCGTGACACGCCAATATTAAAACTTAGAGCTGTAGCGTTACACGCCAATATTAACTCCTAGAGCTGTAGCGTTACACGCCAATAATAAAACTTAGATCTGTAGCGTTACACGCCAATATTAAAACCTAGAGCTGTAGCGTGACACGCCAATATTAAAACTTAGAGCTGTAGCGTTACACGCCAATATTAACTCCTAGAGCTGTAGCGTTACACGCCAATAATAAAACTTAGATCTGTAGCGTTACACGCCAATAATAAAACCTAGAGCTGTAGCGTGACACGCCAATAATAAAACTTAGAGCTATAGCGTTACACGCCAATAATAAAACCTAGAGCTGTAGCGTGACATGCCAATATTAAAACCTAGAGCTGTAGCGTTCCACGCCAATATTAAAACATAGATCTGTAGCGTTACACGCCAATAATAGAACCTAGAGCTGTAGCGTGACACGCCAATATTAAAACTTAGAGCTGTAGCGTTACACGCCAATATTAACTCCTAGAGCTGTATCGTTACACGCCAATAATAAAACTTAGATCTGTAGCGTTACACGCCATTATTAAAACCTAGAGCTGTAGCGTGACACGCCAATATTAAAACTTAGAGCTGTAGCGTTACACGCCAATATTAACTCCTAGAGCTGTAGCGTTACACGCCAATAATAAAACTTAGATCTGTAGCGTTACACGCCAATAATAAAACCTAGAGCTGTAGCGTGACACGCCAATAATAAAACTTAGAGCTATAGCGTTACACGCCAATAATAAAACCTAGAGCTGTAGCGTGACATGCCAATATTAAAACCTAGAGCTGTAGCGTTCCACGCCAATATTAAAACATAGATCTGTAGCGTTACACGCCAATAATAGAACCTAGAGCTGTAGCGTGACACGCCAATATTAAAACTTAGAGCTGTAGCGTTACACGCCAATATTAACTCCTAGAGCTGTAGCGTGACATGCCATTATTAAAACCTAGAGCTGTAGCGTTACAGGCCAATATTAAAACATAGATCTGTAGCGTGACATGCCAATATTAAAACCTAGAGCTGTAGCGTTCCACGCCAATATTAAAACATAGATCTGTAGCGTTACACGCCAATAATAGAACCTAGAGCTGTAGCGTGACACGCCAATATTAAAACTTAGAGCTGTAGCGTTACACGCCAATATTAAAACTTAGAGCTGTAGCGTTACACGCCAATATTAACTCCTAGAGCTGTAGCGTGACATGCCATTATTAAAACCTAGAGCTGTAGAGTTCCACGCCAATATTAAAACATAGATCTGTAGCGTTACACGCCAATAATAGAACCTAGAGCTGTAGCGTGACACACCAATATTAAAACACGGAGCTGTAGCGTGACACACCAATATTAAAACACAGAGCTGTAGCGTGACACGCCAATATTAAAACCTAGAGCTGTAGCGTTACACGCCAATATTAAAACATAGATCTGTAGCGTTACACGCCAATAATAGAACCTAGAGCTGTAGCGTTACACGCCAATAATAAAACCTAGAGCTGTAGCGTGACACACCAATATTAAAACTTAGAGCTGTAGCGTTACACGCCAATATTAACTCCTAGAGCTGTAGCGTGACATGCCATTATTAAAACCTAGAGCTGTAGCGTGACATGCCAATATTAAAACCTAGAGCTGTAGCGTGACACGCCAATATTAAAACATAGATCTGTAGCGTTACACGCCAATAATAGAACCTAGAGCTGTAGCGTGACACGCCAATATTAACTTCTAGAGCTGTAGCATTACGCGCCAATTTTAAAACTTGGGGGTGTAGCTATTCTTAAAGATATAAGATGGCAAATTATCCTTTTTAGAAAATGTTCAATAGTTTTCCCTGAAAAAATAATCCACCTTTTTAAATGTAACAAACGCATTCGAATATCCCAAGTTTTAAAGTTTCCTCTTCAGTTCAATTTCTCCCGTGGACGTCAACACCAGAAATCATAATCAAATAAGTTCTCTTTCAATACTCACGTATCGACTACAGCGCTCGGTGGTTGAATGTTTCACTAACGTTGAGTCTGTTCTAGACCAGTTATGTTAATACTTCAATATTATAACACGTCTCCTTCCCCGGGATTCGATGAGCTAACATTTTTACTGAAATATTGTTATCTTTAATTGCCATTATTTGTTTATATTTTGATTCTCAGTTTATCATCAATAAGATAATCAGAATAATGTTATTTAATGATGGCTTATGTATTTGCTAACAACCTTTGCCCCCTCCCAACTCACTATTTGATGTGTTTATGTATATATTATGTATTAGCCTCTACCCTCGTCACCCAACCAGCCCGTCCCCCTACTTGTTAGACCGCAAGCCGCCAATGCTGCTATGATACCGATCTCTGGGCAGACACGCCCTTTCTACAGTAGCCCCATGGCTTCTTTGGTGCTGACTGACAGCTTTGAAAAGCTACCAGACCAAATTGTGTATCCCTACGCTGAACCATATGATTTGCAAAAAACATGTGTTTAGCAGCTGTATACCTAACTGTTGACTGTCAGAAGTTAGCTGTGAACTGTCAGTCAGCACCAAAGAAACCATGGGGCTAGTGTAGATATAAATGTACATTATCAAGCACAATCGCAAACCCTTGCAATAGCGCCGGACTCGCTAGGCAACCCAGCCAGCTGTATTGCCATGCCGGCAGTCTATATGGCCAGTTTCAGGCGCTCGTATGAATCGTTATGGCACGCGGATAAATTGTACACACAGCTCACTGTTGTAATAAATACGTCGTTGATTTATCTGAAGAGGGAGGATGTTGATAAAGTGCATCAGTATCAGCGTGTCGAGAGGTCGGTGGGAGGGAGGGGGGGGGGGAAACATTATATTGAAAGTCACCCCCTGATTGCACCCAGCCGAGATTTGAACCAAGACCTCCGCATCACCAGCACTGACCACGCGACCCCCAGTGCTAAAGATTCGGAGCTGTCAATTTATCATAAATAAATATTCAAAACTCTTTATGAGCTTACCCCAATTCTCAGAGGAAGAAGGCCCTGTTTTTACTGCAGATCTTTCACGTATTCATACGCCAAGTCATGTGATCGGCAGCTGCCCCCTCTTGATATATATTATCTTCCAGTATAGTTCTCAACTCAACTAGACCCCATTTCGGTGGTCGAATGGTATAAGGCGTCATTCTCGCAATAGACCGGACTGCCGATGACGGGGAGATCAGGGTTCGAATACCGGTCTGATGTACTGAGAGTGATTTTTTTTCTCCTAAATTGTTTTCCACTCTCTTCCTCTACGCAAATTCGGGTAAATTTCTTCCTCTTTCCTCATTAGAGTAATCAGTGCATATGGGTGGGTATAACACATACGGCAGTATGGGACGCGATGATAAAAAAAAAATTATAAAATGTTATCAATATTGACGGTATAAAATATATTTGTATTTTCTAAAAGTGCCCCAAATGTTACTTTGTAAAAATAGTCTCGATATTTTCGGTAATATTAATTGTCTCTGTGCTTGTTCGCGTGTGAAGGAGGTGGGTACGTTCGTTGTCGTCCTAACGACCATGGGAGTGGTTCGTCTTCTCGGTCGATATTCTTTGCGCCGCCTCCATCTTGCAGATCAACTCTGAACTCTCAAGTATCTGCTCAGTTGTTGTTTGATCGCCGAGTGGTAAACTTAGTCAGTCTGGCGCGCGCGCGTGTGTGTGTCTTCAGACAAGTGTGAGCGTGTGATCGTGTGATGTGAGATGCTAGACATGCGCCGGCCTCCAGGAGACGTCACACCATGGGTGCCGGCGCAATCAGTCGTTGCCTGGCGGCGCTCGCCGTGCTCACGACGCTGATAGTGGCGGGAGACGCCGTGACATCAGTGTGCGACATGGACGCCTGTCAGTGCAACACCACGGCGTACTCTTGGCTTATTGTCGCGTGTTCCTTTGACAGCAAGCAGGCAAGTGTGGCCCTGGGAGCTGGCATTACGTACCTTCGTAGTCCCTGTCCCTGGCGTCACGTCCCTTCATAGTCCCTGTTTCTCACTTCACGTCCCTTAAAAGTCTCTAGCTTCAGTTACGTTTCTTCATAGTCCCGTCCCTGTCCCTGGCATCCCATCCCTTAACTTTCCTTGTCCCTGGCGTCACGTCCCTTCATAGTCCCTGTTTCTCACTTCACGTCACTTAATAGTCTCTAGCGTCAGTCACGTCTCTTCATAGTCCCGTCCCTGTCCCTGGCATCCCATCCCTTAACTTTCCTTGTCCCTGGCGTCACGTCCCTTCATAGTCCCTGTTTCTCGCTTCGCGTCCCTTAATAGTCTTTAGCGTCAGTCAGGTCTCTTCATAGTCCCGTCCCTGTTCCTGGCGTCACGTCCCTTCGTAGTTTCTGGTATCCCAACCCTTAATTTTCTTTGTCCCTGGCATCACGTCCCTTCATAGTCCCTGTTTCTCGCTTCGCGTCCCTTAATAGTCTCTCGCGTCGGTCACGTCTCTTCATAGTCCCTGTACTTGGCATCACGTCTCTTCATAGTCCCTGTACTTGGCATCACGTCCCTTCATAGTCTCTGGTACCCCATCCCTTAATATTCCTTGTCCCTGGCATCATGTCCCTTCATAGCTCCTAGCTAGTTCCCTGATAATTGATTTGTTGAAATTCAATAATTCTCTACATTGAACGTGTACATCTTCAGTAAACCCAACTCAACCTCTTGTTTTATAGAGAGCAAAGTTCTCGCCGGAGATGACAAAATCCCTCAAGGCATCCAGGAAAGAGGAAGTAGTTATATTACTCCTGGCGGCCTAGTCTCCATGCTAGGACACATATTACTGGCCGTTCTCTCCATGCTAGGACACAGATTACTGGCTGTTCTCTCCATGCTAGGACACAGATTACTGGATGTTCTCTCCATGCTATGACACAGATTACTGGCCGTTCTCTCCATGCTATGACACAGATTACTGGCTGTTCTCTCCATGCTAGGACACGTATTACTGGCTGTTCTCTCCATGCTATGACACAGATTACTGGCTGTTCTCTCCATGCTAGGACACGTATTACTGGCTGTTCTCTCAATGCTATGACACGTATTACTGGCTGTTCTCTCCATGCTAGTACACCTATTACTGGCTGTTCTCTCCCTGCTAGGACACAGATTACTGGCCGTTCTCTCCCTGTTAGGACACAGATTACTGGCTGTTCTCTCCATGCTAGGACACAGATTACTGGCTGTTCTCTTCCTGTTAGGACACAGATTACTGGCTGTTCTCTCCCTGTTAGGAAACAGATTACTGGCTGTTCTCTCCCTGTTAGGAAACAGATTACTGGCTGTTCTCTCCTTGTTAGGACACATTACTGGCTGTTCTCTCCCTGTTAGGGCACAGATTACTGGCTGTCCTACTCTCCCTGCTAGGACACAGATTACTGGCCGTTCTCTCCATGCTAGGACACAGATTACTGGCTGTTCTCTCCATGCTAGGACACAGATTACTGGATGTTCTCTCCATGCTATGACACAGATTACTGGCTGTTCTCTCCCTGTTAGGACACAGATTACTGGCTGTTCTCTCCCTGTTAGGAAACATATTACTGGCTGTTCTCTCCCTGTTAGGAAACATATTACTGGCTGTTCTCTCCCTGTTAGGAAACAGATTACTGGCTGTTCTCTCCTTGTTAGGACACATTACTGGCTGTTCTCTCCCTGTTAGGGCACAGATTACTGGCTGTCCTACTCTCCCTGCTATGACACAGATTACTGGTTGTTCTCTCCCTGTTAGGACGCAGATTACTGGCTGTTCTCTCCCTGTTAGGACACAGATTACTGGCTGTTCTGTCCCTGTTAGGACACAGATTACGGGCTGTTCTCTCCATGCTAGGACACAGATTACTGGCTGTTCTGTCCCTGTTAGGACACAGATTACTGGCTGTCCTACTCTCCCTGCTAGGACACAGATTACTGGTTGTTCTCTTCCTGTTAGGACGCAGATTACTGGCTGTTCTCTCCCTGTTAGGACACAGATTACTGGCTGTTCTGTCCCTGTTAGGACACAGATTACTGGCTGTTCTCTCCATGCTAGGACACAGATTACTGGCTGTTCTGTCCCTGTTAGGACACAGATTACTGGCTGTTCTCTCCCTGTTAGGACGCAGATTACTGGCTGTTCTCTCCCTGTTAGGACACAGATTACTGGCTGTTCTCTCCATGCTAGGACACAGATTACTGGCTGTTCTCTCCCTGTTAGGACACAGATTACTGGCTGTTCTCTCCCTGTTAGGACACAGATAACTGGCTGTTCTCTCCCTGTTAGGACACATTACTGGCTGTTCTCTCCCTGCTAGGACACAGATTACTGGCTGTTCTCTCCCTGTTAGGACACAGATTACTGGTTGTTCTGTCCCTGCTAGGACTTAGATCTTCTAACTGATATGACTTGCAAACTAAATGTCCCTAAGCGAGTAAGTGGGGACAGGGACTGCACGATCTAGCGGTCTCAACCAGGTCAGAGGTCAGTACCCCGAGCAGATTAACAAGGTCAAGGTCATGCTCCGGATGACTGGGACTAGTAGCTTGATTATATTAAGAGAGAGATAGACACTGGTTGTGTTGTGAGTCTGTACTCGATTATATCCAGCTTGATGTGGTGAAGAGAGAGACAGGTTGTTGGAGGTATTGCTCTGAGACTATCCTACTATCGTAGTTTGCCTGTAGAGACTCGTCTCGGCCTGTAGTTTGCCTGTAGACACTAGTCTCTCTCTACATAGCCAGCCTGGCTAGAGGAGGCTCATCAAGCATTCAAACTCACATTCATAAAGAGCCCACGTGGTTGTCTGTCATGAGTGGTTTCCTTGTTAGCTCGTCGATTGGAGGGCAGAATATCCTCGCAGGAAGGAGGAATATCCTCACTTGGACAAGGAAGCAAGTCGTGAGCCCAACTCGGAGCGTAGAGCAATATTCACAGATTTGTTTCTCTTGGAGTGTACAGTCATGTACAATGTTCTGAAGAGTAGGGAATATCTTGTTTGTCTCTTGGAGTGTACAGTCATGTCCGATGTTGAGGAATAGGGGATATCTTGTTTGTCTCTTGGAGTGTACAGTCATGTCCGATGTTGAGGAATAGGGGATATCTTGTTTGTCTCTTGGAGTGTACAGTCATGTCCGATGTTGAGGAGTAGGGAATATCTTGTTTGTCTCTTGAAGTGTACAGTCACGTCCGATGTTGAGGAATAGGGGATATCTTGTTTGTCTCTTGGAGTGTACAGTCACGTCCGATGTTGAAGAGTAGGGAATATCTTGTTTGTCTCTTGGAGTGTACAGTCATGTCCAAGTATAGTGTACAAGCTCAGGCCAGTAGCCACAATACCCGAGATATTCAGAGGTTTCTAGAGAGCTGATATGGAATGAAAGACACTCCATGGTGCGAGGGACCTCTTCAGTCAACCTGTTCTACTCTAGCAAGCAGGAAGAGGTCGTCACTGTTTCAACACCTGCCAAGGTCGGCTCTTTCCACGCTCTGTTTAACTGCAGTAACACTACTAGACATTTAGTCGGCCTCCTTTACCGCTTCGCCATAAATACGAGGCAATCAATTAGTAGTTTAACATCTCGGCCACATGCAGTGCTGCAGGTCAGGACTGGTTGTATCAACCTGTCAGGTGTATGAAGTTTAGGACTAGTTGTATCAACCTGTCAGGTGTATGAAGTATAGCACTGGTTGTATCAGCCTGCCATAGTGACGCACGACGAGCGCATGTATCAGTTCATTTGTTGAATTACGAGTTGTTTGTCTGCAAGGGACGCTATTGCACGGAATCATTATTTCACCAAGTTCAAAACAACATAGCTGTGGTGACGTCAAAGTAGATGTCACACGTCTTTCTGAATGTGTCATGAGCACACATCAACACATCACACACATGTTGTGCCACTTCTAGTCATTAGTAGAAGGTGCGAATTTCCCCGACAAGCAAGGATATACTAGGATATGCAAGAGTCACAGAGATTGCCAGTGATAGCAGACACAGTAGTCTAGATATATTGCCAGTGATAGCAGACACAATGGTCCAGATAGATTGCCAGTGATAACAGACACAATGGTCCAGATAGATCGCCAGTGATAACAGACACAATAATCCAGATAGATTGCCAGTGATAACAGACACAATGGTCCAGATAGATTGCCAGTGATAGCAGACACAATGGTCCAGATAGATTGCCAGTGATAACAGACACAATGGTCCAGATAGATCGCCAGTGATAACAGACACAATAATCCAGATAGATTGCCAGTGATAACAGACACAATGGTCCAGATAGATTGCCAGTGATAGCAGACACAGTAGTCTAGATATATTTCCAGTGATAGCAGACACAATGGTCCAGATAGATTGCCAGTGATAACAGACACAATGGTCCAGATAGATTGCCAGTGATAACATACACAATAATCCAGATAGATTGCCAGTGATAACAGACACGATGATCCAGATAAATTGCCAGTGATAGCAGGCACGATGGTCCAGATAAATTGCCAGTGGTAGCAGACACAATAGTCCAGATATATTGCCAGTGATAGCAGACACAATGATCCAGATAAATTGCCAGTGATAGCAGACGCAATGATCCAGATAAATTGCCAGTGATAGCAGGCACGATGGTCCAGATAAATTGCCAGTGGTAGCAGACACAATAGTCCAGAGAGATTGCCAGTGATAGCAGACACAATGATCCAGATAAATTTCCAGTGATAGCAGACACAATAGTCCAGATAAATTGCCAGTGATAGCAGACACAATAGTCCAGATAGATTGCCAGTGATAGCAGGCACGATGGTCCAGATAAATTGCCAGTGGTAGCAGACACAATAGTCCAGATAGATTGCCAGTGATAGCAGACACAATGATCCAGATAAATTGCCAGTGATAGCAGACACAATAGTCCAGATAAATTGCCAGTGATAGCAGACACAATAGTCCAGATAGATTGCCAGTGATAACAGACACAATAGTCCAGATAAATTGCCAGTGATAGCAGACACAATAGTCCAGATAGATTGCCAGTGATAGCAGACACAATGATCCAGATAAATTGCCAGTGGTAGCAGACACAATAGTCCAGATAGATTGCCAGTGATAACAGACACAATGATCCAGATATATTACCAGTGATACCAGGTTCCAGTTACCAGAGTCCGGGATTTGTAATTACGTCCGGGGCTGTGTCCAGCATTGAAAAAAAGTAAGGAATCTTAAAATGAGTGGTTTAAAAGTTGAAGAACAAGTTATTATGAATTTATAGAAGCAAGCAGAAAAAAAATCACGAAACCTTAGTAATGTTTTTACTGGTTGAAGGGTATTTTCGGATAATTTCATTAACACGCAATGGAAACACTGTGTAAGTTCAAAAATATATTAAAGTTAGTAGAATTTTTTATATATTTACCAGGTATATCAGCTCCAATAGAAAGTATTTTCTCTTTACTCTAATCAACATTTAGGTACGTATCCAGAAAGAGGTTGATTGCAAGTGTCAATAATAGGCCTAAGTGAATTCTAAATATCCTTATAGTGATTATGACCATATAAAATCAAACAGTTTTTAATGAAAACAATATCTAAGAAAAATATAACCTACTGGAGTGGAACATAAACAAAAAGCCGACCCATCCACTTTATCATCACAACAGACTTGCTGCAGAATGAACGCAATCTACTTTTCAATATTTTAAATACTTTGTTGAGTGAGTTATTTGCCCTATGATCAACTTTTATTTACCATGCACGGGTATATAACTTATAAGTCGTAGGGTTTCTTAACATTGAAATTAATTTTTCATGAAGTGTCATGGATTATCTTGCCTAAAATATGAACAGATCAGCTCTATGTTTTGTAACCTTGGTAGGGGAAGTTGAAATAAAGCATAGGGTTGTAGTCTCCCCTGTAGAAAATGGGGTGGTGAGAACAATACTCCTCCACCCTCATCATCCCTTAACAAGCCCCCAGTGTTGCCAATGTTCATCGGCAGCAGAGCAATGTGGGGTTAACACACTGAACCCTACAAACGAACCACATATGTCTATCTCTTGGGGTAAGCTTCGATAGCTACTCAGTTCTGTGTGTGGAGGTCATTTGTAGACCACGAATAATAGTGAGTCTAGCGTAGCACTACATGTAACATGTGTGTCTGAGTGGTAACACTACATGTGTGTGGGTGATAGCACTACATGTGTGTGTTAGTGGTAACACTACATGTATGTCTGGGTGGTAACACTACATGTGTGTGAGTGGTAACATTACATGTGTGTCTGGGTGGTAACACTGCATGTGTGTCTGGGTGGTAACACTGCATGTGTGTCTGGGTGGTAACACTGCATGTGTGTTTTGGGTGGTAACACTACATGTGTGTCTGGGTGGTAACACTACATGTGTGTGAGTGGTAACACTGCATGTGTGTCTGGGTGGTAACACTGCATGTGTGTCTGGGTGGTAACACTGCATGTGTGTTTGGGTGGTAACACTGCATGTGTGTTTGGGTGGTAACACTGCATGTGTGTCTGGGTGGTAACACTACATGTGTGTTTGGGTGGTAACACTACATGTGTGTCTGGGTGGTAACACTACATGTGTGTTTGGGTGGTAACACTACATGTGTGTTTGGGTGGTAACACTGCATGTGTGTTTGGGTGGTAACACCGCATGTGTGTCTGGGTGGTAACACCACATGTGTGTCTGGGTGGTAACACTACATGTGTGTCTGGGTGGTAACACTACATGTGTTTGAGTGGTAACACTGCATGTGTGTTTGGGTGGTAACACTACATGTGTGTCTGGGTGATAACACTGCATGTGTGTCTGGGTGGTAACACTGCATGTGTGTCTGGGTGGTAACACTACATGTGTGTTTGGGTGGTAACACTACATGTGTGTTTGGGTGGTAACACTACATGTGTGTTTGGGTGGTAACACTGCATGTGTGTTTGGGTGGTAACACTACATGTGTGTTTGGGTGGTAACACTACATGTGTGTCTGGGTGGTAACACTACATGTGTGTCTGGGTGGTAACACTACATGTGTGTCTGGGTGGTAACACTACATGTGTGTCTGGGTGGTAACACTACATGTGTGTTTGGGTGGTAACACTACATGTGTGTTTGAGTGGTAACACTGCATGTGTGTTTGGGTGGTAACACTACATGTGTGTTTGGGTGGTAACACTACATGTGTGTCTGGGTGGTAACACTACATGTGTGTCTGGGTGGTAACACTACATACGTGTCTGGGTGGTAACACTACATACGTGTCTGGGTGGTAACACTACATGTGTGTTTGGGTGGTACAGTGTTGCCAACTGTACGATCTGGATACTACTTTTGATATAATTTCACCACGTGTACAATCCAATTTTAGGATATTTTCTAAAAGTAATATCTTGTGGCCCTGCTATCTACTAACAAATTTTACATTAATTTTTTTTTAATGAAAATCGCAGGGCTTATCAATATAATGTCAGGAGTCCCCAAGTCAAAATACAATCCATTTCAGATCCATGTACTATCGCTAGAGACTATAGACTTGGCAACACTGGGGTGGTAACACTACATGTGTGTGGGTGATAGCAATACATGTGTGTCTGGGTGGTAACACTACATGTGTGTGTTAGTGGTAACCCTACATGTGTGGGAGTGGTACATGGGCGTGGGTGGTAGCACTACATGTGTGTGTGAGTGGTACATGGGCGTGGGTGGTAGCACTACATGTGTGTTTGGGTGGTAACACTAACACGTGTGTGGTTGATAGCACTACACGTGTGTGGTTGATAGCACTACACGTGTGTGGTTGATAGCACTACATGTGTGTGAGTGGTAACACTACATGTGTGTGAGTGGTGACACTACATGTGTGTGAGTGGTAGCACTACATGTGTGTGGTTGATACCACTACATGTGTGTGAGTGGTAACACTACATGTGTGTGGATGGTAGCACTACATGTGTGTGAGTGGTAGCACTGCATGTGTGTGGTTGATAGCACTACATGTGTGGGAGTGGTAACACTACATGTGTGTGAGTGGTAGCACTACATGTGTGTGGTTGATAATACTACATGTGTGTGAGTGGTAACACTACATGTGTGTGGATGGTAGCACTACATGTGTGTGAGTGGTAGCACTACATGTGTGTGGTTGATAGCACTACATGTGTGTGGGTTATAGCACTACATGTGTGTGGATGGTAGCACTACATGTGTGTGAGTGGTAGCACTACATGTGTGTGGGTGGTAGCACTACATGTGTGTGGTTGATAGCACTACATGTGTGTGAGTGGTAACACTACATGTGTGTGGGTGATAGCACTACATGTGTGTGAGTGGTAACACTACATGTGTGTGGGTTGTAGCACTACATGTGTGTGAGTGGTAGCACTACATGTGTGTGGGTTATAGCACTACATGTGTGTGGATGGTAGCACTACATGTGTGTGGTTGATAGCACTACATGTGTGTGGGTTATAGCACTACATGTGTGTGGATGGTAGCACTACATGTGTGTGAGTGGTAGCACTACATGTGTGTGGATGGTAGCACTACATGTGTGTGAGTGGTAGCACTACATGTGTGTGGTTGATAGCACTACATGTGTGTGGTTGATAGCACTACATGTGTGTGGTTGATAGCACTACATGTGTGTGAGTGGTAACACTACATGTGTGTGGGTTATAGCACTACATGTGTGTGGATGGTAGCACTACATGTGTGTGAGTGATAGCACTACATGTGTGTGGTTGATAGCACTACATGTGTGTGAGTGGTAGCACTACATGTGTGTGGTTGATAGCACTACATGTGTGTGAGTGGTAACACTACATGTGTGTGGTTGATAGCACTACATGTGTGTGAGTGGTAACACTACATGTGTGTGGGTTATAGCACTACATGTGTGTGGATGGTAGCACTACATGTGTGTGAGTGGTAACACTACATGTGTGTGGTTGATAGCACTACATGTGTGTGAGTGGTAACACTACATGTGTGTGGGTTATAGCACTACATGTGTGTGGATGGTAGCACTACATGTGTGTGAGTGGTAGCACTACATGTGTGTGGATGGTAGCACTACATGTGTGTGAGTGGTAGCACTACATGTGTGTGGTTGATAGCACTACATGTGTGTGAGTGGTAACACTACATGTGTGTGGGTGATAGCACTACATGTGTGTGGGTGATAGCACTACATGTGTGTGGGTGCTCCCAGTAATTATCAGTCCCTCTGTAATTCCACTGCCAGTGACTGTTGGTGGGAAGACACTAGTCTGGCTCTCACCAGGTCAGAGGTCACGGAAACCTCCTGCATTGCGACTGGGCACTTCACACTCGCTACAACTTTGTGCTATACATTGGTCACAGGGAAACTACATGGTACTCGTAGAAACATATGTAATGTTGCTACTAGCCCGTAAGACGATAAAAAATGTTATCCTTTTAAAACAGGAACAATATGATAGAGTGGAGTTCACGTTAAGGGCTAGATAATATTTCTAGACAAGCCGTCAAATATTAATTAACTTTGTAAATTTTGGGCTACGATCCCAACAACAAATATGGCGATGCCGATATATTAGAGTAGCATGTTCATCCCTGTACGTACGAAATAAGGTGAGAGATCATAATTCTCTTTTTAACTTAGTCCATAACTGGCCACGTGATAATATATTATGACCTCAAAGGGGCGCCATTGTTTTCTTGTTGCTTGGCGGGGAACACTTCCTGTCTCACGACACGGGGTCAACACCACCTCGGCTCTAGACAAAGCTATAGGGGTTGAGAAAGTGAACTAGTGTCTCACCAGGATTATAACCTGTGCAGCTACAAGATTAAATAACGTCCAATCAATACTAATGAGAAGTTATTGCTCAGTCACGTGTCACGACTGTACATCCTATAATGCTCAGTCACGTGTCACGACTGTACATCCTATAATGCTCAGCCACGTGTCACGACTGTACATCCTATAATGCTCAGCCACGTGTCACGACTGTATATCCTATAGTGCCCAGCCACGTGTCACGACTGTATATCCTATAATGCCCAGCCACGTGTCATGACTGTACATCCTATATTTCTCAGCCACGTGTCACGACTGTACATCCACTGCTGCTCAGCCACGTCTGTCAATTGTACATCCACTGCTGTCCAGCCAAGTGTCACTACTATACATCCAATGCGGCTCAGCCACGTGTCACGACTTTATATCCACTGAGCAATTCTGTCAATAGGAGAAGAATAGCCAATAAACCTTCGCTTTTAGCCACACAATAGGACGACATTTCTTATCACTAGCTATTAGAGCCGCTGGATTAAAACGCAATTTGTAAAGTGAGCGTTAAACAAAGTTTCGTGTATTCTTCTTCTATAGAAGTTCAAGATATAGCTGATGATCACGTGTAAAACTGTTTCAGAACAAACTATCAGGAGGTGTAGGACTGTTTAAATTATTATAGTCTATTGTAGAACCTGCTTCCTCCTCTTTGCTGGTTCTTTCTGTATAAATAGTGCCCCAACTTGCATGTGATGCATAATGTTCACATGTTGCTGTGATACATAATGTCACCATGTTGCTGTGGTACCTAATATCCCCATGTTGCAGATGGTAAATAATGTTCCAAGTTGCAGGTGGCACATAATGTCCCCATGTTGCAGATGGTGCATAATGTTCCCATGTCACTATGGTGCACAATATCCCCATGTTGCAGATGGTACATAATGTCCCCATGTTGCTGTGGTACATAATGCTCCCATGTTGCTGTGGTACACAATGCTCCCATGTTGTTGTGGTACATAATGTTCCCATGTTGTTGTGGTACATAATGTTCCCATGTTGTTGTGGTACATAATGTTCCCATATTGCGATGGTAAATAATATCCCATGTTGCAGATGGTACATAATGTATCCATGTTGCAGTGGTTGAGTTGGGTCCTGGGTCGATCCCCGGCGAGGTGATAGAGCTGGAAGTGAGCCGGGCCCGCGAGCTGAGATTGTTGTCTGGAGTGTTCTCCAGGGTGAGAGACTTACAGCGGGTCAGACTGTGCCACCTGGGGCGGCTGGTTGTGCGCAGACATGCCTTTCTTGACCTGGCGGCCAAACATCATATCCTGGAGGTGAGTACAATGGCCTGCAGGAGCTTACTACAGTGCCCAGAGATGACCACAGAGTCCTCCAGAAGCTAATCATAATGTCCTGCAGGTCTTGGACTGCGGCAGCGCGGTGTTGGAGACTCAGGCGTTTCACGGTGTCCGCGGGCCCCTTTCAGCGCTGGTGTCGCGTTGTGGTCACGTGGTTCTCCAAGGGGGCGCCTTCTCTTGGGTGCTTGGCCTCACTCTCAAAGATGTGCCTCGCCTCGAGCTGTCTCAACACGCCTTCTCATTCGAGCCTCCAGGGATCATGCGGCACGGTCCAGCCACCACGGTAACTGTCTCAGACAACTAATATCGGGGTCTGAACCATCTGTCATATTTTCACTGGTACTTCTGGTGCCCCGATGTGATGACCTTTAGGTCTTGTTCCAGGTCCACTTGTAGTACTAGTACTTACTGGTACCCCACTGTGGTGACTTGTAGGTCTTGTCCTAGGTACACTTGTACCACTGGTACTTACTACCTGTGGTGACCTCTAGGTCTTGTCCTAGGTACACTTGTACCACTGGTACTTACTACCTGTGGTGACCTATAGATCTTGTCCTAGGTTCACTAGTACCACTGGTACTTACTCCCTGTGGTGACCTCTAGGTCTTGTCCTAGGTCCACTTGTACCACTGGTACTAACTGGTACCCCACTGTGGTAACTTGTAGGTCTTGTCCTAGGTCCACTTGTACCACTGGTACTTACTCCCTGTGGTGACCTCTAGGTCTTGTCCTAGGTCCACTTGTACCACTGATACTTACTGCCTGTGGTGACCTCTAGGTCTTGTCCCAGGTACACTTGTACCACTGGTACTAACTGGTACCCCACTGTGGTAACTTGTAGGTCTTGTCCTAGGTCCACTTGTACCACTGGTACTTACTCCCTGTGGTGACCTCTAGGTCTTGTCCTAGGTCCACTTGTACCACTGGTACTTACTCCCTGTGGTGACCTCTAGGTCTTGTCCTAGGTCCACTTGTACCACTGGTACTTACTCCCTGTGGTGACCTCTAGGTCTTGTCCCAGGTCCACTTGTACCACTGGTACTTACCCCCTGTGGTGACCTCTAGGTCTTGTCCCAGGTCCACTTGTACCACTGGTACTTACTCCCTGTGGTGACCTCTAGGTCTTGTCCTAGGTCCACTTGTACCACTGGTACTTCCTCCCTGTGGTGACCTTTAGGTCTTGTCCTAGGTCCACTTGTACCACTGGTACTTACCCCCTGTGGTGACCTCTAGGTCTTGTCCCAGGTCCACTTGTACCACTGGTACTTACCCCCTGTGGTGACCTCTAGGTCTTGTCCCAGGTCCTGCTCCAGAACGTTATCCTCGCAGAGATGCCCCCCAGCACGTTCCCCTCCTCCGCAGCCGAGGTGAGACTGGTGGACGTGGAGGTGCGTTCCGTGCGTCGGGACGCCTTCTGTGCCATGACGCTGTTCTCCGTTGTGGTGGTGAATTCCTCGCTGCACGTGTTGGAGGAGGGCGCCTTCAGTGAGAGGACCTTCGTGGAGAGTTTGGAGCTGGACGGACTGAGAGTGCGAGAGCTGAGGAGTGGAGCGGTCCTTGCAGCCATCAACAATCTCACCGTGCATCATTCCAGGTGACGTCTCTTTGCATTACTCACCACCATGTATCATACCGAGTGACATCTCTTTGCATTACTTTCATCATTCTAGGAGACATCTCTTTGCATTACTTTCATCATTCCAGGTGACGTCTCTTTGCATTACTCACCACCATGTATCATACCGAGTGACATCTCTTTGCATTACTCACCACCATGTATCATACCAAGTGACATCTCTTTGCATTACTTTAATCATTCCAGGTGACATCTCTTTTCATCAATCACCATAAATAATAACACCATGCATCATTACAGATGGCATCACTTTGCATCACTTATCATATCTCGCTCCAAATGATATAACCATTCTGACGTGTTATATTGACCCTAGGCGCTACCCAAACATTGTAATCTTCAAGTGAAGTCAACATAATGATCAGTTTGTAATGCTGTATACTCATCACACAGATTGTTACATCTTATGATTGTGTTTCTGTCAGGATATCCGATGTGCTGGGTGGAGCAGTCAACATCACCGTGGCCTCCGCCAGACTCACGGACAACATCTTCGACAATATCCGCACAGGAGGGGTCACTCTCAAGAACTGGAACAGAGTCCGCATCGACGACACACACCTTTCGCTCACTGGAGCACGACCCTTTCATCATTCCCTTCCAGCGGCTGTCAGGCGTCCAATCGTACGAGCTCAGCTTCTCGGCCAACGAGATCCTCGATTTCGGTCCAGGCGCGCTGAGGTTTACTGCAGAGCTGTCATCCTCCAGCGTCCCAGCGCTCTCCGTCCGCCTCCTCAACAACCGATTCTCCAAGCCGTGCCGGTGTGACTTGGTTTCTTGGGTGCGCGAGGTGGTAGTCGGAGAGAGGGGCTCCTCCGATGAACTATACAACAGCAGTTTCTGCGCTGTCGACGCGCTCCTGGCGAGGTGTTTCAAGGTTCCCGAGGGCCAGATCAGCATGAAGAACTTCACGGAACTCGTGTGCGGGTCGGAAGAGGCCATCGTGTGCGAGGAACGGAGTCGCAAGGACCCCGTGTTCATGGACGGTTCACTAGGGGACTCTTTCGAGAGCGAACTGGACAAGGAGAAGAAAGTGTTGGGGCTGATCTTTGCCACGGTGGTGTGTTGCATCCTAGTGATCTTGCTGGTGACCACAGCGCTGTGGCTCAGGAGGGAAGGTTATCTGGCGCGGGCACGTATGATGCTGCTACCCTTGATGTCGAGACTGTGTCGGGAGGGGGGACTAGTCACGGCCACATCCGTCACCAGACTCTCTATGCGCGAGTACGCCGAATTGCAGCAGGACCAGCAGTTGAGGACCGAGACGACGGCTTGTGAGGATCGTTGGACTCAGACCCTTCCCGAGGAGCTGACTCAGGAGCTCTTACAATCCCTCAGGGAGAAGTTGGACGACCCGGAGAAATACAGCGAAGCTCGGGATATGATCGAGCACCTGTACGACCTAATCAAGGTGGAGGAGAGCTGCCACAACAACAATACTCCTTCCACGTCTAGGGTCGATCCCGGTGAGGAGCGTGACGAGAACCTCTACGACGTCATCCTACCCGTCCTGGGCCCGAGGAAGGCGACGTGCAGCGTCGGGACACGGGCGCCTTCCCCGGATAAGCTGCTCCCTGTGGCGTCGTATGCCGAGCAGCGCCGTCGTGTCCCTACCCTGATGACAGAGTACCTAGAGCCGCGGGACCATGAGCATCACGTGTACACCGAACTCACCACCGTGAGAACACCGTCGAGACCGCTGAGTTTTCTGCGTCAGTTGGGTCAGATCGTGGGGCACAGCGAGAAGCCTCCCATCTGCGAGTACGCCGAACCGACTGACGCCACTGTGCATGTGTACTCAGAGCTGCCAGGGACCAATAAGATGGCCAACAGGCCCCTTCCTACCAAGCCAGAAGAGGGCTCTGAAGACTGTGATACTCCCTCGTATAAACATTAGGACAGAACTTTGGAAAAATAGTTATTATTTAAACTACTATTGTGATTCATTTTTATCATCAATATTTTTTTTCACTGTATTTATAATAAAATGTGTAAAATGTTTGCTTTGTAAACAGTAAAAAAGCCAACTTTATTATTTGAAGCTTACAAAATGTAGCAGTGTTCATTTGCAACATGTCGTGTGTTTATGACCCAATTCCCCATGAGTAGTTATCAGTTACTCTCAAAGAGTGTTAGCAGGGGAAGTGACCTTCTTGACTTAACTAGCCCATGCAAGAAGTTGCGATGTTGGTACTTGGTTCACTCCCCAGTCAGGTATTGTACACAACTTACAGCAACTTGTGCTATTCCCTACAGAATTACGAGGATGTTTATAAACCCAGTGGGGTCAATAATAGACAGTCATCGCCCTTTGCTGCTATGTGGGGCAATGTATTGTGCTGCTATGTGGAACACTGCTTAGTGCTGCTATGTGGAACACTGCTTAGTGCTGCTATGTGGATCAATACATTGTGCTGCTATGTGGAACACTGCATAGTGCTGTTATGTGGATCAATACATTGTGCTGCTATGTGGAACACTGCATAGTGCTGCTATGTGGATCAATACATTGTGCTGCTATGTGGAACACTGCATAGTGCTGCTATGTGGATCAATACATTGTGCTGCTATGTGGAACACTGCATAGTACTGTTATGTGGATCAATACATTGTGCTGCTATGTGGATCAATACATTGTGCTGCTATGTGGAACACTGTGATGTGAAGTATGGTAGTGTGCTGCTATGTGGAACACTGCATTGGGATGTGAAGTACTGCACTGTGCTGCTATGGTTTTGTTGTGGTCTGTCTGGGTCTGCAGACACTCAGCAATCTCGGCACGACGACCACACATTCATTCAGAGGTCGGGGACAGAAATACCGGCCGGTATTTTTAGTGGTGGCGTCTCTACCCGTGGCCGAGCGGACAAAGAGCGACGCCCGGCGTCCTTAAGACTGTGTCAGGAGCGTCCAACATGTGTCACTGTCACCATGAGGACATCCTGGTCCTTGCAGAATGTTACTTCTGTCTTATTTACAGTTGCAATAATAAACGTACATTCTTATTTATGATTGCAAAGAAAATATGTTTATATTAAGTCTGGACAAAATCGTTTGAAATATTTTTTTTAAATATTTAAAAACAATTATAAAGTTTGAACTAAATCCAACAAACCGTTACGTTTGTAGCTCCAGATACATTTTTTATTATTTAGCACAGCGTCTTACTACCCGTTCGGGTTATACGCTTAAGTACTAACTATACTAATGGATTAGGAATTGGGAAGGTTGAATTTAAAGGAAGTGAACCCGCATTTGCGTGGAGGGAGAGTGGAAAAACATTTAGGGAAAACCACCCCCAGTTCACCCGACCGAGATTAGAACCTCGATCTCCCCATCCTCGGCAGACGAGCTCAACACGACTAGCGCGTTAGCCAACTACGCCACCGAGGCGGGTCCTCCAGATACAGACAAACATGCAGACACACATCAAGATGGGCACACAGAATTATTATTTTGTTTCAGTGACACATAAAACGTAAAGATTCATTCATCACTATCCTTAAGTTTCATTTGTTCACGATCACAATACTTTCTGTTGATAAAGTAAAAAACTTCTAAATATTAAATAGTTCCTAAGGCCATTCGATATTGATACACATACATGACTACCAAAGTCCTCTCCTAGACACGACCTTGACCAGTATATCATGTTAGTTTGGTAACAAGTTCTCAATACTTACCACGGCAACAGAGGCTGTCTCTGTGTATGGCAAGATATGTCGTAGCCTAGGCAACAGAGGCTGCCTCTATGCATAGCAAGATATGTCGTAGCCTAGGCAACAGAGGCTGTCTCTATGCATAGCAAGATATGTCGTAGCCTAGGCAACACAGGCTGTCTCTATGTATAGCAAGATATGTCGTAGCCTAGGCAACACAGGCTGTCTCTATGTATAGCAAGATATGTCGTAGCCTAGGCAATAGAGGCTGTTTCTATGTCTAGCAAGATGTCGTAGCCTAGGCAATAGAGGCTGTTTTCTATGTCTAGCAAGATGTCGTAGCCTAGGCAACAGAGGCTGTCTCTACTTATGGCAAGATATGTCGTAGCCCAGGCAACACAGGCTGTATCTATGTATAGCAAGATATGTCGTAGCCTAGGCAACAGAGGCTGTCTCTATGCATAGCAAGATATGTCGTAGCCTAGGCAAGAGAGGCTGTCTCTATATATAGCAAGATATGTCGTAGCCTAGGCAACACAGGCTGTCTCTATGTATAGCAAGATATGTCGTAGCCTAGGCAACAGTGGCTGCTCTATGTACCCAAGATATGTCGTAGCGTAGGCAACAGAGGCTGTCTCTATATATGCAAGATATGTCGTAGCCTAGGCAACAAGGCTGTCTCTATGTATAGCAAGATATGTCGTAGCCTAGGCAACAGTGGCTGTCTCTATGCATAGCAAGATATGTCGTAGCCTAGGCAACAGAGGCTGTCTCTGTGTATGGCAAGATATGTCGTAGCCTAGGCAACAGAGGCTGCCTCTATGCATGCAAGATATGTCGTAGCCTAGGCAACAGAGGCTGGCTCTACTTAAGGCAAGATATGTCGTAGCCTAGGCAATACAGGCTGTCTCTATGTATAGCAAGATATGTCGTAGCCTAGGCAACAGAGGCTGTCTCTATGCATAGCAAGATATGTCGTAGCCTAGGCAAGAGAGGCTGTCTCTATATATAGCAAGATATGTCGTAGCCTAGGCAACACAGGCTGTCTCTATGTATAGCAAGATGTTGTAGCCTAGGCAACAGAGGCTGTCTCTATGTCTAGCAAGATGTTGTAGCCTAGGCAACACAAGCTGCCTCTACTTATGCCAAGATATGTCGTAGCCTAGGCAATAGAGGCTGTCTCTATGGGCCAGTTTCATAGTCAGATTTAGTACGCCTAAAGTGAAAGTCGATACTAAATACAGGACGACACCTACCTAGACTAAAATGGAATGGGCCAGTTTCGCATATGAAACTGGCCCATTCCATTCAATTTCAGGTAGGTGACGTCTTGTATTTAGTATAGCGCCGCACTTGAGGCGTACTAAATCTGACTATAAAACTGGCCCTATGTCTAGCAAGATGTCGTAGCCTAGGCAACACAGGCTGTCTACGTATGGCAAGATAGGTTGTAGGACTCGTAACCTACTCGCAATGAAATGATGTTATGATAGAGATTATGAAGGTGTGGAGTCAGGAGTGATATTAAACCTAACTTAAGCCTAACTAACCAAACCCCGGTGACCAAAAGACTAATTCCCCTTTAAGGAAACATACCAGGCGGGAATCGAACCCGGGACCCCTAGATTCGTAGCCAGTTGCACTGACCACGGGGCCGGTTGCTGTGTCCTTGATGGAATGAGATTGCTGCTGTGGTACCAACAGATATACATTGTAACGACAGTGGTACCAACAGATATACATTGTAACGACAGTGGTACCAACAGATGAAGACTACAACCGTAACAGACAGTGGTACCAAAGAGGTGAAGACTACGCAAAACAGCCCCACACAAGAAGATATACCAAACCACAAGAGTAAGGGAGGAAACTCATTTGCAGCCCCATTTGACACAAGACGACCCGAGGGTTAAATGAGCCGATGAGAGTGACAGGTTAATTTCCTCCATCATTGCCTGCGAGGTGCAATCCAACCCTTTCAAGAGTCACAGGAATATAGAGGGGTGATACACAGGCCAGGATTATAGAGGGAGGATAGAAGGTTGAAAGAAGGATGATAGAGGGAGGATAGAATGTTGAAAGAAGGATGATAGAGGGAGGATAGAATGTTGAAAGAGGGATGATAGCGGGAGGATAGAATGTTGAAAGAGGGATGATAGAGGGATGATAGAGGGAGGATAGAAGGTTGAAAGAGGGATGATAGAAGGTTGAAAGAGGGATGATAGAGGGAGGATAGAAGGTTGAAAGAGAGATGATAGAGGGAGGATAGAAGGTTGAAAGAGGGATGATAGAGGGAGGATAGAAGGTTGGAAGAGGGACGATAGAGGGAGGATAGAAAGTTGAAAGAAGAAAGATAGAGGGATGAGAGAAGGTTGAAAAAAGGAAGATAAAGGGATGATAGAGGGGTGGTACAGAGGACAAGATGAGAGGAGGATAGAGGGATGGTACACAGGACAAGATGAGAGGAGGATAGAGGGATAGTACACAAGACAAGATGGTAGGAGGATAGAGGGATGGTACACAGGACAAGATGGTAGGAGGATAGAGGGATGGTACACAGGACAAGATGAGAGGAGGATAGAGGGATGGTACACAGGACAAGATGAGAGGAGGATAGAGGGATGGTACACAGGACAAGATGAGAGGAGGATAGAGGGATAGTACACAAGACAAGATGGTAGGAGGATAGAGGGATGGTACACAAGACAAGATGGTAGGAGGATAGAGGGATAGTACACAAGACAAGATGGTAGGAGGATAGAGGGATAGTACACAAGACAAGATGGTAGGAGGATAGAGGGATGGTACACAAGACAAGATGGTAGGAGGATAGAGGGAATGTACACAGGACAAGATGGTAGGAGGATAGAGGGATGGTACACAAGACAAGATGGTAGGAGGATAGAGGGATGGTACACAGGACAAGATGGTAGGAGGATAGAGGGATGGTACACAGGACAAGATGGTAGGAGGATAGAGGGATGGTACACAAGACAAGATGGTAGGAGGATAGAGGGATGGTACACAGGACAAGATGGTAGGAGGATAGAGGGATGGTACACAAGACAAGATGGTAGGAGGATAGAAGGATGGTACACAAGACAAGATGGTAGGAGGATAGAGGGATGGTACACAGGACAAGATGGTAGGAGGATAGAGGGATGGTACACAAGACAAGATGGTAGGAGGATAGAGGGATGGTACACAAGACAAGATGGTAGGAGGATAGAGGGATGGTACACAAGACAAGATGGTAGGAGGATAGAGGGATGGTACACAAGACAAGATGGTAGGAGGATAGAGGGATGGTACACAAGACAAGATGGTAGGAGGATAGACATCATCTGCTCCTACTTGTGACTACACCACACGCCACAGATACATCTGTTAGAGATCACCAGACCGGTATGCAAACAGTCTCGCCTCCGATGGCTACAACTATGTCATATTAGACAGGCAGGCTTGTTTCGAGAAGATAAGACAGTTATGTACTTTTGCAGGATATGCGTCACGATGACAGATCCTTGGTGCGGATGTCCTCTGGCAGGATGTGTGACACATTCACAGCTGATACCATTATCTTGGAGGGAAGGAATCTCTACGCAGTGTCCTTGCTAAGAGTGAGGGTCCTTGCCAACTAGCCAGAGACACAGAAGAAACCGTGGAGAGATTGTTCACTACCCCTGCAGCCACGTACGCGACGGCCGGTTCACTACCCCTGCAGGCACGGCACACGATGACCGGCTCACCACCCCTGCAGCCACGGCACACGATGACCGGTTGACTACCCCTGCAGCCACGTACGCGACGGCCGGTTCACTACCCCTGCAGGCACGGCACACGATGACCGGCTCACCACCCCTGCAGCCACGGCACACGATGACCGGTTCACTACCCCAGCAGCCACGGCACACGATGACCGGTTGACTACCCCTGCAGCCACGTACGCGACGGCCGGTTCACTACCCCTGCAGGCACGGCACACGATGACCGGCTCACCACCCCTGCAGCCACGGCACACGATGACCGGTTCACTACCCCTGCAGCCACGGCACACGATGACCGGTTCATTACCCCTGCAGTCATGGCACACGATGGCCGGTTCACTACCCCTGCAGCCACGGCACACGATGACCGGTTCACTACCCCTGCAGTCATGGCACACGATGACCGGTTCACTACCCCTGCAGCCATTGCACACGATGACCGGTTCACTACCCCTGCAGCCATTGCACACGATGACCGGTTCACTACCCCTGCAGCCATTGCACACGATGACCGGTTCACTACCCCTGCAGCCATTGCACACGATGACCGGAGCTCGTTGATGCGAGGTATCAGGTGCACACCTAGGGTCTGGATGTTCTCGAACTATGTCAATAATAACAGCTGTTGTTCGATGGGAAGGAAATGGGCAAGCGGTTGTCTATCTAGTTTTGACAGTTTCAATGACTGTTCTGTTTCAAGGGAAAGTTTCATTGTCAGACTTGGTACACCTCAAGTGTGGTGCTATACTAAATACATGACACCTACCTACCTAGCTAGACCAGAATGGAATGGGCCAATTTCACCTATGAAACTGGCCCATTCCATTTTGGTCTAGGTGTCTGCCTGTCTGCCTTTAGTATAGTACTACACTTGAGGCGTACCAAGTCTGGCTAAGAAAATAGCCTTTATTAGTCTCCTATAGTTATTTGATTTAAAGAATGCCGCGAGAGCCCACTAAAGAATGCAGCAAGAGCCAACTAACGAGTGCAACAAGAGCCAACTAACGACTGCAGCAAGAGTCTACTAACGACTGCAACAAGAGCCAACTAACGACTGCAACAAGAGCCAACTAACGAGTGCAGCAAGAGTCTACTAACGACTGCAACAAGAGCCAACTAACGAGTGCAGCAAGAGTCTACTAACGACTGCATCCAAAGCCTAATAGCGGCCACATCTCTCCCATAACGGAGGTTGGAAACTTGCCCAGACGCCGGTCCGCAGGGGGTCGGACTACTGCACCACCTGAAAACATGTGACCCTGGGCCTGTGGGAGATGCGCTAACAGGGTGAAGTGGGGTGCAAGGTTGGGTTGGGCTGTGCCTCAGGGACTCCTCGAGGGGGACTCTAAGGTCTCAAACCTTCTAGAGTGACTTTAGGGGAAAAGGGAAAACTAGGTTAGTATGGGTAGTACCCTCCCGTCCTTGTCGCGTGTCTGGCGACCTAGAGATGAACTAGGTCAGGGAACTCCTGTGACTAACACGTGTCTAGAGAACTAAAGATATACTAGGTCACGGAACTTCTGTGACAAACACGTGTCTAGAGACCTAGAGATGAACTAGATTTGGGAACTTCTGTGACTAGCACGTGTCTGGAGACCTAGAGATGAACTAGATTTGGGAACTCCTGTGACTAGCACGTGTCTAGAGACCTAAAGATGAACTAGATTTGGGAACTTCTGTGACTAGCACGTGTCTAGAGACCTAAAGATGAACTAGATTTGGGAACTTCTGTGACTAGCGCGTGTCTAGAGACCTAAAGATGAACTAGATTTGGGAACTTCTGTGACTAGCACGTGTCTAGATACCTAGAGATGAACTAGATTTGGGAACTTCTGTGACTAGCACGTGTCTGGAGACCTAGAGATGAACTAGATTTGGGAACTTCTGTGACTAGCACGTGTCTAGAGACCTAAAGATGAACTAGATTTGGGAACTTCTGTGACTAGCGCGTGTCTAGAGACCTAAAGATGAACTAGATTTGGGAACTTCTGTGACTAGCACGTGTCTAGATACCTAGAGATGAACTAGATTTGGGAACTTCTGTGACTAGCACGTGTCTGGAGACCTAGAGATGAACTAGATTTGGGAACTTCTGTGACTAGCACGTGTCTGGAGACCTAGAGATGAACTAGGTTTGGGAACTCCTGTGACTAGCACGTGTCTAGAGACCTAAAGATGAACTAGATTTGGGAACTTCTGTGACTAGCACGTGTCTAGAGACCTAAAGATGAACTAGATTTGGGAACTTCTGTGACTAGCACGTGTCTAGAGACCTAGAGATGAACTAGATTTGGGAACTTCTGTGACTAGCACGTGTCTAGAGACCTAGAGATGAACTAGATTTGGGAACTCCTGTGACTAGCACGTGTCTAGAGACCTAGAGATGAACTAGATTTGGGAACTTCTGTGACTAACCTGTGCGAATGCTATGTGAAGGGCCCCTCCTCCCCTTCCTTATCTCAAGACAGTGAAATTAAACAGTTGACATGTTGCAAAACTACGGTGGAGGGCAAGGAGAGTGCTTGTTTACCACCAGTAGGAAGAGTGCTTGCATACCAAGAGCAAAAAGAGTGCTTGTTTAATAAGAACAAAAATAGTGCTTGTTTCTCCGAGATTCAGTGTTAGAGGGAGACAAGCGTTGTCCAAGACAATGACCGATTTAAAAATAAACAGGAAATCAGCCATTTTGGTAGCTACCCTGTTTGAATATGTGATGATTTCCGGGACTGTCTTCGAGCCAATAGTTCTCAACCAGGACAGGACAGTCTTCAAGCCAGTGGTTCTCAACCAGGGCAGGAACTGTCTCCGAGCTAGTGGTTCTCAACCAGGGAAGGAACTGTCTCCAAGCTAGTGATTCTCAACCAGGGAAGGAACTGTCTACGAGCTAGTGGTTCTCAACCAGGGAAGGAACTGTCTACGAGCTAGTGGTTCTCAACCAGGGCAGTAACTGTCTCCGAACTAGTGGTTCTCAACCAGCGCAGGAACTATCTCCGAGCTAGTGGTTCTCAACCAGGGAAGGAACTGTCTCCAAGCTAGTGGTTCTCAACCAGGGCAGTAACTGTCTCCGAGCTAGTGGTTCTCAACCAGGGCAGGAACTGTCTCCGAGCTAGTGGTTCTCAACCAGGGCAGGAACTGTCTCCAAGCTAGTGGTTCTCAACCAGAGCAGGAACTGTCTCCGAGCTAGTGGTTCTCAACCAGGGCAGGAACTGTCTCCAAGCTAGTGGTTCTCAACCAGAGCAGGAACTGTCTCCGAGCTAGTGGTTCTCAACCAGAGCAGGAACTGTCTCCAAGCTAGTGGTTCTCAACCAGAGCAGGAACTGTCTCCGAGCTAGTGGTTCTCAACCAGGGCAGGAACCTAGCTTCAATCCCCACATCACTTCCTCTCCTCCCTCCCCTGCCCTACCCTACACGGACAGTAAAAAACGTTTTAATCGAAATGTAATCAAAGGATTGTATTATTAGTGTGTGAATCCCTCCCTTTGTCGTAGAGAGAGAGAGAGAGAGAAGGCTAGAAGGAGGAAGGGAGAGAGAAACAACAGAACTAGTCCACTGTCAAAGGTACAGACTCCCCACGGACCAGTACTGCCAACCGAGGTTCAGAACATGTCCCGAGTTCATCAAGTGTGTATTTCACACAGATCTCAAGTCTGAGTAACTGTAGACTACCTCAGAGACTCAAACAACATTTATCAATGGCTGCCGGCACGAATAAAGAATTTGGGGGACAAAAATAGCTTCCATCTAGGAAAAAAGATCGAAATCATCTTCGCGTGCTCCAAAAAATGTACAGGGTGCTCTAATACACATGCACAGGGTGCTCTGATACACATGCACAGGATGCTCTGATAAACATGTACAATTTGCTCGGATAAACATGTAAAGATATCTTATAAACATGTACAGGTGCCCTGATAAAAATGTACAGGCTGTTCCCATAAACATGTACAGGCTGTTCTCATAAACATGTACAAGCGGCTTTGATAAACATGTAAAGGCGCTCTCATAAACATGTACAGAGTGATCTGATAAACATGTACAGGGTGGTCTTATAAACATGTACAGGTGTTCTGATAAACATGTACAGGTGCTCTGATGAAAATGTACAGGATATCTGATAAATATGTGCAGGATGCTCTTATAACCATGTACAGAATGTTCTGATAAACATGTACGGGTGCTCTGATAAACATGTACAGGTGTTCTGAGACACATGCACAGGATGATCTGATAAACATGTACAGGGTGGTCTTATAAACATGTACAGGTGCTCTGATAAACATGTAAAGGATATCTGATAAACATGTATAGGATGCTCTGATAAACATGTATAGGATGCTCTGATAAACATGTATAGGATGCTCTGATAAACATGTATAGGATGCTCTGATAAACATGTATAGGATGCTCTGATAAACATGTATAGGATGCTCTGATAAACATGTATAGGATGCTCTGATAAACATGTATAGGATGCTCTGATAAACATGTATAGGATGCTCTGATAAACATGTACAGGGTGGTCTTATAAACATGTATAGGATGCTCTGATAAACATGTATAGGATGCTCTGATAAACATGTATAGGATGCTCTGATAAACATGTATAGGATGCTCTGATAAACATGTATAGGATGCTCTGATAAACATGTACAGGGTGGTCTTATAAACATGTATAGGATGCTCTGATAAACATGTATAGGATGCTCTGATAAACATGTATAGGATGCTCTGATAAACATGTACAGGGTGGTCTTATAAACATGTATAGGATGCTCTGATAAACATGTATAGGATGCTCTGATAAACATGTATAGGATGCTCTGATAAACATGTATAGGATGCTCTGATAAACATGTACAAGGTGGTCTTATAAACATGTATAGGATGCTCTGATAAACATGTATAGGATGCTCTGATAAACATGTACAGGGTGGTCTTATAAACATGTATAGGATGCTCTGATAAACATGTATAGGATGCTCTGATAAACATGTATAGGATGCTCTGATAAACATGTATAGGATGCTCTGATAAACATGTATAGGATGCTCTGATAAACATGTACAGGGTGGTCTTATAAACATGTATAGGATGCTCTGATAAACATGTATAGGATGCTCTGATAAACATGTAAAGGGTGCTTTGATAAACCTCGAATAGCGTATATAGCTTTGACACGGGACCTAATAATATTCACAATCTTCATCGTATTCCCTAAAAATATATATTAAGCCAACAGTTTTGAAGAAAAGCAAAATGGATGCCAAGAAAATGGTTTTATTTACTCCGACAAAAAACTGGATAAAACTTGTTTTTAGTCGATTTCTGTTTTGACAAGAATGACCGAGAGCCATATACAGGGCTAGTTTCGCTCATCTCTCGAGAGTGTTGTGTGACGTGATCATGTGTGAATTGTGTTTCCTCCCAGAATGCATCTCAACCAGACGGGTGTGTCCGGTCACCCTGTATATCCACGACCAGAGACACAGTAACCCCTCCCAGAATGCATCTTGACTAGTCTCCAACAAAAGTCTGCTGGCTATTCCTGGACCGTCAACTCTGACTCACTAGACGGGCCCTTTGGACTGTTGGGCGTACAGGAACAGGATTAGGAGACGGGATGCTATGTCAGACATAGAAGAACAGGATTAGGAGACAAGGTGTTATGTCAGACATAGAGGATCAGGATTATGAGACAGGGTGCTATGTCAGACATAGAGGATCAGGATTATGAGACAGGGGGCTATGTCAGACATAGAGGATCAGGATTATGAGACAGGGAGCTATGTCAAACATAGAGGAACAGGATTAGGAGACGGAATACTATGTGTGTCTCGTTTGTTGCTAGTTATTTACACGCATACGCTGTGAGGCATCGTGTCCTGGTGACATAGGAACATCCTAGACAGAAAAATGGCAGGACCAAAGGACCTCCACTTAAGGAAAGGTAAAAAAAGTTAAAACTAATGGTGATACACACTACTGCAGTGTCAGTGACGTGATAGAGTGGACACGCTATACAGCTACTGAACGCAGAAGTGTCAGTGACGTGATAGTGGACACGCTATCTACAGCTACTGAACGTAGAAGTGTCAGTGACGTGATAGAGTGGACACGCTATATAGCTACTGAACGTAGAAGTGTCAGTGACGTGATAGAGTGGACACGCTATATAGCTACTGAACGCAGAAGTGTCAGTGACGTGAAAGAATGGACACGCTATCTACAGCTACTGAACGTAGAAGTGTCAGTGACGTGATAGAGTGGACACGCTATATAGCTACTGAACGCAGAAGTGTCAGTGACGTGATAGAGTGGACACGTTATACAGCTACTGAACGCAGAAGTGTCAGTGACGTGATAGAGTGGACACGCTATATAGTGTCGCTGATATCAGCCGGATATTGACACCTAGATCTCTTATTGCCCTGACTGTACTATTTCCACCATGGGTTGTGGGTTCTGCGGTCTGCGGTTGTGTCTGGGTTCGTGTCAATGACAAACATTGTGGTCACAGCCTCTCTTAGGCATTGAGACTCAGCTGTGAGCTTGAACAATGATGGATATCATCCCTGGCGAGGGGGGTAGCACAACTCCAAGATAACTTGTTCCTACATCCGGCGGCTGTGAATGAACAATGATGGATATCAGTCCTGGCGAGGGGGGTAGCACAACTCCAAGATAACTTGTTCCTACATCCGGCGGCTGTGAATGAACAATGATGGATATCAGCCCTGGCGAGGGGGGTAGCACAACTCCAAGATAACTTGTTCCTACATCCGGCGGCTGTGAATGAACAGTGATGGATATCAGCCCTGGCGAGGAGGGTAGCACAACTCCAAGATAACTTGTTCTTACATCCGGCGGCTGTGAATGAACAGTGATGGATATCAGCCCTGGCGAGGAGGGTAGCACAACTCCAAGATAACTTGTTCTTACATCCGGCGGCTGTGAATGAACAGTGATGGATATCAGCCCTCGCGAGGAGGGTAGCACAACTCCAAGATAACTTGTTCCTACATCCAGCGGCTGTGAATGAACAATGATGGATATCAGCCCTGGCGAGGAGGGTAGCACAACTCCAAGATAACTTGTTCCTACATCCGGCGGCTGTGAATGAACAGTGATGGATATCAGCCCTGGCGAGGAGGGTAGCACAACTCCAAGATAACTTGTTCTTACATCCGGCGGCTGTGAATGAACAGTGATGGATATCAGCCCTGGCGAGGAGGGTAGCACAACTCCAAGATAACTTGTTCCTACATCCGGCGGCTGTGAATGAACAGTGATGGATATCATCCCTGGCGAGGAGGGTAGCACAACTCCAAGATAACTTGTTCCTACATCCGGCGGCTGTGAATGAACAGTGATGGATATCAGCCCTGGCGAGGAGGGTAGCACAACTCCAAGATAACTTGTTCCTACATCCGGCGGCTGTGAATGAACAGTGATGGATATCAGCCCTGGCGAGGAGGGTAGCACAACTCCAAGATAACTTGTTCCTACATCCGGCGGCTGTGAATGAACAGTGATGGATATCAGCCCTGGCGAGGAGGGTAGCACAACTCCAAGATAACTTGTTCCTACATCCGGCGGCTGTGAATGAACAGTGATGGATATCAGCCCTCGCGAGGAGGGTAGCACAACTCCAAGATAACTTGTTCCTACATCCGGCGGCTGTGAATGAACAGTGATGGATATCAGCCCCGGCGAGGAGGGTAGCACAACTCCAAGATAACTTGTTCCTACAGCCGGCGGCTGTGAAATAAAAGGAATCTCATTTTCAAGGTCACCCCTGGTTGTCCACATGTGAGGGAGATGGTAGCCAGCATCCGGCACAGATTACACTCAAGCGGCGTCATGTAGAGCAAGCTTGTTTACTCAACCTTCATCGCCTTCCTCTGCCAACACCGGCAGGAGGTTTTATCCCGCGTTCCAAGCTTTATTCAGGTGGTTTGACATGTTATGCCCCTGAGGGTTAGACTACTTGACATGCTCTTGGTTCGGTAAGTAGACAGGACTGACAAGAATGAAGGTCGATATCAAACTAGCTAGAGGCACGATTAGAGATCCCGGCGGAAAGTGAATGTGTGTGCAGAGTGGATGCGGGTGATCGCTGGAGGTATACTCCATTCACGGTAGGAATTTATCTCTGAAAGGTCTTTTTTCCTACCAATATCCTACTATATAATAGCTTTCTGGTAAGGAAAAAGGCCTTTAAGAAAACAATTCCTACGGTGAACAGACTTTACTAGCGGTAGCGATAGTCAATATTTGTCTCGTATCCAAACCTTCTCCATCTCCCCCGAATTTGCATATACAGATGTTGTATACAATTTACTTTAAACAAGAAATTTTGATATTTTTTATTGCCGCAGGAGAATAAAGAGATCAAAAATTAACTTCAACGAGCAAGGAATACTGCCTTTGATAAGCTTTGGTATGCGAGGAGGAGAAAAGAATTTGAATCACCTATAAATAAACGACGTCGTGGTTGTATAGGAAAAGATGCATATCACCAACAGTAAATTATTGATAACATTACTGTTCACACAGAAACAAGATTTGCGGCTTTAAAGATGCTTGAGTATTTCAACCTTCTTAGTGAGCAAATGTATATCATTTTCAAGACATTTTTCCGGAGGACCTTATCAATAAATTAAAAGACGTTTATGGAGCAATATTCGACGGAGACGCGGCAGTAGGCCTAAAGTCATTTGGCCTAAAAGTCATTTGGCCTAAAATTCAGTTGGCCTAAAAGTCATTTAGCCTAAAAGTCATTTGGCCTAAAAGTCAGTTAGCCTAAAAGTCATTTGGCCTAAAAGTCATTTGGCCTAAAGTCATTTAGCCTAAAAGTCATTTGGCCTAAAAGTCATTTGGCCTAAAAGTCATTTAGCCTAAAAGTCAGTTGGCCTAAAGTCAGTTGGCCTAAAGTCATTTGGCCTAAAGTGAATTCTGAATAGAAAAAATTCGATGTTGTTAATTTCGTTAGGAGTCACAAAAGTCATTTGGCCTAAAAGTCACTTAGCCTAAAAGTCATTTGGCCTAAAAGTCAGTTGGCCTAAAGTCATTTGGCCTAAAATTATTTAGCCTAAAATAAAATGTTATAACCTTCGGGTATCTTCGTAAAATAAGAACTGTTGGTTTTTTCATCTGATTATAGATAGCACAAGTGATGGTAGATGGTGTTAAGATATTTCTAAAAACATAGACTTTATTTAAACACAAACTTAATCTACTTACTTACTCTATGGCATTAAAAACTCGAAAGTTCATTGCCACACTCACGAAAGTACGCCACCTATCCCTATCTTGAGCTACTTCTATCCAATCTATCTCATTACACCCTATGTTTCTTAGGTATATCAAAATGTCATCCTACCATCTGTGTCTAGGACTTCCCAGAGGTCTTTTCTCATTGGTTTTGCCATTCAATACCTTGAACGCGGTCCTAGATACTCCCATTCACGCTGCATGACCTGCCCACCGTAACCTGCGGAATTTTATTACCCTATCAATGTTTGGTGATGAGTACAGGATGTGCAGCTCATCATTATGTAGCCTCCTCCACTCCCCACTATCTTCATCCATTTTTGGACCCAATATCTTCCTAAGCACCGTGTTTTCGAACACTATAAATTAATTTTTGTCATTAAAGGTAAGAGACCACGTTTCACATTCATAAAGAACAACCGGTAAAATTATGGTTTTGTATATTCTAAGTTTTACATTTCTTGACAGCAGGTGAGACGCCAACAAATTACTGACCGGGTAATAACAAGCATTTCCCGACTGTATTCTTTTCCTAATTTCTAATATTGTTATCGCTAGTTAGAACTGATTCTAAATATTTGAACTCACTAACCCTATCAAATGGTATGTTGTTTGCCGTAATATCTAAACTAATGACTTCAATCTGTGTTCTCTGTGTGACCATATACTTAGTCTTGTCATACTTTAATATGGACATTAGTTCTTATTCATTAATATGAATTATAGAGTACCCGTCAGTTGGCCTAAAAGTCATTTGGCCTAAAGTCATTTGGCCTAAAGTTTAGGCCAAATGACTTTAGGCCAAATGACTTTTAGGCCAAATGACTTTTAGGCCAAATGACTTTAGGCCAACTGACTTTAGGCCAAATGACTTTTAGGCCAAATGACTTTTAGGCCAACTGGCTTTTAGGCCAAATGACTTTTAGGCCAAATGACTTTTGTTGAACTTAACTACATCAATTTTTTTATTCGAAATACATTTTAGGCCAAATGACTTTAGGCCAACTGACTTTTAGGCCAAATGACTTTTAGGCCAACTGACTTTTAGGCCAAATGACTTTTAGGCCAACTGACTTTTAGGCCAAATGACTTTTAGGCCAACTGACTTTTAGGCCAAATGACTTTGAATAAATGTTCTATGTCTAAGTTTTGTTCGGAAACATTCGCTATGATGTATTGAGATGTTAATAGAGGGCAGCGTGTGTCCTATTTAGTTAAATAGTATATACTATCGTTTCTAAATATATGTAGTCTTCTTTGGTGTAACTATTTACCAAGGTCTAAAGCAGTGGTTATCAAAGTGTGGGGTGCAATCCTCAAGCACGAGCGCGATTGTTGCTAAAGGGAAGCGCAAGAAATTGTTATGACATTCAATTATTTGTTATTAACTCGATCTAAACAAGTTACAGAAAAATAAATTTATGTTGACTGTATTTTTAAGAGAGCAATCTACAAGTGTGAAACTGTATTTTCAGCTCTGGCGGCTATGAAGGGTAGATATTGTGCAAGACTAGATGTCACCAAAGAGCTGAGAGTTTTTCTTTCTTATATTACTCCTTGTTTTGGTAAACTTTGCGTTTGAAAACAATCAAATCAATCACACAAAGTGTCACCATTACTTGAGCCACATGACACCACCAAACATGAGACAAGTGATTAATTAAAAACAAATATCATTATATGAATTATAAAAATGGGCTATAAATGTTAATTTTAAAGAGCTATGATTATTTTGTGTTGGATCAGATGTATAATTTATTTATATAAAATTGTTTTAATTCGAATGGTTTTTCATTTTTACTAGGCTAATTTCCTTACATTATTATTATTATTATTATTAGCACCGCGTCTTACTACCCGTTCGGGTTATACGCACTTACGCTAATGTGTAATGGTAGGGTGATTGTGAGATGAAATGGAGGACCTACAGTTTAACGTGGGATCCGAACCACGGTGGAGGCCTGGCATTCTACACATTCACAAGTTGTGATTAATACACATCTTGTCAGAGGTGAAGGAAGGGTTTGGCAATCAGATAAATCTGTGCCGGGACCGAGGGATTTCCTTACAAAATGTAGAAATATGCATAGGTGTAAAATAGGTGGGGGTACATAACTTTTTGTTTGTGGTACAAAACAATATAAAACTAGGACAAAACGTTGGCATGGAAAAAAAAATTCAAACTTTGAAAGTGGTACTCCAAGTTAGTGCACCTCGTGACGGGGTCTGCATGAAAAAATATAGCTTCAAACTTAATTACATTCGTTTGGATGACAAACTTTGTGTAGTAGTTTTGTATTCAAATTATCATTTAGGTTATAGGCTTATACGAAGTATTAATATATTATAATATTATTAAGTTGGCTTTTAGCGTGTATTGCCTTTTCAGAAGCCATATTATATTTAATGTTAGATAACTATAATGAAATAAGGTCGCTAAAAACCAGGCTACTTTTGTTCGAATGACAAACTTTGTGTAGAAGTCTTACGTTCAAACGATCATTTAGCGTATAGGCGTGTAGGAAATATTACTATTTTAGCCTAAATCAACTTATTTAAAGAAACAAGTCATGAGTGTTGAAATTAGTTATGCCCTTCAAACCTTTTATTAACCCATTTATTTCGTTTAACTAATCATACATTGATATATCTCATAAATTCATTAAAATTAGCGAATTATGTTGAAATGCCACATTGTCTTGTATGTGTATAAGAGAGAAAAAGATACCCGAATGTTTCCTTCTCTCTTTCACAGTGCTCTACAAATGACAGCTCAAAAATTTTAGCCGCAGATGTACATTCAGTTATATAGAGATCAATGGGCTCCAGCTCTGCTTATAAGGTATAGGAGTGGCCATTTTTTATTTTGGTGGCGGCCATCTCGGATTTCCACATAACGTTGTAAGGTATTTTGGAGGTCATTTTGAATTTTCCAAAGTGATTAATTAGGGTAATTATTATATTAGGCCCTAATGTTAACATACTTTGGCTTTCAATAAAATAAAAAACTCACATTTTATAAATAGTATTTATATAGGCTACCTATTTATGTGATTGTTGCGGCTCTCAAGACTTTCGACGGTTAAAATATAATAGTATATAATATGTGTTTTAATAAGAATTACTAATTAATTAACTCAACAAATAAGTGAAGTTTGCTAATGCCATATGCCATGAGATTAAGCTGATAAAATACAAGCATCCAATAATGATATTTGCTTTGTTCCCTCAATAACTGCACTTTAGCCCGCATCGGTGATCGAATGATTCAGAGAGTAGAATGAATTTTTTATGATGGAGAGACCCAGTTAAATTCCAGTCAAGTGAGAGTGAGTTTTAATAAATGGTTTCTGAGTTTTCCTCCACGCAAATGAGAGTACATATCCTCTAAATTGTACATTTATCTTTCTTACACCATTTTGAAAAAATGTGGATAGCCTAAGCGTGCTAGTAAATACGTGATACGAGTGACAAAAATTTGGGCCACGATTATTTCACAGTTAAATTTTATTTTAGTTAATAATAATTATGTCCCCACAATACATTTTTAATATCTTTTTATTTTAAATACGGTGAAATACGTGGAGAGATAATGAGTAGACAAATAGGTGGGAGAACACTCCTATCATACCTGAAAAGTATAGACGAATATTAACTTCCTAAATAAAGCTGTCCACGTCAGTCGAGATTATTAACATTGAGGCAATCCTGCCTATCAGAGATTTTCATCTTACTTCTCGTTCGAAATATCCGCATTTAATTTCACTATTTTAAAGTGACCGAGAAAGGAAGAATTTAGGGGAAATGTTCCCACATTTGCTTGAAAAGAAAGTGAGGAATCCTCTAGGAAAAATACCTCGGTACCCTCGGCCGAGATTCTAATCCCAACTTCCTTGTCAGTGGAAAACTAGATTAGATGAGCTTGACATTATTCCACATTCCAAGCGGTTTGGCCGTGTTTATTAAAACCACTTTATCTATAAAGGTATGTTTTATATGACGAGAGAAATACACCCAGCAGGATTTAAACTACGACCTCCCATTCATCAGAAAATTAGTCAAGACAAAACTGACGCCTTTGTCTGTGTTCCTATCATTGAGCTAAAAAGAATGTTGTTTTAGGACTTATGCTGGCATGCCATATAAATTTAGGTCTTATGAATTTAGGTCTTGTGAGGTTAGGTCTTGTGCTTGTTGGCTTGTGGGACTAGGTCTTGTGGGGTTAGGTCTTATAAAATTAGGTTCAATGAAGTTAGGTCTTGTGAAATTAAGTCTTATAAAATTAGGTCTTGAGCCTTTAGGTCCACTGCCTGTTTGAACAGTTAAAGATATTTTAAAGTTATCTATGGAAAATGAATTTTAGGTCCAGTGCTTTTAGGTCTAGTAAAGTTAGGAGCTATAAAATTAGGTGCTATGAAGTTAGGTCTTATAAAGTTAGGTGTTATGAAGTTAAGAAATTTAGTTTAGGAGTTGTGACTTTAGGTCTTATAATTAGAGGTCCACTCCCGCATGTCCAAAAAAACCTACCTGTATAAATATCCTACAAATTAAAAAAAAATCCATCGAAATAAGTTGAGCGATTCCAAAGATCCTAGGCAACAGACATACATACATACATACAGAGTTTCATGACTACAGACTGACACTTTGTTTTATAAGTAGTATAGAATAGAATATAGATATAAATAACTAAGGGAATTCTGACATTGGTGTAGGTACGCGGAACTTGTTTCATTCGTCGTTGTTAGTTCAATTTAAGATAGCTCAATTTTTTTTATTTTTTTTGCATGTATGCGAGTTAACATTGCTTTAATGAAGTGGTTCCAAAAAGTTTTTGCTCGCAGACCCCTTTAGGCCTTGTAAAACATCCATCACATCCTTGCTCACATAAATATAGAATGTCCGGATGATTGGTACCCAAAATTAAAAATGTAGGCTAACACAAAAAGTATACTTTAAAAATTATATACCGTACATTCAATATTACTTTACAGGTTACTAGTGTGATTAATGGTGTTGCTTCTTCGTCTTACACAGTTCTTTAGAGTTGGGAGTGGTTGTAGTGTGACATTCATTCCGCAATGATATTTAGATTTTGTTGCCACATAGCATGAAAATTCAGCTTCGCACACTTAAGTTGTTGGAAACTGTAAAAGTTTAAGTACTGCCCATTTAAACACTTGAGGATATTCTTGAAGAAGAATGAGGGAAATAACAATTTCACTGCAAAAACTAACATGTATGATTTTGGGCCTAGTTCAGCAATATGCAAGAAAATATTGTACCGACAGTTTAAACTGCGGTGGCTCAATCGGAAATAAAGATATTCAACAAGGGGTTTCTTGGCTACATATTATTATGACGGTCATAATGAAATAAACATATTTTTTAGCCAATTAAAGAAGTTTCGTAATTTTTTTAGTCAAAATATCATATTTTTTAGTTAATTAGAATTCAAAGAAGCCATTACAGAAATTAATCCACGGATCCCCTGGGTATTGTCCACGGATTCCTTGGATTCCTTGGGATCCACGGAGCACAATTCGTGAACCACTGTACTTAGTGTGTTGATTTTTTTTTTTGCTTCTAGAAGATATTTTACGGTTGAATTGTGTTGACCATATAATTCGGAGACGCGGCAGTAGGCCTAAAGTCATTTGGCCTAAAAGTCATTTGGCCTAAAATTCAGTTGGCCTAAAAGTCATTTAGCCTAAAAGTCATTTGGCCTAAAAGTCAGTTAGCCTAAAAGTCATTTGGCCTAAAAGTCATTTGGCCTAAAGTCATTTAGCCTAAAAGTCATTTGGCCTAAAAGTCATTTGGCCTAAAAGTCATTTAGCCTAAAAGTCAGTTGGCCTAAAGTCAGTTGGCCTAAAGTCATTTGGCCTAAAGTGAATTCTGAATAGAAAAAATTCGATGTTGTTAATTTCATTAGGAGTCACAAAAGTCATTTGGCCTAAAAGTCACTTAGCCTAAAAGTCATTTGGCCTAAAAGTCAGTTGGCCTAAAGTCATTTGGCCTAAAATTATTTAGCCTAAAATAAAATGTTATAACCTTCGGGTATCTTCGTAAAATAAGAACTGTTGGTTTTTTCATCTGATTATAAATAGCACAAGTGATGGTAGATGGTGTTAAGATATTTCTAAAAACATAGACTTTATTTAAACACAAGACTTAATCTACTTACTTACTCTATGGCATTAAAAACTCGAAAGTTCATTGCCGCACTCACGAAAATACGCCACCTATCCCTATCTTGAGCTACTTCTATCCAATCTATCTCATTACACCCTATGTTTCTTAGGTCTATCAAAATGTCATCCTACCATCTGTGTCTAGGTCTTCCCAGAGGTCAATTCAATACCTTGAACGCGGTCCTAGATACTCCCATTCACGCTGCATGACCTGCCCACCGTAACCTGCGGAATTTTATTACCCTATCAATGTTTGGTGATGAGTACAGGATGTGCAGCTCATCAATATGTAGCCTCCTCCACTCCCCACTATCTTCATCCATTTTTGGACCCAATATCTTCCTAATCACCGTGTTTTCGAACACTATAAATTAATTTTTGTTATTCAAGGTAAGAGACCACGTTTCACATTCATAAAGAACAACCGGTAAAATTATGGTTTTGTATATTCTAAGTTTTACATATCTTGACAGCAGATGAGACGCCAATAAATTACTGACCGAGTAATAACAAGCATTTCCCGACTGTATTCTTTTCTTAATTTCTAATATTGTTATCACTAGTTAGAACTGATTCTAAATATTTGAACTCACTAACCCTATCAAATGGTATGTTGTTTGCCGTAATATCTAAACTAATGACCTCAATTTGTGTTCTCTGTGTGACCATATACTTTGTCTTGTCACACTTGAATATGGACATTAGTTCTTATTCATTAATATGAATTATATGGTCAACACAATTCAACCGTAAAATATCTTCTAGAAGCAAAAAAAAAATCAACACACTAAGTACAGTGGTTCACGAATTGTGCTCCGTGGATCCCAAGGAATCCAAGGAATCCGTGGACAATACCCAGGGGATCCGTGGATTAATATCTGTAATGGCTTCTTTGAATTCTAATTAACTAAAAAATATGATATTTTGACTAAAAAAATTACGAAACTTCTTTAATTGGCTAAAAAATATGTTTATTTCATTATTACCGTCATAATAATATGTAGCCAAGAAACCCCTTGTTGAATATCTCTATTTCTAATTGAGCCATCGCAGTTTACACTGCCGGTACAATATTTTCTTGCATATTGCTGAACTAGGCCCAAAATCATACATGTTAGTTTTTGCAGTGAAATTGTTATTTCCCTCATTCTTCTTCAAGAATATCCTCAAGTGTTTAAATAGGCAGTACTTAAACTTTTACAGTTTCCAACAACTTAAGTGTGCGAAGCTGAATTTTCATGCTATGTGGCAACAAAATTTAAATATCATTGCGGAATGAATGTCACACTACAACCACTCCCAACTCTAAAGAACTGTGTAAGACGAAGAAGCAACACCATTAATCACACTAGTAACCTGTAAAGTAATATTGAATGTACGGTATATAATTTTTAAAGTATACTTTTTGTGTTAGCCTACATTTTTAATTTTGGGTACCAATCATCCGGACATTCTATATTTATGTGAGCAAGGATGTGATGGATGTTTTACAAGGCCTAAAGGGGTCTGCGAGCAAAAACTTTTTGGAACCACTTCACTAAAGCAATGTTAACTCGCATACATGCAAAAAAAAAAAAAAATTTAGCTATCTTAAATTGAACTAACAACGACGAATGAAACAAGTTCCGCGTACCTACACCAATGTCAGAATTCCCTTAGTTATTTATATCTATATTCTATTTTATACTACTTATAAAACAAAGTGTCAGTCTGTAGTCATGAAACTCTGTATGTATGTATGTATGTATGTATGTATGTATGTATGTCTGTTGCCTAGGATCTTTGGAATCGCTCAACTTATTTCGATGGAGTTTTTTTTAATTTGTAGGATATTTATACAGGTAGGTTTTTTAGGACATGCGGCAGTGGACCTCTAATTATAAGACCTAAAGTCACAACTCCTAAACTAAATTTCTTAACTTCATAACACCTAACTTTATAAGACCTAACTTCATAGCACCTAATTTTATAGCTCCTAACTTTACTAGACCTAAAAGCACTGGACCTAAAATTCATTTTCCATAGATAACTTTAAAATATCTTTAACTGTTCAAACAGGCAGTGGACCTAAAGGCTCAAGACCTAATTTTATAAGACTTAATTTCACAAGACCTAACTTCACTGAACCTAATTTTATAAGACCTAACCCCACAAGACCTAGTCTCACAAGCCAACAAGCACAAGACCTAACCTCACAAGACCTAAATTCATAAGACCTAAATTTATATGGCATGCCAGCATAAGTCCTAAAACAACATTCTTTTTAGCTCAATGATAGGAACACAGACAAAGGCGTCAGTTTTGTCTTGACTAATTTTCTGATGAATGGGAGGTCGTAGTTTAAATCCTGCTGGGTGTATTTCTCTCGTCATATAAAACATACCTTTATAGATAAAGTGGTTTTAACAAACACGGCCAAACCGCTTGGAATGTGGAATAATGTCAAGCTCATCTAATCTAGTTTTCCACTGACAAGGAAGTTGGGATTAGAATCTCGGCCTAGCGTACCGAGGTATTTTTCCTAGAGGATTCCTCACTTTCTTTTCAAGCAAATGTGGGAACATTTCCCCTAAATTCTTTCTTTCTCGGTCACTTTAAAATAGTGAAATTAAATGCGGATATTTCGAACGAGAAGTAAGATAAAAATCTCTGATAGGCAGGATTGCCTCAATGTTAATAATCTCGACTGACGTGGACAGCTTTATTTAGGAAGTTAATATTCGTCTATACTTTTCAGGTATGCTAGGAGTGTTCTCCCACCTATTTGTCTACTCATTATCTCTCCACGTATTTCACCGTATTTAAAATAAAAAGATATTAAAAATGTATTGTGGGGACATAATTATTATTAACTAAAATAAAATTTAACTGTGAAATAATCGTGGCCCAAATTTTTGTCACTCGTATCACGTATTTACTAGCACGCTCAGGCTATCCACATTTTTTCAAAATGGTGTAAGAAAGATAAATGTACAATTTAGAGGATATGTACTCTCATTTGCGTGGAGGAAAACTCAGAAACCATTTATTAAAACTCACTCTCACTTGACTGGAATTTAACTGGGTCTCGCCATCATAAAAAATTCAGTCTACTCTCTGAATCATTCGATCACCGATGCGGGCTAAAGTGCAGTTATTGAGGGAACAAAGCAAATATCATTATTGGATGCTTGTATTTTAGCAGCTTAATCTCATGGCATATGGCATTAGCAAACTTCACTTATTTGTTGAGTTAATTAATGAGTAATTCTTATTAAAACACATATTATATGCTATTATATTTTAACCGTCGAAAGTCTTGAGAGCCGCAACAATCACATTAATAGGTAGCCTATATAAATACTATTTATAAAATGTAAGTTTTTAATTTTATTGAAAGCCAAAGTATGTTAACATTAGGGCCTAATATAATAATTACCCTAATTAATCACTTTGGAAAATTCAAAATGACCTCCAAAATACCTTACAACGTTATGTGGAAATCCGAGATGGCCGCCACCAAAATCAAAAATGGCCACTCCTATACCTTATAAGCAGAGCTGGAGCCCATTGATCTCTATATAACTGAATGTACATCTGCGGCTAAAATTTTTGAGCTGTCATTTGTAGAGCACTGTGAAAGAGAGAAGGAAACATTCGGGTATCTTTTTCTCTCTTATACACATACAAGACAATGTGGCATTTCAACATAATTCGCTAATTTTAATGAATTTATGAGATATATCAATGTATGATTAGTTAAACGAAATAAATGGGTTAATAAAAGGTTTGAAGGGCATAACTAATTTCAACACTCATGACTTGTTTCTTTAAATAAGTATATTTAGGCTAAAATAGTAATATTTCCTACACGCCTATACGCTAAATGATCGTTTGAACGTAAGACTTCTACACAAAGTTTGTCATTCGAACAAAAGTAGTCTGGTTTTTAGCGACCTTATTTCATTATAGTTATCTAACATTAAATATAATATGGCTTCTGAAAAGGCAATACACGCTAAAAGCCAACTTAATAATATTATAATATATTAATACTTCGTATAAGCCTCTAACCTAAATGATAATTTGAATACAAAACTACTACACAAAGTTTGTCATCCAAACGAATGTAATTAAGTTTGAAGCTATGTTTTTTCATGCAGACCCCGTCACGAGGTGCACTAACTTGGAGTACCACTTTCAAAGTTTGAATTTTTTTTTCCATGCCAACGTTTTGTCCTAGTTTTATATTGTTTTGTACCACAAACAAAAAGTTATGTACCCCCACCTATTTTACACCTATGCATATTTCTACATTTTGTAAGGAAATCCCTCGGTCCCGGCACAGATTTATCTGATTGCCAAACCCTTCCTTCACCTCTGACAAGATGTGTATTAATCACAACTTGTGAATGTGTAGAATGCCAGGCCTCCACCGTGGTTCGGATCCCACGTTAAACTGTAGGTCCTCCATTTCATCTCACAATCACCCTACCATTACACATTAGCGTAAGTGCGTATAACCCGAACGGGTAGTAAGACGCGGTGCTAATAATAATAATAATAATAATGTAAGGAAATTAGCCTAGTAAAAATGAAAAACCATTCGAATTAAAACAATTTTATATAAATAAATTATACATCTGATCCAACACAAAATAATCATAGCTCTTTAAAATTAACATTTATAGCCCATTTTTATAATTCATATAATGATATTTGTTTTTAATTAATCACTTGTCTCATGTTTGGTGGTGTCATGTGGCTCAAGTAATGGTGACACTTTGTGTGATTGATTTGATTGTTTTCAAACGCAAAGTTTACCAAAACAAGGAGTAATATAAGAAAGAAAAACTCTCAGCTCTTTGGTGACATCTAGTCTTGCACAATATCTACCCTTCATAGCCGCCAGAGCTGAAAATACAGTTTCACACTTGTAGATTGCTCTCTTAAAAATACAGTCAACATAAATTTATTTTTCTGTAACTTGTTTAGATCGAGTTAATAACAAATAATTGAATGTCATAACAATTTCTTGCGCTTCCCTTTAGCAACAATCGCGCTCGTGCTTGAGGATTGCACCCCACACTTTGATAACCACTGCTTTAGACCTTGGTAAATAGTTACACCAAAGAAGACTACATATATTTAGAAACGATAGTATATACTATTTAACTAAATAGGACACACGCTGCCCTCTATTAACATCTCAATACATCATAGCGAATGTTTCCGAACAAAACTTAGACATAGAACATTTATTCAAAGTCATTTGGCCTAAAAGTCAGTTGGCCTAAAAGTCATTTGGCCTAAAAGTCAGTTGGCCTAAAAGTCATTTGGCCTAAAAGTCAGTTGGCCTAAAAGTCATTTGGCCTAAAAGTCAGTTGGCCTAAAGTCATTTGGCCTAAAATGTATTTCGAATAAAAAAATTGATGTAGTTAAGTTCAACAAAAGTCATTTGGCCTAAAAGTCATTTGGCCTAAAAGCCAGTTGGCCTAAAAGTCATTTGGCCTAAAAGTCATTTGGCCTAAAGTCAGTTGGCCTAAAGTCATTTGGCCTAAAAGTCATTTGGCCTAAAAGTCATTTGGCCTAAAGTCATTTGGCCTAAACTTTAGGCCAAATGACTTTAGGCCAAATGACTTTTAGGCCAACTGACGGGTACTCAGCTGGAGCCCATTGATCTCTATATAACTGAATGTACATCTGCGGCTAAAATTTTTGAGCTGTCATTTGTAGAGCACTGTGAAAGAGAGAAGGAAACATTCGGGTATCTTTTTCTCTCTTATACACATACAAGACAATGTGGCATTTCAACATAATTCGCTAATTTTAATGAATTTATGAGATATATCAATGTATGATTAGTTAAACGAAATAAATGGGTTAATAAAAGGTTTGAAGGGCATAACTAATTTCAACACTCATGACTTGTTTCTTTAAATAAGTATATTTAGGCTAAAATAGTAATATTTCCTACACGCCTATACGCTAAATGATCGTTTGAACGTAAGACTTCTACACAAAGTTTGTCATTCGAACAAAAGTAGTCTGGTTTTTAGCGACCTTATTTCATTATAGTTATCTAACATTAAATATAATATGGCTTCTGAAAAGGCAATACACGCTAAAAGCCAACTTAATAATATTATAATATATTAATACTTCGTATAAGCCTCTAACCTAAATGATAATTTGAATACAAAACTACTACACAAAGTTTGTCATCCAAACGAATGTAATTAAGTTTGAAGCTATGTTTTTTTCATGCAGACCCCGTCACGAGGTGCACTAACTTGGAGTACCACTTTCAAAGTTTGAATTTTTTTTTCCATGCCAACGTTTTGTCCTAGTTTTATATTGTTTTGTACCACAAACAAAAAGTTATGTACCCCCACCTATTTTACACCTATGCATATTTCTACATTTTGTAAGGAAATTAGCCTAGTAAAAATGAAAAACCATTCGAATTAAAACAATTTTATATAAATAAATTATACATCTGATTCAACACAAAATAATCATAGCTCTTTAAAATTAACATTTATAGCCCATTTTTATAATTCATATAATGATATTTGTTTTTAATTAATCACTTGTCTCATGTTTGGTGGTGTCATGTGTCTCAAGTAATGGTGACACTTTGTGTGATTGATTTGATTGTTTTCAAACGCAAAGTTTACCAAAACAAGGAGTAATATAAGAAAGAAAAACTCTCAGCTCTTTGGTGACATCTAGTCTTGCACAATATCTACCCTTAATAGCCGCCAGAGCTGAAAATACAGTTTTCACACATGTAGATTGCTCTCTTAAAAATACAGTCAACATAAATTTATTTTTCTGTAACTTGTTTAGATCGAGTTAATAACAAATAATTGAATGTCATAACAATTTCTTGCGCTTCCCTTTAGCAACAATCGCGCTCGCCCTTGAGGATTGCACCCCACACTTTGATAACCACTTCTTTAGACCTTGGTAAATAGTTACACCAAAGAAGACTACATATATTTAGAAACGATAGTATATACTATTTAACTAAATAGGACACACGCTGCCCTCTATTAACATCTCAATACATCATAGCGAATGTTTCCGAACAAAACTTAGACATAGAACATTTATTCAAAGTCAGTTGGCCTAAAAGTCATTTGGCCTAAAAGTCAGTTGGCCTAAAAGTCATTTGGCCTAAAAGTCATTTGGCCTAAAAGTCATTTGGCCTAAAAGTCAGTTGGCCTAAAGTCATTTGGCCTAAAATGTATTTCGAATAAAAAAATTGATGTAGTTAAGTTCAACAAAAGTCATTTGGCCTAAAAGTCATTTGGCCTAAAAGCCAGTTGGCCTAAAAGTCATTTGGCCTAAAAGTCATTTGGCCTAAAGTCAGTTGGCCTAAAGTCATTTGGCCTAAAGTCATTTGGCCTAAAAGTCATTTGGCCTAAAGTCATTTGGCCTAAACTTTAGGCCAAATGACTTTAGGCCAAATGACTTTTAGGCCAACTGACGGGTACTCCTCTATTCGACTATGTACGATTAAAGAATGAACTTTTAGTACTTTGTTGTCTGTATGACTTATACAATAAGTCAGTTCATGAGTTATTTCAGTTCTTTTGTTGAAAATTATCTCAGTTCAGGCTTTAGAGAAGTGTTCAAACGAGTACCCGTCAGTTGGCCTAAAAGTCACTTGGCCTAAAGTCACTTGGCCTAAAGTCATTTGGCCTAAAGTCATTTGGCCTAAACTTTAGGCCAACTGACTTTTAGGCCAATTTACTTTTAGGCCAACTGACTTTTAGGCCAAATGATTTTTAGGCCAAATTACTTTTAGGCTAAATTACTTTTAGGCTAACTGACTTTTAGGCCAATTGACTTTTAGACCAAATGACTTTTAGGCCAAATGACTTTTAGGCCAAATGACTTTTAGGCCAAATTACTTTTAGGCCAAATGACTTTTAGGCCAAATTACTTTTAGGCCAAATGACTTTTAGGCTAACTAACTTTTAGGCCAATTGACTTTTAGGCTAAATGACTTTTAGGCCAACTGACTTTTAGGCCAATGGACTTCTAGGCCAACTGACTTTTAGTCCAAATGACTTTTAGGCCAACTGACTTTTAGGCCAATGGACTTCTAGGCCAACTGACTTTTAGTCCAAATGACTTTTAGGCCAACTGACTTTTAGTCCAACTGACTTTTAGTCCAAATGACTTTTAGGCCAAATGACTTTAGGCCTACTGCCGCGTTTCCGTTCAAACTGGCAGAATCGATAATGACTATTCCAGCAACTATTGCCTCTGTTGAAAGATGTTTTCAGTTTTAAAGCGAATCCACAGTTGCCGCAGATCCATTCAAGGTCAAGAGTGACTCTTCAGTCTTAGCTTAGTGTCGATTGAGAAGAAACTTTTGAGCAAGGTTAGAATGAAGAATACATTCTATGATGCAATCACACAGAAGTTTCTGCAAAAGGAAAGAAGAATAAATCTGATCTTTAAGTGAAACCTGTATGTGTAAATATGCACTATTTAGTAAGTATTTTTTCTTCCAGCTCAATAACTATCGTTGCGTAATTGAATGTAGTTGGTTTTTCAATTAAAAGGAGACGGGGTTAAATAGGAGTACATATTCATTTTAAGTAGCAGAACACGTGTCTCGCATTACATGGATATGCCACTGGTTTATTTATTAATATGAATTTGCTATGGTGATTAAATTAAACTTTATATGGGTTCATATCTTTATATTTGTATTGTTTTGACATAATCAAACTAAAACTGTATACATTTGCAAATTATCTATTACAATTTTGAATTTTTTGAACACCCTAGTTTTTACATTACTAGCTGTCACTGTTAATACCTGCAGGGTTAGCTGCACCGATAGTGTACATGACCCAGTCTTGGTCTAATTATATGGAGAGTAATTAGAGAATGCCCAGAGCAGTCTACTCTCTCTTCAAATAGTAGCTCAGAACAGTCTTGTCTACTTGTAAATCTCAGTAGCTAGCCAGTCCAGCAGTCAGAAGGGCGGGTAAAAAAAACAAAGAAAAAGAATGAAAACGAAGCATTCTCCTTCCTTTCTTGATCTTGTTTTGTTTCAGATTTCGTCGCCACTGTGACGCCATCTGTCCGCGGAGAGTAGAACCACGTCGTAGCCGTCAGCAAAGACGTCAGTATAAAAAGACACTCCACTTCGCGTCGGTAGTAAACACAAATCCAAGCTGGTGGTCTAAATACCAGGCTCATTTAATCTGGTTTGCCGGTGACGTGGGTTCGAATCACGGCTGTTTTGAGGGCGGTTTGGCAAGTTTCCCTAAATTTTTTCTCACCATTCCTTCTCGCAAATGCGGGTATATGTCCTCTAAATTACCTATACCTTTCTCGTCCCTAACACATTTACGCAATTATTAGTTATACTACCCGCCAAAATACTGTACGTCGAATATTGTCATGTGTACTGAAGGTGTTTTTTCTTAAATGGCTTTCCACTCTCTCCTCTCTCTCTCTCTGCACCAATGCGGGCACACTTCGTCTCAATTCAACCTTCTTTCATTCTTAACACATTATATTAATGAGTATATAACCTGAGCGGGTAGTATGACGGACGCAATGTGAAATAAATTGACCACAAACTATTCGTTGAGTAAAGCCGCTGACCAACACCTTAGATCTGTCCACTGATCTAAGAGTCCCGGCTTCGATTTCCAGCATGACCGAAAAATGTATCATTGGTACAATGTGGGTTTCCCCCTTTTCAGTGATGAATTAACAGCCCGGGGCTGGATGTTGTGTCTGTTCTGGATTTAAGTTAGTTTATAAGTCGTGTGTTGACATAGTCTGTATGTTTATAAAGTGCACGTTAAATACCTCAAATAAATAAGAAGAACCGCTCTAAAAGTTATTCTTTATTCTAGATTTGTGTCTGAAGCCCTGGGTTTTATATCAAAAGATGTGGAATGGAAAATGTTACGTCTATTTAAATGTAACGAACGCACTCGAGGTATCCCCAGTTTTTTTTTAAGTTACCTCTCCAGTTTAAGTTAACGTGAGGACGTTAACACAGAAAAATTAACAAATGAGTTACAATAACAGCAATAACAGCGATTACAGTTCCCCTCGTCACTGTCACAATTCTCGCGGTCCAAACTGTACTTACTATTATATTATTATGATTGATGTTGCCGTGTTGCCGACACACCTCCAGAACACGTTGCTAATCAATGGTAGGAAAGTGGAGCGGCAACCCTGACAACAGCGCAGTATGCAGCCCGCGCGGCAACCCTGTGGCTCGGTACAGCCTAGTCGTGTAGCGCTAGGCGCCACTAGTCTACTGCCCCACTGCGACAAGAGTATCAATAACTTTAACGTCGCTTAGATCTGCTTGGGCCCAAGGTGGAAACTCTCCATTTCAGAGGAAATAACCGCAACAGCCTTTAAACCTTTTCTTAGCTCCAAGTTTAGAGGTGAACATAAGATACCAGATGATAACTTATTTAGTCACTTTATCTATCAGTCACACACACAGTTGACACAAATCCTCACTGAAACTGACACGAGCACACTAGGGAGCTGGCAACCGGAATGTGATAGAAGTGTCAATTACCACCTCCTACAAGATAAAACCATCATATTCAGTATCAGGAGATCAGAGAGAATGTAACAGGAGTGTCAATTACCACCTCCTACAAGATAAAACCATCATATTCAGTATCCAAAGATTAGAGAGAATATAATAGGAGTGTCAATTACCACCTCCTACAAGATAAAACCATCATATTCAGTATCCGGAGATCAGAGAGAATGTAACAGGAGTGTCAATTACCACCTCCTAGCGGACACAACTCTCACACTCGGTATAAGAAAGAAGTGTCAATTACCACCTCCTGCAAGTTATAACCATCACACTAGGTATCAGGAGACCATAATAAGAAAGAAGGGTTGGTTATCAGTTCCAAGATGCAACTATAACACTCGGTATTAGAAGACCAGAATGGTTCATAATGTCCATTACCAGCTCCTACAAGATACTACCATCACACTCGGTATTAGGAGACAATAAGACCCTCCAAAAATATAACCATCACACTCGGTATCAGGAGACCATCATAACAAGACAGAAGTGTCAATTATCAACTCCAACAAGATACAACCATTACTCTCTATATCAGGAGACCAGAATGAGTGAAGCGTGTCAATTATCACTTTCCCACAAGGTAGACTCCATTCACGGTAGGAATTACTCTCTGAAAGGTCTTTTTTCATACCAAAATCCTACTATATAATAGCTTTCTGGTAGGGAAAAAGGCCTTTCAGAAAACAATTCCTACAATGAACAGACGTTACAACCATCACACTCAGTGTTAAGATACCATATTAAGACAGAAAGTGTCAATTATCACCTCCAATCAACTATTAGTCTTTATATCAGGAGACCAAATACGAGAAGTGTGTCAATTATCACCTTCTACAAGATAAAACCATCACAATCAGTAGTATCAGGAGACCATACATAATAAGACATAAGTATCAATTACCACCTCCAACAAGATACAACCATTATTTTCTGTATCAAGAGACCAGAATGCGAGAAGAGTATCAATTACCACCTCCTACAAGATGCAACCAAAACACTAGGTATCAGGAGACCATAATAAGAAATAAGTGTTAGTTACCAATCCCAAGATACAACTATAACACTCGGTATCAGAATGTGACAGGAGTGTCAATTACCACCACCTAAAGGTGGCAGCTTATCATCAATCGTTATCTAGTGTCTTGTATGATGACACTACTATGTGCACTACGTTATACGTGTCCTTGCTGAAGGTCACTCACTAGCCAGTGATATTACGCTCAGTAGCTCGAAGTTAGTTTCAGGCCGAGAGCTGGAAATAGCTCAAATGAGAAAGTGTAAGATTGAATGACCGTGCATGTCTATATTTTGATTTATCACTTAAGAGCTAAATCTCAGGAAACGAAAGGTAACTGCTATAGGAGCGTAGAATGGAACTTTATGAGTCAAATTATGTAATTAAATAGGGGAAGTCAAAAGACAAAATAATGTATTGTCATTTGTATTTCCCTCCTCCCCTGTTTGTTCTCCTACTGCCGGACAGCTCAACCCACTTGCTTTCTGGCCGTTTATGCAGGGCCGCCTTTAAGAAGGTAAGCAAAAGGTGCAGTCACACAAGGCCTCATGATTTAGGAGGCCCCTCACTTCCTTGGGGTATCAGGGGGGGGGGGGGGGGAATAAGTTGGGGTGGGAAATCTATGCTTGCGCGCTCGTGAATGATGTCAGAGTGTGAAAACAAATAAAAAAACTAATCAAGGGTTTGATTTATTAAATGAGTGAAGTGAGTTCTCCGTTTTAACTCCACCGATTTGCATTTGTCGTGGATATGTCTCATGATAATTTTTTTAAATTCAAACTTAGCACATTTATTCTTTGTACCTTTATAGATTATACAAGTTTGTTGGGGAAGAAAATCTAACGATGGTAGTTGGAGAAATCAACCCTTATCTGTATATATAGACACGGCTTCTAACATTTATTATATTAAATTTTTTTTTTCTGCTAAGAGCTACCCTGCGTTGATGAATCTCTGCTCGACTATTCTAGAGCCTTAAACATAGTAACCCACGCCTAAACTTAAAGTGGGAGTGTATATACGCAAGCTAAGCCCATTGTTTATTCAGTTTGTGTATCAAAACATTTTTTTGGCTAAAATAACTCAAATATTGCTCCAGTAGAAACAGAGAGTTTAATTTTCTTCCCACTGTGATATCAACAGTTGTTGAATATCTGTCGAGGGTGTCCTGTAATTTAATAACAACTTTTTCTCTTCATTTAAAAGTTTCTCATCTAATTCTGCTAACTCTTGACAGATATTCAGCAACTGTTGGGTCACCATGTGAAAAAAATTAAACCCTATTTTTATACTGGAATAATATTTGATTTATTTTGGCCAAAAATAAATCTAAAAACTCTATAAAAAAATTGCAAAAACGCTGGCCTTTTCTCTCGTCCTCTACTTTCGCAAATTAAGCTTCTTTCAGGAGATGGAGGTGTTTAATTACTCCCGTCGTGAAAATTACTAACAAAGTTTTATGAAAAATAAGATAAAAAGTCGGGGGGGGGGGGAGAAGGGGGGGGGCGAGAGTAAGGCACATAGCAGGTTTCATGTATGTGCCTGTAATGTGGAAATCAATTATTTCCCCCAAAAGAAAGATGAAAAAGAGCTTACCTTTCGCCCACACCTCATTGTGAGAAATAAATAATATTTTTAAGAAAACCATAGTAAAATAAATTAATTAAAAAATAAACCCCCTAACCCCTCCCTCCTAATCATTTCCATTAGATCGAGGTGAGCGAGGTGGGGTTTCGAATCGAAAGTTATTCGTTTTAAGAGAATTGTATCGCCGTTCTAAAAAAAAAAAAAGTTTGGGAACTACTGTGCTAGAACCCGCTTCAGTGGTTGAATGGTCTAAGGCGTCACTCTCGCAATAGACTGGACTGCCGATAACGGGGGGCTCAGGGTTCGAATACCGAACGGGTGAACCTAAAGAAATTTTCCAATCTACCTCTACGCAAATGTAGGTGAACTTCCTCTAAATTAAACTTTCCTCTTCCTTAACCCATCATTGTAACTAGTACATAAGCTTATATTCCGAGAGGGTAGTAGGACGCTGGGACATAAAAACACAAAACCACGACCATAGTTTACTTGTATGACAACTCAAAAAGTTACTAGAAATAGTCCCTAATGTATCCCTACGCCAACAGCTGAAATCTATCACTTTGGATCACTGTAATGAAAACAGATGGTAATATATGAATGTGATAGTTTACCACAGTAATTTTGGCCAATCCTATATATATATTTATTTGAGTCGGACACAAAGCTTATTTATTGTTTTATTCCACTTAAAAAAAAATATTCACAGCACTTCCACAAAAATAGCTTCAAAATGGCGAGCGACGAATTTAAACCATGTGGTTGAACATGACGGAAACAAGTTTTTTACAATGATGCACCCACGCAGTGGATACAAATATTTTATTCAGTTAAATATTTAGAAATACGTTAAAATATTCATAAAATGATTTATTATATACATAAAAAACAAGTATTTTCTCTTTTCCAAGTAAATATGATGCCTGTATTAAAAGGTATCGACGTATGCACTATATTCCACATAGTCAATAACGTTTCAAAACGAGGAATACGTACTTTTAATTATGTTTAAAATATTGTTTCGAGCTGGATAAAATAAAATAATTAAAAGTAATGAAAAAGAATGAGAATTATGTTATTTTAAATGTAAAATATAAGAGGTAATTAAAACACTTAGCATATATTACAAAACAGTGTCCTTTACAAGTGTTGGCAACCCAAAACCTAAACATATGATTTTTAAACTGTCATCCAGGTAAAAACCTATCATGAATAGACTCTACATACAGGCCTCGTGTGTGTGTGTGTGTGTGTGTGTGTGTGTGTGTGTGTGTGGAGCGTGCGAGGGCGAGGGGGGGGGGGGGGGGGGGGGGAGGACCTCGGAGGACACCAACGTCTGGTGACACTCGAGGCTGAGGTGATGGCGCAACATAGCTCGTCATTGTTTGAGATTGTAATTAGACCAACGAGGTATAAACAATTAGCTGTGATTAGCCCCGTGGAGCCACATGGCTTGAGAGACGGGCTCCTCAAACAAGACAACATGATTAACTGAGCGCTGACTCTCGCGCGGGAAGGGGAGAGGCTGGGAGGGCCCACACAGATCAATACTGCACACCCACACCCAGAGCTAGGGGTGACTGCTGTACTAGTTCCCCATTGTGGTCCAGTTAATACCAGTACTACTAGAGCAGTCATGTTCATACAAGACAGTTCCTTATGGTCCAGTTAATACTGGTACTACTAGAGCCGTCATGTTCATACAAGACAGTTCCTTATGGTCCAGTTAATACCATTACTACTAGAGCAGTCATGTTTATACAAGACAGTTCCTTATAGTCCAGTTGATACCGGTATTAGTAGAGTCGTCATGTTTATACAAGACAGTTCCTTATAGTCCAGTTGATACCGGTATTACTAGAGTCGTCATGTTCATACAAGACAGTTCCTTATGGTCCAGTTAATACCATTACTACTAGAGCAGTCATGTTCATACAAGACAGTTCCTTATGGTCCAGTTAATACTGGTACTACTAGAGCCGTCATGTTCATACAAGACAGTTCCTTATGGTCCAGTTAATACCGGTACTACTAGAGCAGTCATGTTCATACAAGACAGTTCCTTAAGGTCAAGTTAATACTGATACTGCTAGAGCCGTCATGTTCATACAAGACAGTTCTTTATGGTCCAGTTAATACCAGTACTACTAGAGCCGTCATGTTCATACAAGACAGTTCCTTATAGTTCAGTTAATACCGGTACTACTAGAGCAGTCATGTTCATACAAGACAGTTCCTTATGGTCAAGTTAATACCATTACTACTAGAGCAGTCATGTTCAACCAAGACAGTTCCTTATGGTCCAGTTAATACCAGTACTACTAGAGCAGTCATGTTCAACCAAGACAGTTCCTTATGGTCCAGTTAATACCGGTACTACTAGAGCAGTCATGTTCATACAAGACAGTTCCTTATGGTCTAGTTAATACCGGTACTACTAGAGCAGTCATGTTCATACAAGACAGTTCCTTATGGTCCAGTTAATACCGGTACTACTAGAGAAGTCATGTTCATACGAGACAGTTTCTTATGGTCCAGTTAATACCGGTACTACTAGAGTCGTCATGTTCATACAAGACAGTTCCTTATGGTCCAGTTAATACCGGTACTACTAGAGAAGTCATGTTCATACGAGACAGTTTCTTATGGTCCAGTTGATACCGGTATTACTAGAGTCGTCATGTTCATACAAGACAGTTCCTTATGGTCCAGTTAATACCAGTACTACTAGAGCAGTCATGTTCATACAAGACAGTTCCTTATGGTCCAGTTAATACCAGTACTACTAGAGCAGTCATGTTCATACAAGACAGTTCCTTATGGTCCAGTTAATACCAGTACTGCTAGAGCAATCATGTTCATAAGAGACAGTTCCTTATGGTCCAGTTAATACCAGTACTACTAGAGTCATCATGTTCATACAAGACAGTTCCTTATGGTCCAGTTAATACCAGTACTGCTAGAGCCGTCATGTTCATACAAGACAGTTCCTTATGTTCCAGTTAATACGGTACTACTAGAGCTCATGTTCATAAAGACAGTTCCTTATGGTCCAGTTAATACCGTACTACTAGAGTCAGTCATGTTCATACAAGACAGTTCCTTATGGTCAGTTAATACCGAGTACTGCTAAGCCGTCATGTTCATACAAGACAGTTCCTTATGGTCCAGTTAATACCAGTACTACTAGAGCATCATGTTCATACAAGACAGTTCTTATGGTTCCAGTTAATACCGGTACTACTAGAGCGTCATGTTCATACAAGACAGTTCCTTATGGTCAGTTAATACCAGTACTACTAGAGCAGTCATGTTCATACAGACAGTTTTCTTATGGTCTAGTTTAATACCGTACTACTAGAGCAGTCATGTTCATACAAGACAGTTCCTTATGGTCCAGTTAATACCATACTACTAGAGCAGTCATGTTCATACAAGACAGTTTCCTTATGGTCCAGTTAATACCGGTACTACTAGAGCAGTCATGTTCATACAAGACAGTTCTTATGGTCCAGTTAATACCGGTACTACTAGAGCAGTCATGTTCATACAAGACAGTTTCTTATGGTCAGTTAATACCGGTACTACTAGAGCGTCATGTTCATACAAGACAGTTCCTTATGGTCCAGTTAATACCAGTACTACTAGAGCAGTCATGTTCATACGAGACAGTTCCTTATGGTCAGTTAATACGGTACTACTAGAGCGTCATGTTCATACAAGACAGTTCCTTATGGTCCAGTTAATACCATTACTACTAGAGCAGTCATGTTCATACAAGACAGTTCCTTATGGTCAGTTAATACTGTACTACTAGAGCAGTCATGTTCATACAAGACAGTTCTTATGGTCCAGTTAATACCGTACTACTAGAGCAGTCATGTTCATACAAGACAGTTCCTTATGGTCAGTTAATACCGGTACTACTAGAGCAGTCATGTTCATACAAGACAGTTCCTTATGGTCAGTTAATACCATACTCTAGAAGTCATGTTCATACAAGACAGTTCCTTATGGTCCAGTTAATACCAGTACTACTAGAGCGTCATGTTCATACAAGACAGTTCCTTATGGTCCAGTTAATACCGGTACTACTAGAGATCATGTTCATACAAGACAGTTCTTATGGTCCAGTTAATACCGGTACTACTAGAGCGTCATGTTCATACAAGACAGTTCTTATGGTCCAGTTAATACGTACTACTAGAGCAGTCATGTTCATACAAGACAGTTCTTTGGTCCAGTTAATACCGTATACTAGAGCGTCATGTTCATACAAGACAGTTCCTTATGGTCAGTTAATACGTACTTATGAGCAGTATGTATACGACTGAGTCCGTTCCCAGTTCTTAGGTCAGTTATACGTACTACTAGAGCGTCATGTTCATACAAGACAGTTCCTTATGGTCCAGTTAATACCAGTACTACTAGAGCAGTCATGTTCATACAGACAGTTCTTATGGTCAGTTAATACCGTACTCTAGAGCATCATGTTCATAGAGACAGTTCCTTATGGTCAGTTAATACCGTACTACTGAGCATATGTTCATACAAGACAGTTCTTATGGTCCAGTTAATACCATACTAGAGCGTCATGTTCATACAAGACAGTTCCTTATGGTCAGTTAATACAGACTACTAGAGCATATGTTCATACAAGACAGTTCTTAGGTCCAGTTAATACCGGTACTACTAGAGTCATGTTCATACAAGACAGTTCCTTAGGTCCAGTTAATACCAGTACTACTAGAGCGTCATGTTCATACAGACAGTTTCTTATGGTCAGTTAATACCGGTACTACTAGAGCAGTCATGTTCATACAAGACAGTTCCTTATGTCAGTTAATACCATTACTACTAGAGCAGTCATGTTCATACAGACAGTTTTATGGTCTAGTTAATACGGTACTACTAGCAGTCCATGTTCATACCAAGACAGTCCTTAAGGTCAGTTAATACGATACTCTAGAGCCGTCATGTTCATACAAGACAGTTCTTTATGGTCCAGTTAATACCAGTACTACTAGAGCCGTCATGTTCATACAAGACAGTTCCTTATGGTTCCAGTTAATACCGTACTACTAGAGTCAGTCATGTTCATACAAGACAGTTCCTTATGGTCCAGTTAATACCGGTACTACTAGAGCGTCATGTTCATACAAGACAGTTCCTTATGGTCCAGTTAATACCAGTACTACTAGAGCAGTCATGTTCATACAAGACAGTTCCTTATGGTCCAGTTAATACAGTACTACTAGAGCAGTCATGTTCATACGAGACAGTTCCTTATGGTCCAGTTAATACCAGTACTACTAGAGCAGTCATGTTCATACAGACAGTTCCTTATGGTCCAGTTAATACCGGTACTACTAGAGTCGTCATGTTCATACAAGACAGTTCCTTATGGTCCAGTTAATACCGTACTACTAGAGCAGTCATGTTCATACAGACAGTTCCTTATGGTCCAGTTAATACCGGTACTACTAGAGCAGTCATGTTCATACAAGACAGTTCCTTATGGTCCAGTTAATACCAGTACTACTAGAGCAGTCATGTTCATACAAGACAGTTCCTTATGGTCCTAGTTAATACCAGTACTACTAGAGCAAGTCATGTTCATACAAGACAGTTCCTTATGGTCCAGTTAATACCAGTACTGCTAGAGCCGTCATGTTCATACAAGACAGTTCCTTTAGGTCCAGTTAATACCAGTACTACTAGAGTCGTCATGTTCATACAAGACAGTTCCTTATGGTCCAGTTAATACCGGTACTACTAGAGTCGTCATGTTCATACAAGACAGTTCCTTATGGTCCAGTTAATACTGGTACTACTAGAGTCATCATGTTCATACAAGACAGTTCCTTATGGTCCAGTTAATACCAGTACTACTAGAGCAGTCATGTTCATACAGAGACAGTTCCTTATGGTCCAGTTAATACCTAGTACTACTAGAGCAGTCATGTTCATACAAGACAGTTCCTTATGGTCCAGTTAATACCAGTACTACTAGAGTCAGTCATGTTCATACAAGACAGTTCCTTATGGTCCAGTTAATACCGGTATACTAGAGCAGTCATGTTCATACAAGACAGTTCCTTATGGTCCAGTTAATACCGAGTACTACTAGAGTCATCATGTTCATACAAGACAGTTCCTTATGGTCCAGTTAATACCAGTACTACTAGAGTCAGTCATGTTCATACAAGACAGTTCCTTATGGTCCAGTTAATACCAGTACTACTAGAGTCTCATGTTCATACAAGACAGTTCCTTATGGTCCAGTTAATACCAGTACTACTAGAGTCGTCATGTTCATACAAGACAGTTCCTTATGGTCCAGTTAATACCATTACTACTAGAGTCGTCATGTTCATACAAGACAGTTCCTTATGGTCCAGTTAATACCGGTACTACTAGAGTCGTCATGTTCATACAAGACAGTTCCTTATGGTCCAGTTAATACCAGTACTACTAGAGCAGTCATGTTCATACAAGACAGTTCCTTATGGTCCAGTTAATACCAGTACTACTAGAGCGTCATGTTCATACAAGACAGTTCCTTATGGTCCAGTTAATACCAGTACTACTAGACGTCATGTTCATACAAGACAGTTCCTTATGGTCCAGTTAATACCGGTACTACTAGAGTCGTCATGTTCATACAAGACAGTTCCTTAGGTCCAGCTTAATACCAGTACTACTAGAGCAGTCATGTTCATACAAGACAGTTCCTTATGGTCCAGTTAATACTGGTACTACTAGAGTCATCATGTTCATACAAGACAGTTCCTTATGGTCCAGTTAATACCAGTACTACTAGAGCAGTCATGTTCATACAAGACAGTTCCTTATGGTCCAGTTAATACCGGTACTACTAGAGTCGTCATGTTCATACAAGACAGTTCCTTATGTTCCAGTTAATACCGGTACTACTAGAGTCATCATGTTCATACAAGACAGTTCCTTATGGTCCAGTTAATACCAGTACTACTAGAGCAGTCATGTTCATACGAGACAGTTCCTTATGGTCCAGTTAATACTGGTACTACTAGAGTCATCATGTTCATACAAGACAGTTCCTTATGGTCAAGTTAATACCAGTACTACTAGAGTCATCATGTTCATACAAGACAGTTCCTTATGGTCCAGTTAATACTGGTACTACTAGAGTCATCATGTTCATACAAGACAGTTCCTTATGGTCAAGTTAATACCAGTACTACTAGAGTCATCATGTTCATACAAGACAGTTCCTTATGGTCCAGTTAATACCGGTATTACTAGAGCAGTCATGTTTATACAAGACAGTTCCTTATAGTCCAGTTAATACCAGTACTACTAGAGCAGTCATGTTAATAGAGAACTTCCACAATATAATTATATTTTGAAGTTTTATGGTTTTCGAAGTAAAACTACGATAAAACCACCAAATTGATTGATACAACCATAAAAATAACGTGTAAAGTTTCCAACAAGATTTGTTCTAGACCTAGAACATGAATAATGTGTAGGTTTTAGAATTTAAGAGCATACAAAGCAGCGTTTTTTAAAATGTGTTCCACGGACGTCATAGTTAACTCAGGCTCCGTGAGGAAATTTTTAGGATATTCCTTTGTATTTGTTCTTCACACTTTAAAATAGTATCAGTAACTAGGCTTGTTGCCAATTTCAAATGTAAATAAAGGACATTTGCCAAAGGCGCAGCCAGATAATGTAATGTTTACCGCTTGTTTTAAAAGATGTAAAATTTAACTGTCATTAGTGAGTGTTCATAATATTACTGTGAAAATGTTATGAGGGCTCCAGCATTTATTGTTTCTGGAGCGAGGACTCCTTCGATCTACAAAATTTAGGAGCTCCAGCCATAAAACATATATAATATATTAACGTTAAAATTAAAATCTAAAGTGGTACTCGCGGCCTCTAATGGGCCATGAACCAACTACTAGTCTTCAGACACGCGCGTAATTAGTCCTTCGGGAGGGCACATGATAAAACTGAGCGGTAGAGCAATAAAATCAACCGTTGAAATTAATGTATAGAGTAACCAGGTCAACGGAGGAAGAGAACTGTTGATAGATCAGGTCAATGGTTGAACAAAACTGTAGAGCAATCAGTTCTACGATTAAACATAATTTTAGAGCAATCAGTTCAACGGTTGAACAGAATTGTATAGAAATCAGGTCAATGGTTGAACAGCGCTTTAGAAAAATCAGTCAAATATTGAACAAAACTGTAGAGCAATCAGATCGGTGATTGAACAGAATTTTAGAGCAATCAGATCAATAGATGAACAGAAATGAAGAGCGATCAGATCAATGGTTGAACGTCAATAGATTAATAGAATTGTAGAGTAATCAGGCCAATAATAATCCTTAGCACCGCGTCTTATTAACCATTCGGGTTATACGCTTAAGTACTAATTACGCTAGTGGGTTAGGAATATCAGGTCAATAGACAAACAGAATTTTATAGGGATCAGAGCAAAGGTTGAACAGAATTGTAGATCAATCAGATCAACGGTTGACCAGAAGTGTAGAGCAATCAAGTCAACGGTTGAATAGAATCTGTCCACCACGCAATACCGGGCAATATCTGCTGCGCACTCGATGGTAAAAATAAGGAAGAGGAAGGCGCAGGAAGTGTTTCAGCTTATATTGCGTAATCATGATCATCATCAACACGAGAAGTGAGAGTACTACCTCCGGGACACGGTGTTCAACAAGCAGGTCAGCTCCATTACTGTTCTTAGCGACCAAACTTTGAACTAATTAACGCAAACGGTGCAATAAACACGAATCGTGATTGAACAGCAAATAAAATTCAAATTTTTATCGACATCATTTACAACGATTATCTTTGTTTCCTGTTGTTCCCGTTGCGGTCCCAATTTTCCACCGGATAGAATGTCCGCACCCCGATGACCCACATAGTGCTCATAGGTCAGAGGGTGGGTGGGGGAAGACTTGGGAAAATGACATGCCCTGAGTTCCGAGCGGAGTCTTCTGCACTCTTCCTGGTCTCGTAGAGCAAGAGTGTTACTAACCCTCCCATGATGCACTTGGTGGGAAGGTGGTATCAGTTGCCGCGTCTCCAAGACTTGTCTGTTTTGTTTATTTTGATTGAGTCCTGGAGCAGCTGGTGGAGATACACAGGCTGGTTTAAAGAGAGTTCATGTTCTCTAGGGATATAGAGTGTGGTTTAAAGAGAGTTCATGTTCTCTAGGGATGTACAGTGTGGTTTAAAGATAGGTCATGTTATCTAGGGATGTACAGTGGGGTTTAAAGAGAGTTCATGTTCTCTAGGGATATACAGGGTGGTTTAAAGACAGGTCATGTTATCTAGGGATGTACAGTGGGGTTTAAAGAGAGTTCATGTTCTCTAAGGATATACAGGGTGGTTTGACAACAAGTACTTAGGCCGACTTTAAAATGATTTTAATTTTCTAATAATTGATAATACCTACTGAAAATGAAATCCTAACAAATAATGGCAATTAAACATGAAAATTATTTTGTAAAAATGTCAAACGATTGAATCCCGGAGGAAGTAGATGTATTATAATATCCAGTCTACAGCAAGACCCGACGCTAGTGACGAATTCAACCACCTAGCGCTATAGTAGATACGTGAGTGTGAGAAGAGAACTGTTATAGCTGTTATTGTTTCATTTGATGTTTCTGTTGTTAACATCCTCGGGAGAAATTAAACTCAAGGGGAAACCTTAGAATTTTGGACATCTCGAACGCATTCACCACATTCAAATAGGTGAACTTTTTTAAAGAAAGTTATTATTATTTTCTAAACTGAAAATTTCCAACCATCCATTTTTATAAATAATATTAGGATCCAGTACAATATATCGATATAAAAATACATCGATTTATTTACAAAAACATATATATTTATATCGATTTTATAGTATGCGATCAAGCTATCGATGTATTTCATATATCGAACTATAATTTAAAGCATGTGAACCAAAATAAACTGAACAATATTTTTCTGTTTTTTTTTAGCACCGCGTCTTACTACCCATTTGGGTTATACGCTTATGTACTAATTACACTAAACGTTTTAGGGATTAGAAAGTACTCGCATTTGCGTGTAGGGAGAGTGAAAAATACTTTTAAAAAAAAAACTCAGTACGCCCAATCGAGATACGAGCCTGGATATCCCTAGCATCGGCAGTCTAGTCTACTGCGAGAATAGCGCCTTAGACCATGCTGCCACCAAAACGGGTTCTGTTTTTATTGATTGAGCCAATTTTCCCCCCTAATTATTGTATTAATCTTGTCAGATTTTTTTCAACAGCTAAATAAAAATATTAAAAATTGAAAACAGCTATGAAGAATATTAGTAGAGAACAGCAGCCATCTTAAATACCACCGTTACAGTTTGACCGACCAATATAATTATATATATCGGAAACAACCTCGATATAATTTGATCGATACATCGAAGCTTTCTCTCTCTCTTGATATATGTATATACCTTGCGATATTGCTAATGATAATCAATATATTAAGGAAGATTGTCATCCCTAACGTGATGCTAGAGAAACTAAGGCCCGTTTCCTCTGTCCCTGTTAGCACCCAACAAAACTCCGCGGAGGGAACCTGAAGAGCTGGACGACGTGAATGATGCGACAGTTGTCAATGTTAGACGTCAGCTTGATGAGCACGGTCTATTTGGCAACAGCGTGTCTTGTCTGAGGATCACACATTATGTTCCACTTACTGGCTGGTGTCACATGATACTTACTCGCTCTGTACGTGCAACAACGGCGTTAGTCAGTCCTGGCACCATGTCGGGGGAGTGGGGTGGGGGTGTTTGAGCACCCTCTCATTTTTATTTTGGAAGGGCTTGAACTATCTTCAGGAACCCCTCACCAAATATATTCAAAACATAATCACACCCCGGCGAGAATTATGACAACTCAAAAATCGCTAATTTTGAGTTTAGACCAAAGAGAGATGCACCAAGTTGGTTGACATCCATCTCAAGTAAAACATGACCCGTTTGTAATTCCAAATCCAGCCCCCAGAGGGTAGGTGTGTCACTTTTCTCTTGATTTGATGTGGCATTCGTTTCACCATGAACAGTGTCACTTCAGAGTTGAAACACGGAAGTCTAATGTTTGTTGTTGAAGAAAAACGACATATTTTGGGACAAAACTAAAATTTAAAAAGTCTCAAATTGGATAAACTTGCAAAAAAGTGCAAGAAAAGTGACATAACTATTACTCAGAGAGCTACAAACATGAAACACTGAATTAAGTTGAGCAATAAAATATATGTATCTGCAAGTTATTACTTTTATCAGCCTTGTGACGTCATCGTGAATTCGTGATAACAAGAAATGATCGAAACATCAATAATATATTAATGTAAAATTATACTCCACATTAAAACCATCGAGATTTTTCTCTAGTGTTAAATGAGTGTTCGCCATTTTGATACAACTTTTTATTATATTGTTTTTTCCGCTCCTGAGAACAGGAATTTTTTGGAGTTGTCACACTTTCCTCGCAGGGGTACGAATCTATAACATTATTTTAAATCATAGTTTAACCAACATAGTTAAACAATGTCCATATTGATCAGTTGATATTTGTCAAGAGAGCTCACCATCATAATTGCCAGTTAGTGCCTAGTTTGCACATTTGTGTGTAATGGGTGCCAAGGTGTGTGAAGACAATGGACGTTGCCTAAAGGGAAAAAACCACTAGGGACGAGTCGGCACGGCTCGGCTCGGCTCGTAGCTAACCAACTATGGACAGCCGGCATGGCACGGCACGGCTCGTAGCTAGCCCACTATGGACAGCGGCATGGCACGGCACGGCTCGTAGCTAACCCACTATGACAGCCGGCATGGCACGGCACGGCTCGTAGCTAACCAACTATGGACAGCCGGCACGGCATGGCACGGCTCGTAGCTAGCCCACTATGGACAGTCGGCATGGCACGGCACGGCTCGTAGCTAATCCACTATGGACAGCCGGCATGGCTCGGCACTGCTCGTAGCTAACCCACTATGGACAGCCGGCACGGCACGGCACGGCTCGTAGCTAACCCACTATGGACAGCCGGCATGGCACGGCACGGCTCGTAGCTAACCAACTATGGACAGCCGGCACGGCATGGCACGGCTCGTAGCTAGCCCACTATGGACAGGATGCTCGGCATGGCACGGCACGGCTCGTAGCTAATCCACTATGGACAGCCGGCACGGCATGGCACGGCTCGTAGCTAGCCCACTATGGACAGTCGGCATGGCACGGCACGGCTCGTAGCTAACCCACTATGGACAGCCGGCATGGCACGGCACGGCTCGTAGCTAACCAACTATGGACAGTCCGGCATGGCACGGCACGGCTCGTAGCTAATCCACTATGGACAGTCTGCATGGCACGGCTCGTAGCTAACCAACTATGGACAGCCGGCATGGCACGGCACGGCTCGTAGCTAACCCACTATGTACAGTCGGCATGGTACGGCAACGGCTCGTAGCTAACCCACTATGGACAGCCGGCACGGCATGGCACGCTCGTAGCTAACCACTATGTACAGTCGGCATGGCACGGCACGGCTCGTAGCTAACCCACTATGGACAGCCGGCATGGTCGGCACTGCTCGTAGCTAACCCACTATGGACAGCCGGCATGGCACGGCACGGCTCGTAGCTAACCCACTATGGACAGCCGGCATGGCTCGGCACTGCTCGTAGCTAACCCACTATGGACAGCCGGCATGGTACGGCAAGGCTCGTAGCTAACCCACTATGTACAGTCGGCATGGCACGGCACGGCTCGTAGCTAACCCACTATGGACAGTCGGCATGGCACGGCACGGCTCGTAGCTAACCCACTATGGACAGCCGGCATGGCACGGCTCGTAGCTAACCCACTATAGACAGTCGGCATGGCACGGCACGGCTCGTAGCTAACCCACTATGGACAGCCGGCATGGTACGGCAAGGCTCGTAGCTAACCCAGTATGGACAGCCGGCATGGCACGGCACGGCTCGTAGCTAACCCACTATGGACAGCCGGCACGGCATGGCACGGCTCGTAGCTAGCCCACTATGGACAGTCGGCATGGCACGGCACGGCTCGTAGCTAACCCACTATGGACAGCCGGCACGGCATGGCACGGCTCGTAGCTAGCCCACTATGGACAGTCGGCATGGCACGGCACGGCTCGTAGCTAATCCACTATGGACAGCCGGCATGGTACGGCAAGGCTCGTAGCTAACCCAGTATGGACAGCCGGCATGGCACGGCACGGCTCGTAGCTAACCCACTATGGACAGCCGGCACGGCATGGCACGGCTCGTAGCTAGCCCACTATGGACAGTCGGCATGGCACGGCACGGCTCGTAGCTAACCCACTATGGACAGCCGGCATGGCTCGGCACTGCTCGTAGCTAACCCACTATGGACAGTCGGCATGGCACGGCACGGCTCGTAGCTAACCAACTATGGACAGTCGGCATGGCACGGCACGGCTCGTAGCTAACCCACTATGGACAGTCGGCATGGCACGGCACTGCTCGTAGCTAACCCACTATGGACAGTCGGCATGGCACGGCACGGCTCGTAGCTAACCAACTATGGACAGTCGGCATGGTACGGCACGGCTCGTAGCTAACCCACTATGGACAGTCGGCATGGCACGGCACGGCTCGTAGCTAACCCACTATGGACAGCCGGCATGGCACGGCTCGTAGCTAACCCACTATGGACAGCCGGCATGGCACGGCACGGCTCGTAGTTAGCCCACTTTCAACGGTTAGCACGGCATGGCACCGGACCACCCTTAATATTTGTAGAAATTCCTTCTAAGTTTCAGTTGCAATAGAGAGTTTATCCGAAGAGGAGTTAATAATAGTGGGTGCGATTTGTGCGAAGGAGGAAGGGCGTGTTAAAAAAAAGTGCCATAAACACAGTTTCTGGGTGCATGAAATATTTAAGAAGAGGAGGGAATGTGGTTAGTTCCATCATGTTCCCAGATCTCAGATGAGACGAAATTTCTATTGTGCTTTCGCATGTCACATCATTTCTTACTATACACAAACAACTTCACCTTCTCGTGTGCCGTGTCGGCTGTTCATCTTGGGTTTCCTCCTTAAGGTGGGGTGGAAAAGGAATGTGGGAAAAGGTCAGTGATTTTGCAGTTTTTTATAACAAAACATTTCTTTGTCCAAAATAAATAACATATTGCTCCAGTAACAACGTTTAGCTTAATTTTCTTCCCACGGTGATATCAACAGTTGGTGAATATCTGTCAAGGGTGTCCTGGAATTTAACAACTTACTCTCTTCATTTAAAAAGTTTCTCATCTTATTCCAGTATGTTAATTACAGATATTCTACAATTAATGAGCACATGGGAAGAAAATTAAACTTTATGTTTATACTGGAGCAATATTTTGTTTATTTTGCAAAAAAATAATAAAGTTTTACTTAAAAACTGGAAAAACACTGGCCTTATCTCGCGTCTCCTACATCCCCACCTTGACTGTGACGTCACGGCAAGTGACGATAGTATTTACCATGTTAATGTATTTACGTTTTACTCGGCGGGTTTTAAATATATAACTGCAAGGTGTGAGCCAGTGGGCGAGCTGTACCGACCGAGCGGCCGCCACCGTTAGCGATAAGAGTGCTAACATTTGCGGAAAGAGAGTGCCATGTGGTCTCAGTTTTCTAAACCAGGACTGCTACTCCTTTATTCAAGTAGTTCCTTTCATTAAAGATATAACATTGAAACAAAAACACAAATTCTTTTATAATTCTAAAAAGAGTTACATTTTCATAAAATAATTGTTTTGATCTTGAAGTAGTTATTTTTTAATATATTTTTTTAAATCGTTTATAACTCAGGCTATTTGGTTTACTCACAAAAATGTCCAGTAGGAATCTTGATGACAGGATGTAAATAAAAAAAAAAGTATGCAGAAGCAAATTTCTTGATAGAATAGGAAACAAGGAAAAGGTAATTTTGAAATGCAAGACAATCCGTCCAGGGGCAAATAGTAGGGCGAAGAGGGGAAATGTTAATAGTTCATAGACAAGAGGCATATCAGGGTGAACTATTACTACTTGTCTTCCCTCTCTTTCTACTTCGTACATTGGCGTCTAAGTGTGATTGCGCTAATGTGTTCAAATGCGTCAAGCTTAGATGCAAACCGCTTCACAAAATAGTTTCGAAATCTCCAAGTAGGCAACCCCATTAAGTGGTACGATTGAGGTCACCACATATGAAATAAAATTGCAATAAAAAAATCTAACATAGGCAAACAGATAAACGGCAAAAAAAAAAAAAAAGAGACTAAGCTTAATTAATTACTAAAATATTTCGCCGAACCTAAGCTCTTTTTTTAAAAAAAAGAGCTTTAATCGTTTTATGTTGTCTTTAATTATTCAGAGGAGGATTGCGGTCGAGTAAGGTAAGGTTATGGTTAGGTTAGAGGTTTTGGAGTGGGTCGCTCAAAGATTCTCAGCGTAAATAGTAGAGCGCAAAAGAAAAAAGTTCGTCACCGCTGAATTTGAGTAAGAGCCAGATAGGAATTGCTACTTTCATATATCCATGCATCTGTAGTTGTCACTTTCAAGACCGATAAATAGCACTGTCTACCTCGGCGGTCTTGGCGTAAGGTACTCGCCTCAGGACCCCATGTTCGTAGGTTCAAACCCAGCCGGGGTCGACGGAATTTTCTTGAGCGATAGTAAATCCGTAGGTCCCATTTCTATTGTGGCATGTAAAGGAACCACACGTCCTTCCTTAGTACATAGGATTTCTACCAGATGGTGCAGGAAGCTCTAACCAGCCAAAGGGCAGTTCCGGAAGGAAATTACATCAAACCAAACTTCGGGTTGTTGACTTAACAAGAAGAAGAAAATACTAATAATAAAGTAAATTGTTATCAATGATTGTATTTTCTAAATTGCTCTTCTTGAAAATGTGCCCGGAGAAGGGCACACGGACCCCCCAGCAGTGGAGACTGGAGACCCTGCTAGAAAATAGTTCCACGTTCCAGACCACGACCGAGGCCGGAGTGTCACAATGTCAGCTGACGTGTATGTGCGCGAGCGGAGACGATTTCACGACGCGGAAACATAACAATATATTACTTCCGGTGTTGCCAGACCTTGCGAGTGTTGGAAGCAGGTGCGAATAGCCTCCCGCCCCTCTTTCATTCAATATACTGACTAGGGGGGGTACATTCTCTACCGGGGATTCAACCTAATCCCACAACCTTCCCCTCTTCTTTCAACTCGATGTAGGTCCATGGTGCACCGGGGTCTGTTCGAGGCACTGCACCTACAGACACATTACTAATGTACTGCGCATGTTTAGACGATTGTGACGTCATTTGAGGTCACAAAATATGGCAGCCATGTTCAAGTTCTTATCAATGCGGGTCGGGGGGGGGATTGGTTTTCATAAGGTTCCTTCAAATATACATTTAATAATTATTTTAAATATAATAATATAAAAATATAAAATTATAAAAATAATTATATAAAACTGTAACAATAATTTTAATTAATAATTATAATAATGAAAAGAGGATTTGTACGAGAAAACCACTTTTGAGTAACACATTTGTAATTTTACCACAAAAAAAAGTCACTGTAGCGTGTTTTAGTATTAATAGAAAAAATATGTAATTAATGCAAATAAATTGGTTATCATACTAATCTTAGTAATCTAATTACTGGAGAGTTAAGTTTCAAGCCACTCGCTTTTCTGCACATTAGAACTAAGTTGAGAGAGTCATGTAGCAGAAAGGACGAGGGCAAGGCCATATTCAAGGATTTTTGGGGGGGTTCAAACCCCCAAAAGTTTATGAATAAAATATATATGGCTTTATTTTATTGTTCAAACAATATCAAAATTGAAGTAAAAGTACAAATTAAGGGGCTGTGTTACCATAAAAAGCACTTCAGAGAGCTTCTAGAGGTGTTTAGTATTCATAATTTTTTATAGCCTTCAGTAGTTAGTGGGTTATGTTGCCTTAAAAATACACTTCAGATAGCTTCTAGAACGGTTTATCATTTAGAAATTTTTCTAGCCCCCCTCCCCCCTGGAATTATTGGCTGGCTACGGCCTTGGGCGAGGGAGTTGTTAAGAAATTATTTACAGCATTAAGATATTGGTTTCAATATTTTTGATTATTTCCCATGCAGGGGGTTGGCGATGACAGGGGAGGGAGACGATCCCCTCATACCTCCCCCCCTTGATCAACACGTCTAGTCCATATATAAGTATAAAAACGTTTATTGGCTATTGCTCTAGTATTATGTTCTAGCGGACCTCCTTTCACCCTTGAAAAATTTATCTTTCTACGCTCTTGGACATGTTACTTTTTTTTAATGTATTTACATTTGTCGTGTCTAATCTGCGAGTTGAATCTATTAATAGACTCCTAACTTGTGTGCGCGCGTTGATAGAACTGATAATGAAACAGTCGACCCTGCCATCTTGCGAGAGTTATCAGAGCTGTTCCCCCTTTCCCCCTCCTGACCCGTAAACACGACGCGACGCGCCAAGACAAGAGTTGAGTTCAGTTCAGTCGCAGCGAGTCGCGCTTGTGAGTGTTTGTTGTGAGCGGGTGTGACGTCATGTGCCTAGTGTAGTGCGAGGATGGTGGACTAGATGCAGGCGCTGTTACTGGTGCTGCTCCTGCTGGGAGGCGCGGTGGACGCTATCCTCACCCAATCGTCCACCCTGTGCGACGCGGATAACTGTCGGTGTGAGAGTACTACCCTGGCATGGGGGCGAGTTACATGTTCTTGTCTGCCGGGCGACAATCAGGTGGGTAGGCCTGGAGGTACTGGTACTTGTGGAGACTGTGTAACTGGAGTTGGGACTAGTTGAGATTGTTTGACAGCAGCTGGGACTAGTGGAGACTGTGTAACTTGAGTTGGGACTAGTTGAGATTGTTTGAAAGCAGCTGGGACTAGTGGAGATTGTGTAACAGGAGCTAGGACTAGGGGAGACTGTGTGACAAGAACTAGGACTAGTGTAGACTGTGTGACAGCAGCTGGGACTAGTTGAGACTGGAAATAGAACTAATTAAAATTGTGTGACAGGAGCTAGGACTAGTTGAGACTGTGTGACAGGAGATAGGACTAGTGGAGACTGTGTAAGAGGAGCTAGGACTAGTTAAAATTGTGTGACGAGAGCTAGGACTAGTTGAGACTGTATGATTGGAGATAGGACTAGTTGAAACTGTGTTACAGGAGCTAGGACTAGTTGAAACTGTGTTACAGGAGCTAGGACTAGTTGAGACTGGAGATAGGATTAATTAAAATTGTGTGACAGGAGCTAGGACTAGTTGAGACTGGAAATAGGACTAATTAAAAAATTGTGTGACAGGAGCTAGGACTAGTTGGGACTGTGTAACAGGAGATAGGACTAGTTGAAACTGTGTGACAGGAGCTAGGACTAGTTGAGATTGTGTGACAGGAGATAGGACTAGTTGAAACTATGTGACAAGAGCTAGGACTAGTTGAGATTGTGTGACAGGAGATAGGACTAGTGGAGACTGTGTGACAGGAGATAGGACTAGTTGAAACTATGTGACAGGAGGTAGGACTAGTTGAGATTGTGTGACAGGAGATAGGACTAGTGGAGACTGTGTAAGAGGAGCTAGGACTAGTTAAAATTGTGTGACAAGAGCTAGGACTAGTTGAGACTGTATGACTGGAGATAGGACTAGTTGAAACTATGTGACAGGAGCTAGGACTAGTTGAGATTGTGTGACAGGAGATAGGACTAGTGGAGACTGTGTAACAAGAACTAGGACTAGTGGAGACTGTGTGACAGCAGCTGGGCCTAGTGGAGACTGTGTGACAGGAGCTAGGACTAGTGAAGACTGTGTAACAAGAACTAGGACTAGTGGAGACTGTGTAACAGCAGCTGGGACTAGTGGAGACTGTGTGACAGGAGCTAGGACTGGTGTAGACTGTGTAACAAGAACTAGGACTAGTGGAGACTGTGTAACAGCAGCTGGGACTAGTGAAGACTGTGTAACAAGAACTAGGACTAGTGTAGACTGTGTGACAAGAACTAGGACTAGTGTAGACTGTGTGACAGCAGCTGGGCCTAGTGGAGACTGTGTGACAGGAGCTAGGACTGGTGTAGACTGTGTAACAAGAACTAGGACTAGTGGAGACTGTGTGACAGGAGCTAGGACTAGTGAAGACTGTGTAACAAGAACTAGGACTAGTGTAGACTGTGTGACAAGAACTAGGACTAGTGTAGACTGTGTGACAGCAGCTGGGCCTAGTGGAGACTGTGTGACAGGAGCTAGGACTAGTTGAGATTGTGTGACAGGAGATAGGACTAGTTGAGACTGTGTGACAGGAGATAGGACTAGTTGAGATTGTGTGACAGGAGATAGGACTAGTTGAGACTGTGTGACAGGAGCTAGGACTAGTTGAGACTGTGTAACAAGAACTAGGACTAGTGGAGACTGTGTGACTGGGCCTAGTGGAGTAACACTTGTGGAAAATTACTATTGAGGTTGTGTATGAATACAACTTGTAGAGACTGACTACTGAGATTGTGTATGAATACAACTTGTAGAGACTGACTACTGAGGTTGTGTATGAATACAACTTGTAGAGACTGACTACTGAGGTTGTGTATGAATACAACTTGTAGAGACTGACTACTGAGGTTGTGTATGAATACAACCTGTAGAGACTGACCACTGAGGTTGTGTATGAATACAACTTGTAGATACTGACTACTGAGGTTGTGTATGAATACAACCTGTAGAGACTGACCACTGAGGTTGTGTATGAATACAACTTGTAGAGACTGACTACTGAGGTTGTGTATGAATACAACTTGTAGAGACTGACTACTGAGGTTGTGTATGAATACAACTTGTAGAGACTGACCACTGAGGTTGTGTATGAATACAACCTGTAGAGACTGACCACTGAGGTTGTGTATGAATACAACTTGTAGATACTGACTACTGAGGTTGTGTATGAATACAACCTGTAGAGACTGACTACTGAGGTTGTGTATGAATACAACCTGTAGAGACTGACTACTGAGGTTGTGTATGAATACAACCTGTAGAGACTGACTACTGAGGTTGTGTATGAATACAACCTGTAGAGACTGACCACTGAGGTTGTGTATGAATACAACCTGTAGAGACTGACCACTGAGGTTGTGTATGAATACAACTTGTAGAGACTGACTACTGAGGTTGTGTATGAATACAACACTCCGTGATTCAGTTGTGAGCCGGGAGCTAGAATGGTGGAATACAACAATCACGCACCGTTGATCACGCACTAACGCTCGCAGGGGGGTGGGTGGGGAGGTTGGCCACGTGGAGATGCACAAACCACGAACTAGAGTGATTCCTTTGTTAGGAGAGAATGTGGATGTGTATACTTTGCTTTATTATTAATTAACTTCACGAATATATTATTTGAAAGCCTGGATAAGGCTCATCTCAATATGAGGATAATTCAGTTTTGTGTTGGACGTGGCTTGAATGAACTCTCGATCTAACTCCCCCTCCTAATCCTGCCCGGGAGGTAAACAAGGTGGTCTTTGTACCTCAGCAGGCGAGGTGTGATGGCAGCTTCCTCTGTAAACAAATAATCCCCTCTCTCTCTTTCAAAGGAGCGGCAACCAACAGTGCTGGGATACTGCTGTAAAGTGAGACATTCCTGTTTATAAGAGAAGTCATACTGTTCTTAGTTGTGACATTGTTCCTGAATGTGACAATGCCTCTAGACGTGTGACACTAAGTCGACGTGTTACAGTGTTCTTAGACGTGTGACACAGAGTCTAGACGGGTTACAGTGTTCTTAGACGTGTAACACTGTTCTTAGACGTGTGACACTGTTCTTAGACGTGTGACACTGAGTCGACGTGTTACAGTGTTCTTAGACGTGTAACACTGAGTCTAGACGTGTTACAGTGTTCTTAGACGTGTAACACTGTTCTTAGACGTGTGACACTGAGTCGACGTGTTACAGTGTTCTTAGACGTGTGACACTGAGTCGACGTGTTACAGTGTTCTTAGACGTGTAACACTGAGTTTAGACGTGTTACAGTGTTCTTAGACGTGTAACACTGAGTCTAGACGGGTTACAGTGTTCTTAGACGTTTAACACTGAGTCTAGACGTATTACAGTCTTCTTAGACGTGTGACACTGAGTCGACGTGTTACAGTGTTCTTAGACGTGTAACACTGAGTCTAGACGTGTTACAGTGTTCTTAGACGTGTAACACTGAGTTTAGACGTGTTACAGTGTTCTTAGACGTGTAACACTGAGTTTAGACGTGTTACAATGTTCTTAGACGTGTGACACAGAGTCTAGACGGGTTACAGTGTTCTTAGACGTGTAACACTGATTCTAGACGGGTTACAGTGTTCTTAGACGTGTAACACTGATTCTAGACGGGTTACAGTGTTCTTAGACGTGTAACACTGAGTTTAGACGTGTTACAATGTTCTTAGACGTGTGACACAGAGTCTAGACGTGTTACAATGTTCTTAGACGTGTGACACAGAGTCTAGACGTGTTACAGTGTTCTTAGATGTGTGACACTGCCCCCAAGCGTGTGACACTGACTCTAGAACTGTGACCGTGTTCTTAGATGTGTGACACCACCCCCAAACGTGTTACACTTGGGATTAGATCTGTCACACTGCCCCCAGACGTATGACACAGCCATAATATATGTTGCACTACCTATAGACGTGTGACACTGTCATTAGATCTGTCACACTAGCTTTGTACGTGTGACAACGTCCCTAAATATGTACATATGTTGAACACGTAACATTCTCAAGCTGCCATGTCCCTCCAATGCACACCAACAACTGGGTACGGGAACACCGCGGTGTGTTAGCTCACGTGACTGCACTGTAATCTGAGCACGCAACATACAGTGCCAGGGGCAGCTATCAACTTGACACGAGGTTTACAGCTCAGGGATATTATCACTTGACACAAAGTCTCAGCTCACTTTTCGAAATCTTACACGTTCATAAGATGCTTAGGTTTCATCTGGTCTCTATAGTGCACACCCAACAGGGTGGTATGCAAGAATCTTAGTGATTGCTTAGTGGACCGATAGTATGGTCCCGAGCACACTACAACTCCATCTTTTAACCTATGATGAAGCAGGCTAGTGTCCACTTAGCATCCACTAAGCCAAGTTATTGCATATGGCCCATAGTATAGCCAGCACAAGCACACCCAACACACTAGTATATCCAGCACTGGCATACCCAACACATGATATATCCAGCACTAACACACCCAGCACACTAGTATAGCCAGCACTAACACACCCATCCCACTAGTATAGCCAGCACTAGCACACCCATCCCACTAGTATATCCAGCACTAACACACCCATCCCACTAGTATATCCAGCACAAGCACAACCAACACACTAGTATATCCAACACTGGCACACCCAGCACACTAGTATAGCCAGCACAAGCACACCCAACACACTAGTATAAGCAGCATTAGCACACCCAGCACACTAGTATAGCCAGCACTGGCACACCCAACACATGATATATCCAGCACTGGCATGTCTGTGAGTGATGGAGATACTTGTCTCAGAAGCCTGTTGTTCATTGAAACCTCCCTGCTCTCGATAAACAAACACAACTCCTTTGAGTGTGGACCACCTGACAGTGATAACACCACCTAGATAAGATAACACAGGTATCATCATGGGCAGAGCCACATTACACTCTTGGAGACAAGTCACCATCATTTATTATAATTATCTGGATTCTAAGAAAGAATACTCTTTCCTTGAGTGGAAGCATGATAACATTTCATTTCGAAAGCCAGTGATCTCCAGATATAATTATTCTTCTAGTAGTTCTCAAATTGTATTCACGTCTCCCCAAACAAATTTAGCAACAGGGCTCAGATTCAATGCCGGTTAACTGTTCAACTCTTGTGGTACAACAAACCTCAGGTTCAATGCCGGTTAGCTGTTCAACTCTTGTGGTACAACATAGTGCAGGTTCAATGCCGGTTAACTGTTCAACTCTTGTGGCACAACAGTGCTCAGGTTCAATGCCGGTTAAATGTTAAACTCTTGTGGTACAACATAGTGCCGGTTCAATGCCGGTTAACTGTTCAACTCTTGTGGTACAACAGAGCTCAGGTTCAATTCTTGTTGCACAACAAAGCTCAGACATAATGCTGATCAACTGTTCAACTCTTGTGACATTCAAAGGGGGCCCGCTATTCATCCAGAAATTACTCTATAATCAAGAACCTCGGCAACTCTGACTAAGCTAACTGTTGAGACACATGCCTTATCACATGTCATCCATCCTGCAGTCTGTCTCTGTCACAACCATCTCAGGATGTTGGTGACGCTGACGAATCTATACTCTTGCCTGCCAGTAAAAAACTATTCCTGGGAAATGCTTGTCGCGAAAAACGAGTGTATTTAGGTCACCACAACCTGCCTCAATGAGCAACAGCCGGAGTGTTGTAATCACTTCAATAATAGTAATAATAATAATACACCTTCATGTCCCTAAAGTTTGTTATTTCCCTGGCATGGGTGTACAAATGTTGATAAACTAGTATTTAACTGGCCCAACTCCCAAACAGAGCGGACATGCAGACAGATTATCACAAACACAAATAAACAGAGCACTGACAGAAATGATAAAACTTTAGCAAATTTTACTGAACTTGATCGAACTCAAAATAATCTCTCTAAAGATCAACAGAGTATGGGTACAGAGTTACAAAACGTAATAAGTCAGGGAAAAGGATCATTTGTGTAATAAAGCAGAATATCTCACATTGAGTTGTTTTTCAGGAGTTGGTACTGTCAGTGAGTTATTGTGTTCCAGGAGGAGCTGGTAATGTCAGTGAGTTATTGTGTTCCAGGAGTAGCTGGTACTATCAGTGAGGTCTTGTGTTCCAGGAGTAGCTGGTACTAACAGTGACTTATTGTGTTCCAGGAATAGCTGGTACTATCAGTGAGGTCTTGTGTTCCAAGAGTAGCTGGTACTATCAGTGAGTTATTGTGTTCCAGGAGTAGCTGGTACTATCAGTGAGGTCTTGTTTTCCAGGAGTAGCTGGTACTATCAGTGACTTATTGTGTTCCAGGAGTAGCTGGTACTATCAGTGAGTTATTGTGTTCCAGGAGTAGCTGGTACTATCAGTGAGTTATTATGTTCCAGGAGTAGCTGGTACTATCAGTGAGTTATTGTGTTCCAGGAGTAGCTGGTACTATCAGTGAGCTATTGTGTGTCCAGGAGTAGCTGGTAATGTCAGTGAGCTATTGTGTTCCAGGAGTAGCTGGTACTATCAGTGAGTTATTGTGTTCGAGGAGTAGCTGGTACTATCAGTGAGTTATTGTGTTCCAGGAGTAGCTGGTACTATCAGTGAGCTATTGTGTTCCAGGAGTAGCTGGTACTATCAGTGAGCTATTGTGTTCCAGGAGTAGCTGGTACTATCAGTGAGCTATTGTGTGTCCAGGAGTAGCTGGTAATGTCAGTGAGCTATTGTGTTCCAGGAGTAGCTGGTACTATCAGTGAGCTATGTGTGGTCCAGGAGTAGCAGTTAATGTCAGTGAGCTATTGTGTGTCCAGGAGTAGCTGGTACTATCAGTGAGTTATTGTGTTCCAGGAGTAGCTGGTACTATCAGTGAGTTATTGTGTTCCAGGAGTAGCTGGTAATGTCAGTGAGCTATTGTGTTCCAGGAGTAGCTGGTACTATCAGTGAGCTATTGTGTGTCCAGGAGTAGCAGTTAATGTCAGTGAGTTATTGTGTTCCAGGAGTAGCTGGTACTATCAGTGAGTTATTGTGTTCCAGGAGTAGCTGGTACTATCAGTGAGCTATTGTGTGTCCAGGAGTAGCAGTTAATGTCAGTGAGTTATTGTGTTCCAGGAGTAGCTGGTACTATCAGTGAGTTATTGTGTTCCAGGAGTAGCTGGTACTATCAGTGAGTTATTGTGTTCCAGGAGGTGGTGCTAAGGTCCACAGGCACATTAAGGATCCCATCCACCACCACCTCACTCCGAGTCGAGAATTGCACCACTGTCCGTGTGGAGAAAGAGGCACTGAAGGGTCTGTCCAGCCTGAGGCAATTAGAGCTATCCCACATACCCATCCTGGTCCTGGAGTCCTACAGCTTCCAGTGGAACGAGAGCACCATCTTGGAGGGCGTGCCCCCCCGGGGCATAGAGGTGCGGATCACCAATTGCAGTATGACTGCAGTCCCCAGCTACACCTTTAAGGGCAGGATAGAGAGTATCGTGCTGACCTCTGTCAAGATCCTCACTGTCGAGACGTTCGCCCTGGCCAGCCTACATGGCACAGAGCGGGTACACCTCACGGGTTGTGAAGTGGAGACCTTCCAAGCGCAAGCATTCAAGAAGTTCTCGGTGCAGTACTTGTTGCTAGAGGGGGGTAGGCTGGGGGGCACACTCCCCAGTCGGACTATCGTGGATCTAGAGGTACACCGAGAGGTGTTGATCAGGGGGGTCACCTTCCCCAAGCTTCGTAGCTCCGCCCTCATGCTCCACTCCCCACTATCGTTCCGCATGCAAGACTGTCGTGTGGGACACATGGAGGGCGAGGCCCTCAAAGTGGTTGCCCGAGGCCCGGTGATTCTCCAGAACAACGAATTTGAGTCCTTGGATGCTGGCGCCTTCTTGGGGCTGAGCTCTCCGTTGGGGTTTGTGGCACGCCATGGTAGACAGGAATTCATCTTCGAGAACAACACAGTGCATAACTTTGTGAACCGATCGCTCATTGTGGACGGCGAGTGCTTCGCCCCCAGGTTCTACCGTGTGTATGTCAAACATACATGCTCATGTGAGGGTCTGGACACCTGGGACTTCCAGTTGACAGTGAAGCCGTCTGACGGACGGCGGACCGACATTCTGGGTGGGTTTTGGTGCCGTCAGGAGTCGAGACCCGGTCTGGAGACCCGGTTCATTAGATTCCAGGAGTACAGCGGCTACCACTGTGGCTACACCACCAGGAACCTGTACGTCTTCATTGGGGTGATCGTGGCCAGCCTGATTGGGCTGCTCGCTCTGGCAATGCTCATCAATTTCCTATGGAGAAGACGGGCTTCCCATAAAGACAAGGAGTGGATCAATATACCTGCAGGAGATGATGTCAACAATGGGGGAGTAGCCCCTAGGATCAAGATGGTAGTGCCTGACGGACGCACCTACAAGGAGACAGAACTACACGTCATAGTGGAGGGGCAGAGCCAATCAAAGACCAAAACTACAGCCCTGAGGGGGGCAGGTGAGACCGGGAGACGCGCGTGTGACTCGTACACTGGTTACCACACTGCCGTTGAGAAACATTGGTTACCTCACAGCTGTTGCGAAAAATTGGTTACCACACTGCCGTTGAGAAACATTGGTTACCTCACAGCTGTTGCGAATCATTGGTTACCACACGGTTGTTGTAAGACATTGGTTACCACATGGTTGTTGTAAGACATTGGTTATTTCACAGCTGTTGCGAAACATTGGTTATCATTTGGTTGTTATGGTATATTGGTTACCACATGCATGTTGCTAAACATTGGTTACCATATGGTTGTTGCAGTATATTGGTTACCACATGCTTGTTGTGAGACATTGGTTATCACACGTTTGTTGCTAGACATTGGTTACCACACGACTTTTGCAAGACTTATTAGGCTCGGGTGTGTGAAAACTATTATAATGTTCCTATGTTCATTATCAGAAATTTAGCAAATATACTTCCTTCCAACTTTTCCAAAGAATATTTTAGTTTAGCCAGCAAGTCTTAATAATCTCTGGCAGTGCCAGTAGTCACAGTTTGCTCTTGCAATGACCGACGATGTTTGTAGTTGAATGTAGTGATATAAACGATAAATTGACTATAAAACCCGGCATGGGTGTGTATGATGGACCTTTTAAGTGTATATACAAGTTATTTGCGATATCATCAAATGATATAATTATCAGCTCTTGGTTGGTCCTTCAAGATAAATTATGTCCTGTGTTTAGTTTGTAGCTATGTACAGGGGCAACAAAGAGTCCAATATGTAGTCATCCGATACCAACACTTTACTACTGCACACACACACTAGAAGCGCTGGCGACTATAAACCTAGGTTGTAGAGTTATATTGTAGGAGTCTCTCTTCACAGGTACAGTTAGCACAAGTTTAAACTAATTTTACTGTCAAATACACAAATATTTCAACACGTCCTTGCTGGTTCAAAAGAAACTATGTGATTTTTTTTTAAATAAGTCAATTCATATCATATAGTTTTTTTGACTTGGAAATCTCTGTTGGAGATTAAAGCAGAATCAATGGTGTGTTTTTTTTCATTGCAAAATTTGTTTAACCCTTTTAATGCCATTCTGGATTTGCATGCTAAGAACACAATGGCTATTTCATCATTTGTGCAAGAAAAATCACCAAACTGTTATTTATGAAGCAATTTTTCAGATTGTAATAACAATTTCATCTGTATTTAAGCTACTCTTCTATGGCAATTATAAAAAAAAGCACATTCAAGTTAACTTTTAAATTCAAACAAATGAAACAAAAAAAGGTTTTATTATTACTTTATTTTCAAAAGTAAAGCTATTTAATATATTTAAAAAAAAATGCTTTTCAATATTGTTATGTGGTAGTACATTAATTTTTTTATGAGAAAATATAGTTTGGGGTGTACACGACCAAAAAAGTAAGAACCCTTGCAATTTTTTTATTTGACATCCTACATTAGAAATAACCGCCATTGAAGATATACTGCCCTCCTGAGTGCTGTATTCCAGCTTGAATAGCACTATTAACAAGTGATTTATGTCGCCAACCTTATAGAAATTAAAAAGAGGGGAATGTCCTTGTTCTAGTCACATACTACAACCTTTACCCTATCGGGTGACGCCAGATAAAGCGCAAATTTGGAAGGCCGACCTCATAGACTCAGGCACGTTTTGTCGGCTCTCGTGGCACTGAAAGGGTTAATATTCCACAAGAATTCATTTAATAAGAACTGCATGTCTTTATTATCAAAATAAATCATTTCTAAACTTTTTTTTTGTGTGTGTATTTTTTGAGGGTTGTGGCTAAAGCCTAACTTCAACTGTCTATTTTGTGTTGAGGCGCCATAGACTGATGTCACTAGTCACTGTCCCTGCCCGATAGGCTTCTTGCATCACCCACAAGTGAGAGAAGAGCTGCAGGGCCCAAACATATCATGATTGGTTGCATCACCCACGTATAAGATAAGAGGATACATATCTGCTATCTTACTTGACAGGGCAGACCACATTTGGTGGTAAGGTGGGGAGGTAAAAGGGTTAGCAAGTACAGTGGAAAGAGAAACATTAAGTACCTAGTCTAATAATATAAAGATGTACAGTTGCCTTTAAGGGTTTATCAAATGTAAAATAATGTGTTGTGATGTAATAAAATATTTCAGAAATATTACTGTTTGAAAATTGTTTATTTAATTTGAAAAAAAAAAAAACTGATTCAGTGGTCTAAGGCGCTACTCTGACAATATACTAGACCACTGATAATGGAGGGATCAGGGTTCAAATTCCGGTCGGGTGTACGGAGAGGGTGGTTTTTCCTAAATAGTTTTTCTGCTCTCCCTCCATGCAAATGTGGGTAAACTTCTTTTAATTCAACCTTCCTTATCTCTGATGCAATTGAGTAATATGTGTAAAACCAAAAAAGCTAGCAAGACGCGTTGGTAAAAAAAAAGGTTGCCTATAGAGTTTTCTATTGTTGGTGGTGATATTAAACTGAGAGGCATGCTGGTGCATTTATTTGAACTTGAACCTCCTCATTCTGTTTAATATGACTACATAATGTATCATCACTTTTACACATTTGTTTCCTAATAAGAGAATAAGCCATAACTTAATTCAGAATTCACTCATGTGGAACAGTCAAATGTGTTCATTGCAAGCGCAAGGTGGTGTAAGTCTTACAGATCGCAATAGAATGTGGCTTTGATTTCTTGGACGTTATGAAATATATTCTCAGCCCAAATGGTTTTTTTAAACTTATATTTTAAGATGATTGTAAAAATGTAAGCATAAACTAGATCTGATAAAAATGCCAAGATGATTGTAACAGACTATCTCAATGAAGTGTTATTGTTAAGACACTTGAGCATTGTGAGTGCTGCCCTGGATGTAGCAATGATGTCAGACCCATCCATAGCTAAATAAAACTCCCTCCCACGATGATGTAAATAAGTGTGACATCACAGCTCTGACCTTCCTCCACACTTGTCCAAATATAAACAAATGTTGAAATTGTGAGGAGGTTAAATGTTGAGTACTCACCATGAAGCCAACAATACACAATCAATACACAAATAGCATTGTAAAACAAAAATTGAACATAAAACAATATATAAACTTGACTAGTTTTAAACTTTAAAAATAAGCTGGAATTAAAAAAAAGCATTAGACATTGCAAAACAGATTTTGATTTGGTGTCAATTTAATAAACTAGCTGTAGGTATATGATGGCCTAACTTAAGGGCATGTTGTCTACATAGCAAAGTGCTAGAAAACATCTACACAGCATAGTGCTATAACCTGTGTACACATAATAGCACCATAACATTGTATACACAGAATAGCATCATGGCCTAATGTGTACAAGCAGAATGACAAGACACATTGTGTACAGAGTGGCATAGCGCTAAAAGAATGCGCTCAACGCTTTATTTGCTCTTGGTTTTAGCATTAAGAATAAATTCACATAAAGGATCATATGAAGCAATGATCTTAAAATCCTGTGTCAATCGGCATCAAGATAATATGATGCAGTTACTTTAAGTTGTCTATAGGACGACCAAAATACTGCTCTCTTTCAAAGAATATGTTTTAGTCTAGATGGACTGGACGTTTGGTAGTGCTATGCAACTAGAAAAACATAAGCTCCTGTGCATCTAGGACAGTGAAACTTTATTGAGTAAGGTTGTTAAAGGTTTGATGTCGTAACTAAAGGAAACTCAGAATTTTATTTCAAGTGACAGTAAAATGTAGTAGAAAAAAAAATAGAATAAAACAGTTTAATGCCTGTAATTAATATCCAGTACAGTGGAATTTCCCCTAACGTACACCTATAAATAGCGAAATCGTCTTTAGAGTGGACAGTTTAAATTTCCCCGGCAAAATAACATGGCTTCTTACAGTGAAACAACTTCTCAATGCCGGAAACGGACACTGCTAGAGACGCATATTTATGCTTGAAAATCTCTGGAAAGAGGACAAAAATTTAAAACACCAGTTCATATATTTTACTGTAGGAATGTTAGGAATGTCACTGTCTCAAGTAAAGTATGAGAGATGCTGCCTTCCCCCTCTTGTTGAAGTTTCTAAAATAGCCTGCACAGAAATGATTGATATATTTCAAGGTCATAGCTTCCACCCATTACGAGTTACTAGCAGGGGTTGTTGAAAATGTTTAGTCTGTACTCACTCGTGCACTCTTAGTGAGTAAACATGTAATTCTTTTAAGTTGTAATTTTATTTAAATTGTGCGTTTTGTCAGTTCTTAAAATGTCTCAAAAATATAAGCGTTTAACTTTTAAAGACAAAATAAAGTTGGGATAGTGAGTAAGAAAGAAGTTAAATGTTCGGGATTTGGCCACTAAATTTTATGTGGGGAAAACTCAAATCAGTGGCATTCTGAAGAATAAAAACGAAATTTTGAAATCTTGGGCCAAAATTGAAAACATATTAAGTAAAAGATCATTTCCGAAAATGCAAGGACAAGCTGTTGATAATGTGACATTTGAATGGTCCTCTCGCACTAAGGTTTAACTGACTTTAAGAATTCTGCTGGTTGGCTGGAAAAGTTTGGAATTGGACATACATTTTATTATTTTCTTTACTTTTCGTCATACCCGCTTCGGTGGCCGCGTGTTCTAACGTACTACTCTCGTGTTGGGCTAGACTGCCAAAGACGGGGAGATCGAGGTTCAATCCCGGTCGGGTGTACTGAGGGTGGGTTTTCCTAAATGGTTTTCCACTCTCCCTTCACGCAAGTGTGGGTACACTTCCTCTCAATTAAATCTTCATAATCCCTAACCCATTAGTGTAATTATTAGTACATATGCGTATAACCCTAACGAGTAGTAAAACATGGTACTGAAAAAAATATATATAAAAAAACTTTTCGTCATGTAGGTCGTTTATAGTATGCTACATACAATATTTTTTTATTAGTTATCCTGCAGAGTACAGTAATTATGTATATTGTTTTAGTTCATATCCACAGTATATAGGCCCATATAGGTTAAATTGTGTTCAAGCGATATGATTTTTAAACATTCTAAAATTATTTTTCCAAATAACAAACATTTTTTTGGTCCCGGAAGATATCCGCTACTAAGAGATTTTACTGTAATAGTAATATAGGAAGACACATGGTACACATGTGGGCAATAGAAAGGCACATGACACACATGTGGGCAATAGGAAGACACATGGCAGGAACAAACGTGTGGGTCCTCGGTGTCCACCTACCCTGCTATATACTTGTTAGTAAAACTGGCGATTAGATTCTAATGATATAAACGTTGTATGCAAGATTTGTTTGTGCAACATCTTATAACCCCCCTGAGAAATGACCAGGAGACATAATCCCTACCTGAAGGGCAGTATACCCTCGAGGGCCTGGGAGATGGTCGGAGGGCTGGCCAAGGCAAACCCCTTCCCCAGCAGGGCTGAGTGGCTGTTGTACACTTGCTGTGCTAACTCTTCCAGTAGATCCAGGTCTTCATCCATCTCCTCGACTGAAACAATATGTTAATACAGCACCTGTATCCAATAAATCTCCTCGACTGAAACAATATGGTTATATAACACCTGAGTCAATCCATCTCCTCGACTGAAACAATATGTTAATACAGCACCTGTATCCAATAAATCTCCTCGACTGAAACAATATGGTTATATAACACCTGAGTCAATCCATCTCCTCGACTGAAACAATATGTTAATACAGCACCTGTGTCCAATAAATCTCCTCGACTGAAACAATATGGTTATATAACACCTGAGTCAATCCATCTCCTCGACTGAAACAATATGTTAATATAACACCTGAGTCAATCCATCTCCTCGACTGAAACAATATGTTAATATAACACCTGAGTCAATCCATCTCCTAGACTGAAGCAATATGTTAATATAACACCTGCGTCAATCCATCTCCTCGACTGAAACAATATGTTAATACAGCACCTGTGTCCAATAAATCTCCTCGACTGAAACAATATGTTAATATAACACCTGAGTCAATCCATCTCCTCGACTGAAACAATATGTTAATACAGCACCTGTGTCCAATAAATCTCCTCGACTGAAACAATATGTTAATATAACACCTGAGTCAATCCATCTCCTCGACTGAAACAATATGTTAATACAGCACCTGTGTCCAATAAATCTCCTCGACTGAAACAATATGTTAATATAACACCTGCGTCAATCCATCTCCTCGACTGAAACAATATGTTAATACAGCACCTGTGTCCAATAAATCTCCTCGACTGAAACAATATGTTAATATAACACCTGAGTCAATCCATCTCCTCGACTGAAACAATATGTTAATACAGCACCTGTGTCCAATAAATCTCCTCGACTGAAACAATATGTTAATATAACACCTGAGTCAATCCATCTCCTCGACTGAAACAATATGTTAATACAGCACCTGTGTCCAATAAATCTCCTCGACTGAAACAATATGTTAATATAACACCTGCGTCAATCCATCTCCTCGACTGAAACAATATGTTAATACAGCACCTGTGTCCAATAAATCTCCTCGACTGAAACAATATGTTAATATAACACCTGAGTCAATCCATCTCCTCGACTGAAACAATATGTTAATACAGCACCTGTGTCCAATAAATCTCCTCGACTGAAACAATATGTTAATATAACACCTGCGTCAATCCATCTCCTCAACTGAAACAATATGTTAATACAGCACCTGTGTCCAATAAATCTCCTCGACTGAAACAATATGTTAATATAACACCTGAGTCAATCCATCTCCTAGACTGAAACAATATGTTAATATAACACCTGCGTCAATCCATCTTCTACACTGAAACAATATGTTAATATAACACCTGCACCCAATCCCTCTCCTCGACTGAAACAATATATGAACATAGCACCTGCGCCCAATCCATAATTTTGTTTGATAGGCTCATGAGGAGGTCTCCACTCACCTGATATGGGTGGCAGCAGTAGATCTTTCTTCATGAGCGATGCAGCACACATACCCCCCAGATAGGCCAGCTCTGTCTCCAAGTGCTTGAGACCATCTCCCGGGGTTAGGCCCCACTCGTATCCACCACCAGGCAGCGGAACCCGTAGAAACACGACCGCTCCTCCTTGATGTAGTCAGACGCAGTTTCCAGTGAGAAGATTACTTCATTGCCTGAGGGACAAAAAAAACAGTTGCAAATAAAATTTAATTGTAGCATTTTTTAATATATTATACATACACAAAAATAAAATGAGATTGGCTTTTTTTCCAAAATTTCCTACTTGGTCTTTTATATGGGAATAATGGTCAATTATGTCAAGTTTAATGAGAATTGATAATATCAAAAACTCTATACATTTTTATTCAGTAACAGGGGTCATCATTCTTAGCCTTTTTTTTTTTTTTTTTTTTTGTTTTTTGCTTGACATGTCTGTAAAAATAATACCAACAGGATATTTACAATTTACTTTTTAATATTTATATAATCAATCAAAATTTCCAGTCCATAAAATGTATTTCCCTCAACCAAACACCATTGGTAAAGAATAAGTAAAATATGTGTTCAATCTGGATATTATGATATTCATATTGTGACCAAAGGTAAATAATTAAAATTTATGAATAAAAATTTTAGCTATAATTTTTTTTATCCATACCACTTAGGTTTTTTTAACATCTTTAGCCGTTTTGGCAGAAAAAAGTATTATATTTACTGAATTTAATAGTGGATACAACTTTTTATCTAACGAATCCCAATCATTTTATTTCCCATAAATCAGGGTATCCAATCATAGTCCTCCCCCCTCCGATTACAACCAGAGACCATGTTGTCCTCACTACCAATGTAAAATATGACTCAAACGAAAAATGAATCTAGAATGAATGAATTTAGAGCCAAGACTAGTTTTTAAGGTGGGATGGAAGGTGACACAAGAAAAGGCCAGTGTTTTTGCGCTTTTTATGGCAAAACATTTTTTGGCCAAATTATATAAAATATTGCTCCAGTAAAAACATAAGACTTAATTTTCTTCACATGTTGATATCAACAGTGCTTGAATATCCATCATGAACTTGGCAGCATTAGATGAGAAACTTTTTAAATTAAGAGAAAAAGTTGTCATTAAATTCCAGGACACCCTTGACAGACATTCAAGACGTTTTGAGGTCATCATGTGAAAAAAATTAAATTCCATGTTTGTACTGGAGCAATAGTTTATTTATTTTGGCCAAAGAACTGTTTTGCCATAAAAACTGTAAAAACAGTGGCTTTTTGTCGCATCCCCTTCCATCCCACCTTAATAGATACTCAACAGATGTATAGTCTCGACAATTTTGAGCTTGTTGAATACCGCTTTTTTTGTGCTGTATTGTGTTTGGTGATGACTCGTTGTCTACTTGTTTGGGGGTTGGTTGTAATTGACTAACTACTATTCTGGTCACCCAACTGACCTGGCAGTACGACAGCGTTGCGGGGCCAGTTGTTAGCGCCACGACTGAACTTGTGCAGCACTGGCCAGTAAGGCACTGGGGTGGAGTCTCCATCCCCTTCTTCCAGCAGCACTCCCCCTGACCCTGTTTTCTTGTCAGGGCCCCCAGAGGGGCGTGGTGCCATGCTGGGGATGTATAGTTGCAGGGTGTCCTCCGCCTGGGCTGTACCGCAATCTGGGTCAAACTCCACACACAACCACTTGACGGTGTCTGGGAAAGAAGCCCTGGGACACACATAGTAAATGTTCAACTAGGTGCATCATTGTAATAAAAGTGAACAGTTTTCCTGAGCTTTGAGACACACAGTAAACATTCAACCACCAATGTCATTGTAATAAAGGTGAACAGTTTTCTTGAGCTTTGAGACACACAGTAAACATTCAACCACCAATGTCATTGTAATCAAGGTGAACAGTTTTCCTGAGCTTTGAGACACACAGTAAGCATTCAACCACCAATGTCATTGTAATCAAGGTGAACAGTTTTCTTGAGCTTTGAGACACACAGTAAACATTCAACCACCAATGTCATTGTAATCAAGGTGAACAGTTTTCCTAAGCTTTGAGACACACAGTAAGCATTCAACCACCAATGTCATTGTAATCAAGGTGAACAGTTTTCTTGAGCTTTGAGACACACAGTAAGCATTCAACCACCAATGTCATTGTAATCAAGGTGAACAGTTTTCTTGAGCTTTGAGACACACAGTAAACATTCAACCACCAATGTCATTGTAATCAAGGTGAACAGTTTTCCTAAGCTTTGAGACACACAGTAAGCATTCAACCACCAATGTCATTGTAATCAAGGTGAACAGTTTTCCTAAGCTTTGAGACACACAGTAAACATTCAACCACCAATGTCATTGTAATCAAGGTGAACAGATTTCTTGAGCTTTGAGACACACAGTAAGCATTCAACCACCAATGTCATTGTAATCAAGGTGAACAGTTTTCCTGAGCTTTGAGACACACAGTAAACATTCAACCACCAATGTCATTGTAATCAAGGTGAACAGTTTTCTTGAGCTTTGAGACACACAGTAAACATTCAACCACCAATGTCATTGTAATCAAGGTGAACAGTTTTCCTGAGCTTTGAGACACACAGTAAACATTCAACCACCAATGTCATTGTAATCAAGGTGAACAGTTTCCTTGAGCCCTGGCTTTTGACTTACTTGAGAAAGGCAAGAGTATATTTGAAACAGGTTTTAACCCTGTGCAAAGCTTCAAAATTTCAAAATCAAATCTGAATCTTGCTGTGATTCATATTTAATTCGAAATTCCAAATCTTAATATTTGAAAGCTTTGTATCAGATTCAAAACATCAAATTCAAACAAATCCCAGCACAACATCTTATTACCTATTCGGGTTATGAGTTTATGTACTAATAACAATAATGGGTTAAGGATGAGGAAGGTTGAATTTGAGGAAGTGTACCCACGTTTGTGTGGAAAGAGAGTGGAAAACCATTTAGGAAAAAACACCCTCAGTACCCCAGACCTCGAACCCTGACCTCCCCATCATTGGCAATCCAGTCTAATGTGAGAGAGACACCTTAGACTGTGCAGCCACCGAAGTAGGTAATTCAAATCTAAAAGCCAAACAATTTAATAATTTTACTTTTTAAAGAAGTTAGCACAGACTTAAACTCATTATTTGACACGACCCTATAAACTTGCGAATCCCTTAGTATTTAAAATGTACTCATTATTTTGTCATAATAGTTTTATTGGACTATATTTTAAAACCTGTTTAATTGAGCCAAATATTCGATTTTATAGTATTTGATCAAAAACATTTTCATTTTAAAATATCCAACTCAAATTACTAAGCAAAGATTTGGATTCGATATGAAATTTAAAATCTTGAATTTGTATTGGCACAACTGTTTTATGTTGAGATCTGAAGGGTGGGAAAGAGCAGAGCTGCTCATGTGTACACAGTTTTAAACATGTCGAACTCACCGATAGTTGGAGACGGTTGCGGGCTTGTAGGGGTGGTCACTCTCTACCCAGGCGTAGTGGTGAGATGTGGTGTTACTAGCTGAAGGTTGGCAGTAGCCTTGGTTATCACCACAGTTGGCACCACTTTCCAGTGAACCTGTCGAGTGGTGCAGTCCATTGTTCAGGAGGTTCAGGGCGGCCACGTGTGGCAGGAGCTCCTGAATCAAGTTGAGCACTTGCACACCGCTCTGGAACAAAGAACATTATGTGATATAACTAGTATATTTCCTCTTGTGTCCTGACCATCCCACTTACTATCTACCCACCCTGGGATCCAAGAGTGCTAGAGGGTGGATATGGGACAGCATGAAAGTCCTGACCATCCCTAGTGACTATCTACTCAGCCTGGGATCCAAGGTAACTAGAGGTTGATATGAGACAGCATTAAGTCCTGACCATCCTTATTAGACTATCAACCCACCCTGGGATCCAAGGTCGCTAGAGGGCTGATGTGGGCCAGCATTAGGGGCAGCAAGGTGGTGACGATGCAGGCCGACCCCAGCACCTCTGTGGCCACCACATCCTCTGCTCTCTCCCTAGCTAGGCCATGAGGTCGTTGCAACGCTGCACGATGGCTGCAGCCATGGATAGGGTACACTTGCAGGCCTGGAGCTCTGCCCATGCCTTGCTCGTCTGCTGATTTCTCAGAATCCTGTGGATTGCTGAAACAAACAGTAATGTAATCTACAATTAACACTAGAAATTCCCTCAGACCTCCAAGAGTCCCTGGAGATTTTAGAGCTACAGGCACATGCACTAATGTATTACTATCTGTAACCTGCACCAGTGAGCACAAAGATAAAGGCCTCGTGTGGTGTCTACTGTCTGCAATCTGCACCAGTAAGCACACAGATAAAGGCCTCATGTGGTGTGTGATCCGCACCAGTGAGCACAAAGATAAAGGCCTCATGTGGTGTCTACTGTCTGTAATCCGCACCAGTGAGCACAAAGATAAAGGCCTCATGTGGTGTCTGTTTGTAGCCCACACCAGTGAGCACAAAGATAAAGGCCTCATGTGGTGTCTACTGTCTGTAATCCGCACCAGTGAGTACAAAGATAAGGCCTCATGTGGTGTCTGTTTGTAGCCCACACCAGTGAGCACAAAGATAAAGGCCTCATGGGGTGTTTACTGTCTGTAATCCGCACCAGTGAGCACAAAGATAAAGGCCTCATGTGGTGTATACTGCCTGTAATCCGCACCAGTGAGCACAAAGATAAAGGCCTTATGTGGTGTCTGTTTGTAGCCCACACCAGTGAGCACAAAGATAAAGGCCTCATGTGGTGTCTGTTTGTAGCTCACACCAGTGAGCACAAAGATAAAGGCCTCATGTGGTGTCTACTGCCTGTAATCCGCACCAGTGAGCGCAAAGATAAAGGCCTCATGTAGTGTCTGTTTGTAGCCCACACCAGTGAGCATACAGAAAAAGGTGTTTCCTATTTTATCTGTTTCACCAACGGCGGGGAGATCAAGGTTTGAATCCAGGCCAAGGATACTGCAGTATTTTTCTAAATGGATTACCACTCTTTCTCCACACAAATGTGGGTATATTTCCTCTAAACTGCTACCTTTCTCATCCTTGGTTCATCAGTGTGAATAGGCGAATAGTCTGGGACGGGTGCATGTAAACAAAACATACTATATGTACCTGTAATAAAGTATCTGGGGTATCTGCCCCCGAGTCTGTGTGGTTCCGTTGAAGCTGAGCGAGCAAGTAGAGAAGGCAAAGGTGACCCCATCTGGACCCTTGACGCTGCCCAATCCCCCGTCCCCATTGCTGGTTCGTCCTCCGTGGTTCCTCAGCCGCACGGCATACTTGACACCCTCCCTGATAGCCACGGGCCGCTCGAACTTCACCTCGGCCACATCTGCCACACAGTCATCTGGGCCGAAGGTGCCGCGAGCTATTTCCAGACTATTCCAGCGCTGAGTGTGGGAAGGGTCATTGCCCGTGTTGTTTTGCTGGCAACAACAAGCAACAATGTGAACGTTGTGGGACAAGATTTGCCAGGAGGAAAAAGAAATCCAAGATCATAATCCCTCAAAATATGTTATATCTCTTGAGTCTCCATTTTAAATAATTATTTTCTAAGCTGCTACATAGTCACACACCAACACTAAGAAATAATTAATTTTGTGGCCATGAAATTATGTGATATTTTTTATGGTTTTTTCTTCTTCTTCTATAAACACAATATTTGAACAAAAAAATTAGAGAAATTACAATTTTACTTTCAAGGTAACACTCGCTATTAAATCTTTCACTAATTATGTTGTTTAATTCCGAACCAATGTGCACTGGTAGTGGTTTTTGGTCTTCTGTCTTCTCTAAATATGAATGATGGTGCCCTTAAAAGTAAAAATCAACCCTTAATCTTCTAAGTCACTAAGAGCTACAATTTAACTTCCTAGTCCTGATCCAGGCTTTGTAAAACACATAATCTAGTAGCTCTCTACTCCTCCATACACCCCTGTTGTTAGGCAACACTCACATCGTCTAATGGCTCTCTACTCCTCCATACACCCCTGTTGTTAGGCAACACTCACATCGTCTAATGGCTCTCTACTCCTCCATACACCCCTGTTGTTAGGCAACACTCACATCGTCTAATGGCTCTCTACTCCTCCATACACCCCTGTTGTTAGGCAACACTCACATCGTCTAATGGCTCTCTACTCCTCCATACACCCCTGTTGTTAGGCAACACTCACATCGTCTAATGGCTCTCTACTCCTCCATACACCCCTGTTGTTAGGCAACACTCACATCGTCTAATGGCTCTCTACTCCTCCATACACCCCTGTTGTTAGGCAACACTCACATTGGCTAGTGGCTATCAACTCCTCCATACACCCCTGTTGATAGGCAACACTCACATCGGCTAGTGGCTATCAACTCCTCCATACACCCCTGTTGTTAGGCAACACTCACATCGGCTAGTGGCTATCTACACCTCCTTATAACCCTGCTCTTTGGCAACACTCACATCATCTAATGGCTCTCTACTCCTCCATACACCCCTGTTGTTAGGCAACACTCACATCGTCTAGTGGCTCTCTACTCCTCCATACACCCCTGTTGTTAGGCAACACTCACATCGTCTAGTGGCTCTCTACTCCTCCATACACCCCTGTTGTTAGGCAACACTCACATCGTCTAATGGCTCTCTACTCCTCCATACACCCCTGTTGTTAGGCAACACTCACATCGTATAGTGGCTCTCTACTCCTCCATACACCCCTGTTGTTAGGCAACACTCACATCGTCTAGTGGCTCTCTACTCCTCCATACACCCCTGTTGTTAGGCAACACTCACATCATCTAGTAGCTCCAGCTCATACTCGTAGCTCCCAACACCTCCATACACACACACCCCTGCCACCACGATCCCGGGTCGGTCAACGGAGAAGCAAACAGCGTCCGGAGAACCATTGCCTGTGTTCCAGGTGCGGCTCTGGTTGGTACGTGTGAAGCGGGAGGGAGTGGTGTGAAGTATGCGTCCACATGCGCCTTGAAGGTCCTCCTTTTGGAACAAAATACACTTTTATGTAAAATTAAAGAGGGGGGGGGGGGGGGAAGGTGCATAAAGATAATGATGAAAAAATAAAAAATGACTTATGTTACTATAAATAACCAACATAGAAACTCAATATTAAGTTGGTTGGCTTGTGGTTGGTGACTTCTAGTGATGTTTGTTGGTTCATTTTTATGCTTCGGTTCTAAGAAAAGCATCTGTCCAGTCGGTAGATAAAATGTATTCTTAAAAACCTTCTTGGACTTCTGGAGTGCGAAAGGAACCTGGTTCATAGATAGTGAACTGCGGCCGAGCCTTGCACCTCAACTATGATACCCTAAGTTGATTGAACCTTACCTTACAAACCAGGACACATACTAGGATAAACACACATGGATAATAAATAGATAATAAATACAGACACTGTATAAGGAAGTGAAACAGATAAAAAGACATGTAGAAATAATTTTGGATATTATTCGTGTAATTTCAAATTCATGTCAATTTCAGTATTCCTACCCGAGGAGCTGTGGTTAAATAACAATACTAAGGTAATTCATCAATCTCTTTTGAAATATTTCAAAACGGTTTATTTAATGTCATGCAGTAAGACGAAGGAAAAAATACCTTAAGGGAGGCCAAGAAATCGCCAGGAGAAACAGATAAGAGAAAGTGTACAAGTGAGAGGAGAAGAATGGAAGCAGTTAAAGGAGGAAGAATGGCAGAAGGCTATAGGAATATGGAGACATTTTACTATACTGACCCAGCCATAGGCTGGAAACAGTTGTTGATGATGATGGTGATGATGGTCATTCTCTTGAATGTAACATGTATTCTATTGGTAATGTTACTAATGTATATAAAAATTATTTATAATATTGAAATGAATGCTGTCACACAAATACAAAATTCATTATGATTCTAGTTAGTGAAAAGGATTTCTTGAAACAAAAATAAATATTATAAGTCCAATGATGACTAAAATAGTACCAATAAGTGTTGAAAAAAAAATTAATAGTTATTTTATAATATTTCTGATTTAAATATTAAGCGAAATAAGTTTGATAAATTTAGTTCAGTTCTTGTAGAGTGGTTTAAAATGGTTTCTGCTCTTGTATGTCTGGAAATGGGAAAGGATCAAACTGTATGGAATCAGAATAATCTCGTCCATGAAAGAGTGTCCTCTATTGAAATCTTGAAAAATCTTCTTCAAAGTATAAATCTTCATATTAATGAATGAAGACAGAGATTTTAGTCATGTTCAAAACCACACTCAAAATAAAAGTTTTCCATTCGAATTTTAAAATGTTCCAAATCATCTATTTTTTTTAGCACCGTGTCTTACTACTCGTTCGTATTATACATCTATGTATTAATTACACTAATGTATTAGGGATTAGGGTGGTGTTAATTTATAGGAAGTGCACCCACATTTGCGTGGAGGGAGAGTGGAAAATCATTTAGGGGAAAACCCATCAGTGCACCCAACCGGGATCAAACCCCAGTCTCCCCATCTTCGACAGTCTAGTCTAATATGCGAGTAGCGCATTAGATCACGCAGCCATAGAAGCAGGTCCAATTTATCTTCTTATAACAATGTTTTAATGCATGGAAAAAAAACACTAAGCAACAGATAGTCCAAAGCAACCACTAGAGCCTTAAAAGATAATTTCAAATTCAAACAACTTTGAAAAATGCAGAAATAACTTAAGATATCCTAAGAGGACTTCCAAAATCAGGAGGGAAATAATTATGGTGAGTATCATTCCACACATTAAAAAGTTGTGATTAATACACGTCTTGTCAGAGGTGAAGGAAGGGTTTGGCAATCAGATAAATCTGTGCGGGGACCGAGGATTGAACCCCGGACCCCCAGCACAGAAGTCCGACACCTTACCCCTAGACCGCCAGGTCACCCATTATAACTAGAAAGGGGTCAAAACCGCTCTTATATGAATTCAAATCTTAATTTTACCTTCACGTTCCAAATCTTTAATTCAAATCTGAATCTTGTAAAAACTTATGAACATAAGAAGAAATATAAATAGCAACCAACTCGCTTTGATGGGCGCATGGCCTAAGGCGCTACTCCCACAGTATATTATACTGCCATTGATGGGAGGGTTGAGATTCGAATCTCGGTCGGGTGTACAAAGGGTGGTTTTTCCTAAATGGTTTTCCACTCTCCCTCCATGCAAGTGTGGGTATATATCTTCTAAATATAACCTTACTCATCCCTAAAAGCAATGGCATAATTAGTACACAAGCGTATAGCCCAAATGGGTAGCAAGATGCTGTACTTAAATAAAAAATTAAATGTTAACACTCAGTTAAGGTTTAAATTAATGGTATGGGGTCTGGTTGTTAAATTTGTATACAATTATGTTGGGGCTGAGCCACCAATAAACAGTATTAAGGCTCTAAAACAAATTCCTATCTAAAATTTTGAAAAAAAAAAAATCAAATCTAGAATCTGATATTTTCTCAAATTCTCAAATCTCAAATATCCTTAAGGACTCGAGAGTTCAAGAGTTCAAGAGCTTGAGGTTTCCATCCCTAATAATCATGTAATAAAATTGATGCACCTGGCTGGATGGAAACCAGTGTAAACCGTTGTAAATATTGCATTGTCATTTCCACCCAAGGTAAATAAATCAAGTAGTCAGACTCACTGACCACTCAGTCCCAGGGTACACTGGACTTGTTATCAGCCTTCATGACCAAAGCACCAAGTGAAGTAGAGAGGGTGTATCATTATTACTCACATCAGTACCACTGGACTGTGTAGCAAGCTCAGCCACGATCCTGGCCAACAGATGGCAGCAGTTGTGGACCAGTTCCTGTGATCTGGACACCTTCTCCTGACACAGGGCCTGCTTCACTGGGACTGTGACCAGGTCCAGGAGTCGCTCCAGGACCTCCCGGAACAGCCAGTTGCCAACTGCTCCGTTACCTTCCAGCTGTGGATCATCCGGAAAACTGTGAGTAGCCTTTTGATTGATGGGAACTGTGAGTAGACTAGTGATTTATAGACACTGTGAGTAGCCTTGTGCTTTATGGAAACTATGAGTAACCTTGTGCTCTATGGAAACTATGAGTAGCCTTGTGCTTTATGGAAACTATGAGTAGCCTTGTGCTTTATGGAAACTATAAGTAGCCTTGTGGTTGATATAAACTTTGAGTAGCTTTGTGATTTAATGAAACCGTGAGGGATCTTGTGATTTATTGAAACTGTAACTTTGTGGTTGATGGAAACTGTGAGTGGCCTTTTTATTGGTGGAAAGTGTTAGTGCCCTTATGATTGATAGAAACTGTGAGTGATCTTGTAGTTAAAAGAAACTGTGAGTAGCCTTATTCTTTATGGAAACTGTGTGTGCCCTCGTGATTGATAGAAACCATGAGTAGCGTAGTGATTTATAGAAACTGTGAGTAGCCTTGTGATTGGTGGAAATTGTAATTAGCCTTGTGATTTATGAAAATTGTGAGTAGCCTTGTGAATGATAGAAAATGTGAATAGCCTTGTGATTGATAGGAACTGTGAGTATCCTAGTGATTTATAGACAATGTGAGTAGTCTTGTGATAGAAATAAACTGTGAGTAGCCTCATGATTGATATAAACTGTGAGTAGCCTCGTGATTGATATAAACTGTGAGTAGCCTTGTTCTTTATGAAAATTGTGAGTGGCCTTGTGATTGTTGGAAACTGTTAGTGCTCTTATAATTGATAGAAACTGTGAGTGGCCTTGTGATTGTTGAAAACTGTTAGTGCTCTTATGATTGATAGAAACTGTGAGTGGCCTTGTGATTGTTGAAAACTGTTAGTGCTCTTATAATTGATAGAAACTGTGAGTGGCCTTGTGATTGTTGAAAACTGTTAGTGCTCTTATGATTGATAGAAACTGTGAGTGGCCTTGTGATTGTTGAAAACTGTTAGTGCTCTTATAATTGATAGAAACTGTGAGTGGCCTTGTGATTGTTGAAAACTGTTAGTGCTCTTATAATTGATAGAAACTGTGAGTGGCCTTGTGATTGTTGAAAACTGTTAGTGCTCTTATGATTGATAGAAACTGTGAGTGGCCTTGTGATTGTTGAAAACTGTTAGTGCTCTTATAATTGATAGAAACTGTGAGTGGCCTTGTGATTGTTGAAAACTGTTAGTGCTCTTATAATTGATAGAAACTGTGAGTGGCCTTGTGATTGTTGAAAACTGTTAGTGCTCTTATGATTGATAGAAACTGTGAGTGGCCTTGTGATTGTTGAAAACTGTTAGTGCTCTTATAATTGATAGAAACTGTGAGTGGCCTTGTGATTGTTGAAAACTGTTAGTGCTCTTATGATTGATAGAAACTGTGAGTGGCCTTGTGATTGTTGAAAACTGTTAGTGCTCTTATAATTGATAGAAACTGTGAGTGGCCTTGTGATTGTTGAAAACTGTTAGTGCTCTTATAATTGATAGAAACTGTGAGTGGCCTTGTGATTGTTGAAAACTGTTAGTGCTCTTATAATTGATAGAAACTGTGAGTGGCCTTGTGATGGATGAAAATTAAGAGAGGCCTTATGATTGATGGATACTGTGAGTAACCATGTAATTGATAAAGCCACGAATGAAAAAATAGTTGCCAATTTATATAAAAGTCTAAAATGTTTTTATGTAATTCTGTGACTACAATATTTCTGGCGAATGTGCACTCTACTTTCATGTTTGTTGAATCAAGGAGACATTTTTTAAATATATTTATAAAGAGAACTTGTTGATTAAAGTATAAGTGTTATCCTTTCTCATTTATTAAAAACAGACTAAGTCGGAGGTGTTAGAGCACGTGTAGAACTAACACTGCCGCTAGGAACAATCGTAATGTTGTCAATACCTGACTGCGATAGCTCATCTGCTCCACAAGAATAGGGTAGTGATGGCTGTCCACGCAAGGCATCATGGGTAGCCCTGTGTTGTCTGAGGGGCTGAGCTGCCTCTTGAGGGAGGAGTCTGAAGCGTCGAGCATGCTGGTCAGGATGGGGAAGGTGGACCTGAGTCGGACGGTGGGGCTACAGAGGGCTGCCAGAACCGCACTCAGGAGACGGTCGTAGTTGTTCTGCCAACACACAGACTTGAATGTTTAATGCAGTGTGATGAGGAACAGCGTATTAGCACTTGACCTCCACAAGTGAGGTGTGAATGCTCTCCTGCAAGTTTGGCTGCTAGTATTTGAATCAAATTTTAACAATGGTGAATAATGTATCTACTCGAATATAGTGCGGACCCTTTTTGATCTAATTCTGTTTTCAAAATTAGGGTGCACATTGAAATCAATGGCACACTATATTTGAATATAAACCCAAGAACTGCATCTAAACTTAGTTCTGCCATGAACTCTCATTCCTAAACTCCATTCACGGTAGAAATTACTCTCTGAAAGGTCTTTTTTCCTACCAATATCCTACTATATAATAGCTTTCTGGTAGGGAAAAAGGCCTTTCAGAAAACAATTCCTACGGTGAACAGACTTTATAGTCCCTTTTCCCCTCTACTTACACTCTCATTCCAACAGCTCCTCCTATCCTTAATTTACACTCTCCCTCCTACAACCCCTCCTCTTCTCCGTTTGGGCTTAAGTGTAATTCTCTAGCCTTTAGGCGTTCATACTTTAGTAGGTATTGACAAGAGCCCTTGCACTATTGCTTACTGTAATAGTTCCGGCAGTATCTTAGTAGCTTGGTGAAGTGAGTTAAAACAAGATGGAGGACCAAAAGTGTCACATAGAGCTAGGTTTTTGAGTTGCGAAGATTTTGAAAATGGGGTTGTGCATTATATTCAAGTAAATACAATATAATGGTCAATAGCGCTTAGGTGAGTGTCTCCAAGCACATGCCAGGCAGTTCTCAATGTCTACAGGACACTGTGTTTGGACATCAGTCCATGAAACCAAGCGTATATTTCTCATTCAGGAGTCGATTGTAACCAGTAAGTCCCAGGTTGTCTGACCTTGTCCATCAGAGCCAGGAGGTCGCAGAGGCAGGTCCACTTCAAGAAGGCTGTGGGGTAGAAGCGTGGAAGCAGGAAACGAATGTCTGGTGGCACTCCTCTAGAATGCTGTGGGTCATCTTCTGGTACGGTACACCACCTGGACCACAAGGGGATGTTAGAGTCACCAAGACCAGGGTTCAGAATGTCAAGGCAAGTCTCACATGATATAGTAATACTCCTTCATAGAGTTAGCCACAATCCTCCTGTCTTACAGTATGAAATAACGCAGCTTAAGTGCTAAGGAAGGAGAGTAGGATCAATCAACTTTTCTTTTCATTCCTTCGCACATTCGTGAATGGCACTATTATATTGTGTTGTTCGTTCCCTCTTTCATGTAGAGTCTCACTAGATGGCAGTAGTTGTTAAAGTTTGAAGTACTGTCACAAGATGGTAGTAGATATTCAAGGGATGTATTTAGTGAGTTATATTATATTAGGCGAGTTTTCGTGATTGACTTGGTTACGTCTTGGTATCGAGGGTTTACAACCAAGTGGTTCTGACCAAGGTGGAGCACGAAAATGATTTTTGTATGTTTTTATTAAACAAAAATAGTGGTTGGGATAGAGTAGGTGAATTTGTGTAATCGTATTACATGTACAGTGGAACCTGACTAATTCGAAAGTCCGAATTTTGTATTAAAACAATGTTAATAAATCCTGGATGGTTAGAATTTTGTTTTGGTTAATTCAAAGGAAGTGGAAAAGGGAATTCCTTTTGAGAAACTTATTTAATTTGAATTTTTGGATAGTTCGAATTTTTTCTTGGGCCCTTCAAGTTCAAACTATTTAGGTTCCACTGTAATGCATATTGACAGAAAATTAGCTATTTAATTTGTTTATTCTAAGTTAGATGCCTATTTTGACTAGTCCTAATATGTACACAACATGTCAAACTAAAAATATATTTCCAAAAATAACCTTAAGAAAACATTAAGTATACATTTAGTATTAAATAGGTCTAGATCATAATATAGTAGACTACTCTCTTTTATTCATGACTAAATGTTTTTTAAGTACCTACTTACTGTCATGTATTTATAACTAGTAATTGCTGTCCATTTTAATTTACAGAAACTTAAAATCCATTGACTACATAGTTATACTCGTTTAGATCTAACATAAGAAGTGATGCTGTTTTGAAATTGGCACACAAATTCTTGGTTCATGGGTCGTAACCATACTGTTTAGTCTGGTCACAAAAAGCGTTACAAAACTTAACTCAGGTATTGTCTAGTCATAAGCATTTTGTTAAAAATGATAACAGGTCAACTGCGAGAACGCTGTGGTTGTAAACATTGATACCAGGTTGAATGTAAAAACACACCTATTATAAATATGTTTATATTGTTAGTTGCACTAACAATCCCTTTTTGACAATCTACCCCTGCCTGTACTAGGATTCTAGTTAGAAGAAACTTTTAGAAAATACAAACCATTATCTTTTAGTTAACCTTGTTATTATTATTTAAATGTATCATTGATATTTAGTAGGCATTGATAAAGTCTATAAAAAGTGACAGCTACACATCACATAATTTGATTATTAATATATACTAATTAATTTCAAAGTTTTGTGGCCGTGAAAAAAGTGTCTTCCTCCCTGAATGTAATTGTAAATGTAAATGTAAATGCAATTGTAGTCTTGGGATGTCCATACTTTCAACAGTGTTAGATAGTGTCATGTCTCAACAATGTCTCTCAGGTAATGTGGGTTGGTAAGACCCTTATGCGAGTTCTTTCAACAGCCAGGCTCATGTTAGTGTGTGTCTCAACACTTATCTACCAGGTGAGTGGGTTGGTTGTTCCTGATACTTGCAGCCATATACATATATATCCTGCAGCTAAGCCATTACATGTATTTTAGCAATATCTTTCTTTCATTTAAGAGCCATCAGACAAGTGCACAAAAGACTTAGGTTAAGACGCTTTTCTACAAGGTGGGATGGAAAGGGGGTCATGATTAATTAAGGTCAGTATGTTTGTAGTTTTGAATGCAAAACAAAATTTATTGTCAGAAATAAATCAAATTTGCTCTATAAGATACATTTAGTTCAACTTGATATTCATAGTAATCTCAACAGTTCTTGAAAACTTGACATATGCATAGTGTCGCATTTGATGAGAAACATTCTAAAGAAAAAGTCCTGGTCAAATTTTGCTACATCCATTACAAAATATTCAAGAACTGTTGGGATTACCATGAAATTATATGTAAGAAATTAAACTAAACATAAACTATACTGAAGCAATATTTAATTTTTTGGGCAGAAACATTTTTTGTTACAAAAACTACCAAAAAAATAATGATACTAATTACTAAAATACTAATTTGTGCTCCCTTCTCTTCCACCTTAATATTAATTATAATACTGACACCTCTCGTAATAAAATCTTACTTTTCTGCGGCCTGATCTTGCCAGATCTTCGAGTCGTGTGGGCAGCAGGTAGCACGTCTGACAAGATCTGTCGTAGGAGGGCCCTGACATCACCCACGCACTCTGCCAGCAGCACTGACTCGGACGAAGACTTCTTCGACCCCACTGGACAGACACAATATTTACTTGGATTTTAATTATTATTTATTTGCAAGATTTAACATCCATTTTCTGAAATAAATTATTATACCAGCAAATGACTTATAAACTAACTTAAATCTAGAACAGACACAGCATCCAGCTTCCGGCCATTAATCTGTCACTGTGGAAGGGTAAACCCACACTTCACCAAAGGTACATTTTTCCAACCATACCAGGAATTGAACCCAAGGACCCTTAGCTCAGTAGATAGACACTCTACCAATTGAGCTAGGATATTAGACATTTACTTGGAAATTGTCCTCTTACTCAATGAGGAATTTTGGAACATTTATTGTCACAACAGTAAATTTATTGGCAGATCATTTTCTTGTACTAACACACCCTAAAAAATAGTTGTATTTTTTCCACTGCATCCTATTACCCATCCATATTATACATATGTTGCATATATAATAATTACGTTAATCAAGTAGGGATGAAGACAGTATAATTTAGAGGAAATGTACCTGCATTTGTGTGGAATAAGAGTAACAAATCATTTAGGAAAAACCAACTTCAGTACACCTGACCGGGATTCGAGCCTCAATCTCCTCGTCATGGGCAGTCCAGTCTATTGTGAAAAAGACGCCATAGAACAATCGGCTATCGAAACGGGTCTGAAAATTGTTCCGTGCATAGCACCACTACCATTGCATGAGAGAAAAGGTGTGAAAAGTGCAATATCTTTGCTTGGCATTTAAATAGTTTGAGCCTATAGTAGTTCATCAATTGGTATTCCCAAACGTTTGAAGCCAAGATCACGGTCAATGACCTCCTGCATGGAATGGAGCTCAGAGGGAGAGACCACGGACCTTGATTGGGGTACAGCTCATTGGTGTAAGTTCGCACCAAGCGTAGGCTGGCTCGACTGATGTACACCAGTCTCTCCAGGTCCAATAGTGCTACCAAGTGGCTGGATGTGGAACTACTGAGGTGGGAGATGTCAACAAGACCGGCCTTGAAGGTGTTCCAACTCCACTGTAAGAGCGCTAGCAGCGACTGGAAACACTCCTGGAATAAAGAGAAATGCTGTGAGATGGAGCGTGTTGATAGGTAGAAGGTTTGTGAGTGAATAAAGTATCTAGATGGAACATTAACTCCCCAATCAATAAGATGCTTATGCACTTTGTAGCAATCATACGTAGTTTCATAGCTAGAGAATGTGATGCTACTGCACTTTGTAGCAATCATACGTAGTTCCATAGCTAGACAATGTGATGCTACTGCACTTTGAAGCAATCATACATAGTTCCATAGCTAGACAATATGACGCTACTGCACTTTGGAGCAATAATACATAGTTCCATAGCTAGAGAATGTGATGCTACTGCACATTGGAGCAATCGTAAGTAGTTCCATAGCTAGACAATGTGATGCTACTGCACATTGGAGCAATCATACGTAGTTCCATAGCTAGACAATGTGATGCTACTGCACATTGGAGCAATCATACGTAGTTCCATAGCTAGATAATGTGATGCTACTGCACCTTGGAGCAATCATACGTAGTTCCATAGCTAGACACTGTGATGATACTGCACTTTGAAGGAATCATACATAGTTCCATAGCTAGACAATATGACGCTACTGCACCATGGAGCAACAATACATAGTTCCATAGCTAGACAATATGACGCTACTGCACCATGGAGCAACAATACATAGTTCCATAGCTAGACAATGTGATGCTACTGCACCTTGGACACGGCCCTGGAAAAGTCCCTGGAGAGGATATACACTGGCTCAGCCTGGTCACACTGCCTGCTGGGGGTTTGGTTTTCAGGTGACACCACACGATACAGTATTTGGGGTATTTGACCCGCATTCACGTCTGTTCCGTTGTTGGACTTCTTGGATGATTTGAAGTAGAACACCACCCTGAGAACATGTAGGAACCGGAGCTTCCATAACACATTCCTAGCAGAGTTGGTTAGTGTGCCTGACTCAGACTCAAAGAGATATTTTTTCATTGATTTTTTTTTAAAATTCCTGAGTCTTACTACCAGTTCAGATTATAAGCATATATGATAATTACTCTAATGGGGTAGGGATGAGGGAGGAAGTATATTATAAGTAATCTGCTCATATTTGCATGGAAGGAGAGTGGGAAACCCTTTAAGAAAAAAAAAAACTCAGTAGACCCGACCAGAATTTGGACTCCAATCTCTTTGTCTTCAGTAAGCCTCATGTGATAGGTCAAGGTTCAATGACCTCAAACATTGTTTCACCACAAGCTGGATAACTCTCCTTCCTATCGGTGAATATCGGCACAGTTCCTTAGACCTAGCCTTTTCATACTTTATCCATTTAGGGAGAAAACGGGAGTATCAGTTTTGCCACAATTTCTTAATACAAATTTTCCTGTTTTTCAGAGGTAAGAAGAAATTTACACTACTACACACACTTTACCGAGATGTACAAAAGAATAAAATCTCAAGAGAAAGTGTGTGTGTTCGGAAACATCCAAGCCACTTTTAGATAAGACAGGACGTTGATATTTGGTTGACAGGTAGAGAGACCATTCCAGATAGCCAAATAATTCTTAAAAGTTTACATTAGAGGGGAGGGGGAACTAAGAGAAACAACTACCGTACTTCTATATGTGGTAGAAATGAAATTCGGCAGGCTGGTATGGAGCCCATTTAATAGATATAAAAGACTAAACATTTTAAATTGGGACTATGAGAAACCGGGGGGAGGGGGGGGTGTTCATGTGAATATATCTCATATATGCCTGATATCTTAAATTAAATATAGATTATATATTTATCTTATTAATAATTAGTAAAATTATTTAATAGAGAGAATTTAATAATAGTAACCCCTTCTTACTATCTGTTCGGATTATACACATATGTACTAATCATGTTAATGAATTAGAGATTAGGAAGGTTGAATTTAGAAGAAGTGTAACTCCATTTTTGTGGAAGGAAAATTAAAAACATTTTGAATAAATCACCTCGGTACACCTGACTGAGATTCAAACCCTGATCTCCCTGTCATTGGCAGTCCTGTCGATTACAAGAGATTGACAACATAGACCATGTGACCACTGAAGCGGGTATCAAATATATTAAATAGTACACATATATAATATATAAATGATAGGATACATTTAGGTGAAGTGAAAAAGTGAAACTGTCCAGTCTTCACACAGTCCATTTACAAGCGAGGAATGAGGGCAACAATCAAAGTGGTCAGTTCACTTCCTACCATTTGAACCTATGCAGTTAATGCCTCAAATTCGCAAAATTTCAAGTGTTTTTAAGTGATTTTTTGTTTTTTAAATCCGTTGTTTCTAACAGACATAAAAATAATCCTCGAGTTTTCCTGGTGCATGGCAGCCTTGGCGTAAGAAGGAGAACACTCACTGGTCCTCGGTGGTGACCATCCCCTGACCGCTCGAGCCACAGTCACTTGACGGACCGCTCACACGCGCCCATGCAACATACCATCGGTTGGCCTGGAACATAGCGGGGTACATCTTGTCTTAGTTCTAGTACCGTGCTTTATACTAAACATGGGAATGAGCTTTTGCACTGCTTCCAACATCAGACAAGGCATTGGACCCAAACCTCAGTAGTAATCGGAAAAACCTATTAAATTGTGAGCACTGCTTGGGACGTTACCAGGGTCCCTGGAACCAGAGTCAACCTCTTGAGAGGATTGGTGTGGTGGTTTCAGTCTCCAAGCTTTAACCCGGAAGGTTGGGGCATGCACTCCCACACTCTTTACAAGCTCTTTACAAGAAATGCTGGTGCATTTCCCTTTAGATTAGCTAGTACAAGATGAAGTGAGCTAAAGATTAAGTAAATGTTCTCACATGGAGCGAGATGGGTTCCTCGAACAGCATGGGGTACTTTTGGCGAGGCCCACACTCATAGGGCACCTCCTCGGTCTCCGCCAACATCTCACCGTCGGTTTCCTGTTCACCACCGTCCATACCAATGTCAAACAGCTGCAAAACAATTCCAGGTCGTCAAAAAACAGTGAATTGTCCATGTCAACAAACCACCCAGTCTCTTCCTATTGAGATAACTTCTCTGTCTTGTGCACAAGGGAGATCCAGGGATGTATTTATCCAGGGTTTTCCTCTCGAGATAACTTGTCCGTCTTACACTCAAGGGAGATCCAGGGATGTATTTATCCAGGGTTTTCCTCTCGAGATAACTTGTCCGTCTTACACTCAAGGGAGCTCCAGGGATGTATTTACCCAGGGTTTTCCTCTCGAGATAACTTGTCCGTCTTACACTCAAGGGAGCTCCAGGGATGTATTTACCCAGGGCTTTCCTCTCGAGATAACTTGTCCGTCTTACACTCAAGGGAGCTCCAGGGATGTATTTATCCAGGGTTTTCCTCTCGAGATAACTTGTCCGTCTTACACTCAAGGGAGCACCAGGGATGTATTTACCCAGGGCTTTCCTCTCGAGATAACTTGTCCGTCTTACACTCAAGGGAGCTCCAGGGATGTATTTACCCAGGGCTTTCCTCTCGAGATAACTTGTCCGTCTTACACTCAAGGGAGCTCCAGGGATGTATTTATCCAGGGTTTTCCTCTCGAGATAACTTGTCCGTCTTACACTCAAGGGAGCTCCAGGGATGTATTTACCCAGGGTTTTCCTCTCGAGATAACTTGTCCGTCTTACACTCAAGGGAGCTCCAGGGATGTATTTATCCAGGGTTTTCCTCTCGAGATAACTTGTCCGTCTTACACTCAAGGGAGCTCCAGGGATGTATTTACCCAGGGCTTTCCTCTCGAGATAACTTGTCCGTCTTACACTCAAGGGAGCACCAGGGATGTATTTACCCAGGGTTTTCCTCTCGAGATAACTTGTCCGTCTTACACTCAAGGGAGCACCAGGGATGTATTTATCCAGGGTTTTCCTCTCGAGATAACTTGTCCGTCTTACACTCAAGGGAGCTCCAGGGATGTATTTATCCAGGGCTTTCCTCTCGAGATAACTTGTCCATCTTACACTCAAGGGAGCACCAGGGATGTATTTATCCAGGGCTTTCCTCTCGAGATAACTTGTCCGTCTTACACTCAAGGGAGCTCCAGGGATGTATTTATCCAGGGCTTTCCTCTCGAGATAACTTGTCCGTCTTACACTCAAGGGAGCACCAGGGATGTATTTACTCAGGGTTTTCCTCTCAAAAAAGCTTGTCCATCTCTTAAGGAAAAGGGGAATATTGACTTTTTGTTATTTACATATATAAACCAAGAAACCGATACTAATCTTAGAGTCACCTTGATTTTTCCTGTGTACTCCCCACGACCCCCGAACAGTCCAAAGCCCCCCAGAAGTATGTCTGTGTCCGCCATGAACCTGATGGCTTCGATGGAATGTCCAGAATATCCCCATCCTCCTCCGTGGCCTGGAAATAGACAAGATCAGGTGAGAGCAGTAGTGTCTGTGTTGTTCAGCCACTTCCGGGATATCGTCAGTTCAATTATAATCTGTGTGTATTTCAATTACAGGCATACCTCGCTTTAAAGAGCTTTGCTAATACAGCACTTTTCAATTAGTGCTTGTGTTTGCCTTGCCATTATGGAGGTTTTTAACAGTTTTAAGACCCGATTCAGTGGTCGAATGTACTAAGGCGTCACTTTGTCAATAGACTGAAATGACGATGAAATGAAAATCGATGTTAAAATCTAGGATGGGTATACAGAGGGTGGTTTTCCCTAAAAAAAAATCCATTCTCCCTCTATGCAAATGCGGCTGTACTTCCTTTATTTTATTTTTATTTTTAGGATCACATCCTACTACCAATTTGGGCGATGCATACACTTATGTACTAATTACGTTAATAGTTTTAGAGATTATGAAGGTTATGTTTAGAGTAAGTGTACTCACATTTGTGTGGAGGGAGAGTAGACAACCATTTTTAAACAAAACCACCCCAGTACACCCGAATAAGATTCGAACCTCAATCTCCCCATCATTGGCAGTCTAGTCTACTGTGAGAGTAGGGCCTTAGACCATGGGACCACCGAAGTGGGTACACTTCCTCTAAATTCAAACTTCCTTATTCTTAACACATTAGCGTAATTAGTATGTAAGCATACAACTCGATTGTAGTAAGGCACAGTGCTAAGAAATTGAAAGTTTTAAGCTTAGCAATAGAGTCCTGAGAGTCCTAAACTGACCCAGCCACAGGCTGAAAAAAAATGATGATGATGATGATGATGATGATGATAAATAGAGTCCTGTAGCAGTATTCTTAATTTTGCATATTTTATTTAGGCCTAGCGCTATTGCACATTTAATAAATTAGAGTGTATATAAGTTTTTAAGCTTCTACATATATACTGGCAAGAGAAAAAAATGCCCAGCTTCGCTTTAAGGCGGTATTCACATTACAGTGGTGCTCTTGGAAGCTAGCCCACCATGTTATTGAGGAATGCCAAATTATAATGTAAAGTATCAAGCTTACCATATATCATTCTACTATGGTATAGCTCAGTGACTAGAAACTGGTTGACCATTTAAGAAAACTCCGTAACATTAAAAATTGATATCTGTGCCTTCTAAACTCACAACTACATAAAGTACTTTCAAATAATATTTGAATGAGCAAAATAACCTTGATCAGTAACAATCTAAAATGTTATAGAACAGAAACAGTTCAATATGAAAATGTACACTCCATTTACCCTGAAAGCTGATAGTCTTACCTTGATGTATTACACTTAACAATGTTGCCTATTTGTAGATTTTAAAGCTTTTTTGTGAAATGGGTTGTATCTTAGCTTGACACACCTGAGGAGTCCAAGTACTATCACACTTAGACGCCATTGTATGAAATAGAAAGAGAGGGAAGAAAATGAGTAGTTCACCCTGAGAGGTCTCTTGTTTATCTACTGATAACACGTCCCCTCTTCCTCTGACGAGTTTACTCAGTCACTATAATAGTTGTGCCTTGAAAACATTGATTTGCTTTTTAAAATTACATTTTTCTTATTTTCTATTCTAAATAAGACTTTTACTTCCACAGACTTTTTAATCTACATCCTGGCTGGAAGACTTCTACAGGCCACTTTCATGACCAAGCCAAATAGCCTTAAGTTGTAGATGATTTATATTTAAAAAAAATATGTTTACAAAAAACCTACATCAAGATCAAAATAATGTTGTGACACTGTAGGGTTATTTTGAAAATCATTTAAGAATTTATGGTTTCTGTTTCAATATTATATCTTTAAAACTTGCTGAATAAAACGTAAATTTACTAAGAAGGGGAATCCTATCTTGAGCTGCTGTGATGTCACAGTTAGGCAACATCCTTAACATCTATACATCTTATAAGCTATGACATAGTGGGATATGGCACGCTTGCTACCTTACAGGATAAACAAAGGGTACATTTAATGTATTCAATGTTTTTTCCCCATAGAATTGTTGGTACATAAGTATTTGAGGAAAAGTTGACTTTAAGGTATAAATAAAGATGTATTGAGAGAGAAAAGTAGAGTAAATAAATTATGTGTGATCGCGAGACTTCTGATGAGTTTATAAGTCTATTGGATTCCAAAAAGGTTATTGGTGCCTGGCATAGCATTAATATCCATTAACGTAAGACTGCTACCCTTCAGGGTAAATGGAGTGTACATAGCAACACCGCATGAATAAAATAAAAAATGTATTTGTATTTTTTAAAAGCAAAGTCAAAGTTTGTAAAGTATAGTGTTAAAAGTTGACCTCAGGCAGACCTCGAGAGGGCAATACTCACTCTCGAAGCGGGTGACCGCAGAAAAGTCCTCTCGACTGTACACCTTGCCACAGCCCTGTGGCCGCTCCTCGCTCTCTTCTCGTACGATGATCCGCAGCTCCTGGGCCTGCGTAAGCGTGTCCAGACAGCTCAAGAGATGCAAGGCGGCCTGAGACCGAGTCACAAAACATCCAGGGACCACCGGAAGGGCCATTTCTGGGCTGAGCACCGAGGGGGGGAGGCTTTCTGCAGCCTCACACGCCACCACGTTGTAGCAGGACATGTTGTGACTCCCTGGATGGTAGCTGTCACCAAAACAGGAGTTTTAGACGTGGGAATTGAGTCCAATGTCTTTGAATTTGTACACCAATGCTCTAAGACAGTGGTTCTCAAACATTTTAACCTCTGGAATCCTTTACACTCCTAAAAAATTCTGGAGTTCCAAAAAGATTTTTTATAAATTGGGTTCTCTCTATCATTGTTTATTGCATTAAATTTAAAATGTTGACAAATTTTGTAAATATATATTCATTTAATTTTAATCATAAATAACTTGATAAATAAGTTTACTTTATTACATCCATTACTGATTCCAGCCTGTGGCCTGGGTCTATTTTTCATTCAAGTCATATATTTTTCCAGTACTGGTTGGCCAGGCCTGTCATAGCTGATAAATAAATACATTAAGCCATTTATATTTTAAACATAACATAATGGTTTTATTTTCCAAAACAATTTTTTTCGTGAGAATAGTGGCATTGTTTAGCATTAAGAGCGTTCATCATAGCAGGCCCAACTCAGCTCCCGGCTTGCATCTACATTTGTGTGTGCGTGTGTGAGTTATGGGAGTAAAAGAGAAAAGAAAATACCTATAATATGCCAGAAATGTGTGTTGTGCATTCGTATTTGAATGATTATTCCAAATTTTTTGTGGTGATACTTGAGGACAAAGCGACAAAGTTTGTTGATAATAACTACAGTATGTCCCTATTATGACAAAATGAATAAATGTGCACAGTCTATCTGTGAAGCCATTCTAAAATGGTCAAAAACAGTCTTTTCAATGCAGTTTATATACAAATATCATTTAATATTTCAACAATGTTCAGTATTAGAAACTTCTATTAACTATTTATTTCCATTAATGTTTAATCAGAAATTATCCACATGCAATAGTGTTAGTGTAAATTTACAATTTCTAGTCGACTGTATCACAGAGTTGATTGGTCTGTGATGCACACTCTTAATGAGAATCTCTTTGATATCTGGCTTAATAGCAGGCAGCTGAAATCACGTCTTATTTTGCATTCAATAGGTTGCAATATTTTGTCTTGGTTGAAGTGTATTCCAAAAATTTAGCCCCACAAAGATTCTAAAGACTCAAGGAGCACCTGACGGGGTCTTGAAGACCCCCAGGGTTCTGAGACAACACACTCTGAAAAACGCTGTCCTAAGCTAATGTTTTTAAACTTTTTTAATCCCGTAGCAAAATGTGTGATGGATTTAAAACAATTATTAAATGATAATTCAAATAAAACAATTAAAGTATATCACATTAGTAAAGCGTTTGATCTTCTTAATAATATAAGCATCAGGGAACATTGTAAAGAGAGTCAAGACACATTCCAGAGATGTTCACTTACCTCCAGAGTACATGGTAAAAAGGGTAAGATATGTTTCAGAGATGATGAATTACCTCCAGAGTGCATTGTAAAGAGATGACTTATCTCCAGAGTACATTGTAGAGAGGGTCAGGACATGTTACAGAGATGACTTACCTACAGAGTACATTATAGAGAGGGTCAAGACATGTTACAGAGATGACTTACCTACAGAGTACATTATAGAGAGGGTCAACACAGGTTACAGAGATGACTTACCCCCAGAGTACATTGTATAGAGGGTCAACAGAGGTTACAGAGATGACTTACCTCCAGAGTACATTGTAGAGAGGGTCAGGACACGTTACAGAGATGACACCTCCAGAGTACATTGTAGAGAGGGTCAAGACACATTACAGAGCTGACTTACCTCCAGAGTACATTGTAGAGAGGGTCAAGACACATTACAGAGCTGACTTACCTCCAGAGTACATTGTAGAGAGGGTCAAGACACATTACAGAGCTGACTTACCTCCAGAGTACATTGTAGAGAGGGTCAAGACACATTACAGAGCTGACTTACCTCCAGAGTACATTGTAGAGAGGGTCAAGACACGTGGCAGTATGAGAGAATTCCACCTGGTCAGGACCACTGAAACTATTACAGTTACCGTCTCTCTTGCTGATAGCCAGACACTTGAAGGAACCAGCAGAGTCGCTCTGAGTTGGGAGAAGGACTAGACAGAATGTTAATTAACATGATTACTACAACAACAAACATGTAATATCAGAGGTCAATAATTCTCATGTTTACAAATGTTATTTGTACATGGCACCCAAAGAGTAATCTACTAAGAAAATCCTCAGCTTGATCATATTTAGAATGATCCTTTTTATTTAACTTGATGCTCCAAGGATATTGGTACCTTGGCCCTCCCGGTTGTGTTTTAAGACACAATGAATAAACATTTATATGGGTTTTCCAACTGTGACTTAGGGGTGAAGTGGCAAGGTTATTCACACCTGGGACCTCCTAGCTATGATTAAAGTAAGAGCAACCTGGGCCCCACATGTCTAGTTGAAAATAAAGCAGATCAAAATTCTCACCAAAAAACAAGCTAGAGTTGTATTTTTATTTAAATTTTTATAAGAAAAGTCACAATTTCTGTTTATCTCAATCCTGGTTATAAATTTGGATTTTTAAATTTTAACCTGGAATTCTCGATTATCAATTCCAATTTCTCAACATTTACAGTTCACTGCAGCCAACCTTGCATTAAAAATATTGTGTGTGTATGCGCACATGTGTATGTGTGTATGTGTGTGCGGAAAAATTCGATTTTGTCAGACTGGACCAGGCATGTAAAACTGGCAGCCTGGGGCCATGTGTGGCCAGTCTATGATTCTGTGTGAAACTAATTATGAATCGATACAATGCAGTCTGGTTGGTAATTTTATTAATATCGTAGAAATACAACATTAGGAAATGTTATTACGTTGTCACATTTGATTTCATCAAAAGCATAACATTTTACAGATATATAATTTATTGATGACTGCCTGATCAAAACTACAAATATTTCTGGGTTGATAAACTGCCTGTCCACAGAATGGAAACAAATGGTGATGGTTATGATGATGGAGTTCTTTTTACTTAAGCTGCCAACAAGGTTGCATTTTTTTAATCCAGCCCCCTCAATATTTTTAATATTCGATATGGCCCTTGTGATCAAATTAGTTTGACACGCCTTATCTAGATAAAACCCAGGACTACTGGGTGCCCCAACAAACACCCAGCTACAACTCACCAATGCAGTTCTTGTTCGCCATGACGGTGGAGCGAGTGAGGCTGAGAGAGTTGATGAGGCTCTCGTCTATCTTGAGAAAGGTCTGATCCCCGGACGCCCCAACCCAGGTGGCGCGCCGCCCATAGCGGGGCCACATGTTGGGCACAACGCCCGGGTAAGAGTACCAGGGCCCATCCCGGGAGGAACGGCCATCCTTCTTTTGACCACCAGTGCTCCCGCTAGAAGACTGTGAGTCCTGGGCGGATGACTGCAATGGGCGCCCCAATTGGCCCTTCTGTGAGACATGACACACAAGGGCCAGTAATGATGATGGAGTCTATTGCGTCTCACTAGGATGTGATATTGTGTGTTATTCTGTGGCCCTGCAGTTACTATGGGGAGGGTGCAAACCATATTTTTGTGTAGGGGTGCTTGGCTTCGAAAAAAACAAACTGCTTCGACACTTAAGAAGTGGTGCCAATTAAAAACACTGACAACTAAAACACTCATTTATGTTCAAATACAGCCATTCTGAGCTGTTAAGTAAATAACAAAATTAATAGACATATGATACAATTTGAAGTAATTGAATTGCAGACCCACTTTGGTAGTTGATTGGTCCAAAAGACTGGGCTGCCAGTGACAGATAGGTCGGGGTTAGAATCTCAGTCAGGTGTGCTGAGAGTGAAGTTTCCTGAATAGTTTTCCACTCTCCCTCCATGCAAATGAGGGTGCATTTCCTTTGAATTCAACCTTCTTTATCCCTAAACCATTAGCATAATTAGTACATAATCATTTAAGCCAAAGTAGTAGCGAGACGTGGTGCTAAGAAAAAAATTAGCTCCATGTTGCAATAGTGACTTGATCTATCAGATTAGAATGAAGTATTACAAATAATTGAGGGGGTTGGGGCAAAAACATGATAACTCTCATTTTATAAAAAAATGTGTTGGCATAAATTTCTGGTAGCTTACCTCTTGAAATACAAGTGGTTTTAATAGTCGGTCAATATTTTGAGGATAGCTAAACATCAAAGAATATTTTTTTATAGTTAGATTTATGGATTTTATGGATGTTCAAGTAGTGAAAATATCTTATCTAAAGCTAGGGGGGTTATCTTGTTTTCCCTCCCGAATCCCTCAATTGTGAAAGAAATTAACTCAATGCATAAACTTATACAAATAACCTTAGTATAATATTTTTTCTAACTTAAGACAATTAAAAAAAATCAAGGTTTGATTTGGCTTTGAGATTATTAAATATATTCGATTTGAGTCTGCTTTGCATTGGAAAAATATACTTTGCACACCCCCCTATTTTCATGTTTATTGAATGACTTAATTTGATGCCATTTTGAAATATATTTGAAGTGAACCATTTATTCTTCCAATCACTGCGTCTGGTCATTTGACTGACCTGGTAACTGCCAAAGGTGAACACCTCTCCCTTGGCCCCCAGGACCACGCTGTGGTTGCCACCCGCAGCCACACTGATGGCGTGGCAGGGTAACCTGACGATAGTAGGGCCCCCACGAGGCAGCAGGTCTCCTAGCCCCAACTGCCCATACGTGTTACTGCCAAATGTGAGCACCTCGCCCGAGTGTAGCAGTAGGATCGTGTGGTGCAGGCCGCAGCTGACCTGGACCACAGGGGACTCCGTGGGGGTGTGGACCCTAGCCGGGAGCAAGGAGGTCACCCTGCTGGCGTCCCTCTCTGCATCACTCCCCCCAGCCTGCTCCTCCACTGTTACCAACATCACAACAAGTCAGATCAGGGTGGACAAGATAGCGCTAGTGTGTAATTACCATGTGCCCCTTTCAAGATATGTGACCAGTCATACAAACACTAGAGCTTGGTGCAGGAACCAGTCATACAAACACTAGAGCTTGCTGCAGGAACCAGTCATACAAACACTAGAGCTTAGTGCAAGAACCAGTCATACAAACACTAGAGCTTGCTGCAGGAACCAGTCATACAAACACTAGAGCTTGGTGCAGGAACCAGTCATACAAACACTAGAGCTTGGTGCAGGAACCAGTCATACAAACACTAGAGCTTGCTGCAGGAACCAGTCATACAAACATTAGAGCTTGCTGCAGGAACCAGTCATACAAACACTAGAGCTTGCTGCAGGAACCAGTCATACAAACACTAGAGCTTGCTGCAGGAACCAGTCATACAAACACTAGAGCTTGCTGCAGGAACCAGTCATACAAACACTAGAGCTTGGTGCAGGAACCAGTCATACAAACATTAGAGCTTGCTGCAGGAACCAGTCATACAAACATTAGAGCTTGCTGCAGGAACCAGTCATGCAAACACTAGAGCTTGCTGCAGGAACCAGTCATGCAAACACTAGAGCTTGGTGTAGGAACCAGTCATACAAACACTAGAGCTTGGTGCAGGAACCAGTCATACAAACACTAGAGCTTGCTGCAGGAACCAGTCATACAAACACTAGAGCTTAGTGCAAGAACCAGTCATACAAACACTAGAGCTTGCTGCAGGAACCAGTCATACAAACACTAGAGCTTGGTGCAGGAACCAGTCATACAAACACTAGAGCTTGGTGCAGGAACCAGTCATACAAACACTAGAGCTTGCTGCAGGAACCAGTCATACAAACATTAGAGCTTGCTGCAGGAACCAGTCATACAAACACTAGAGCTTGCTGCAGGAACCAGTCATACAAACACTAGAGCTTGCTGCAGGAACCAGTCATACAAACACTAGAGCTTGCTGCAGGAACCAGTCATACAAACACTAGAGCTTGGTGCAGGAACCAGTCATACAAACATTAGAGCTTGCTGCAGGAACCAGTCATACAAACATTAGAGCTTGCTGCAGGAACCAGTCATGCAAACACTAGAGCTTGCTGCAGGAACCAGTCATGCAAACACTAGAGCTTGGTGTAGGAACCAGTCATACAAACACTAGAGCTTGGTGCAGGAACCAGTCATACAAACACTAGAGCTTGGTGTAGGAACCAGTCATGCAAACACTAGAGCATGGTGCAAGAACCAGTCATGCAAACACTAGAGCTTGGTGCAGGAACCAGTCATACAAACACTAGAGCTTGGTGCAGGAACCAGTCATACAAACACTAGAGCTTGCTGCAGGAACCAGTCATACAAACACTAGAGCTTGGTGCAGGAACCAGTCATACAAACACTAGAGCTTGGTGCAGGAACCAGTCATACAAACACTAGAGCTTGGTGCAAGAACCAGTCATACAAACACTAGAGCTTGCTGCAGGAACCAGTCATGCAAACACTAGAGCTTGGTGTAGGAACCAGTCATGCAAACACTAGAGCATGGTGCAAGAACCAGTCATGCAAACACTAGAGCTTGCTGCAGGAACCAGTCATGCAAACACTAGAGCTTGCTGCAGGAACCAGTCATGCAAACACTAGAGCTTGCTGCAGGAACCAGTCATGCAAACACTAGAGCTTGGTGCAAGAACCAGTCATACAAACACTAGAGCTTGCTGCAGGAACCAGTCATACAAACACTAGAGCTTGCTGCAGGAACCAGTCATATAAACACTAGAGCATGGTGCAAGAACCAGTCATGCAAACACTAGAGCTTGCTGCAGGAACCAGTCATACAAACACTAGAGCTTGCTGCAGGAACCAGTCATGCAAACACTAGAGCTTGGTGTAGGAACCAGTCATGCAAACACTAGAGCATGGTGCAAGAACCAGTCATGCAAACACTAGAGCTTGGTGCAGGAACCAATCATACAAACACTAGAGCATGGTGCAAGAATCAGTCATGTGCAGAATACTTAACGTTTCAAGCTAAGAAAAAAAGTTCAAGAAATTCAAATGTTCAAGCAGAAGAAAGAACCATAATTAATCTAATCAAAAAATTGATGACTATAGTATTTTTTTTAAGTATGAAAATGAGAAACCTTTAATGATAGCCCAAATTTAAATTAAAAACGCACAAGTGACTCGTTTTTGCACCAAAATATATATTTTTAAAGCATTTGATTACATATTTCTAGTTTTAATTACTTTACAGCAATCCAATGAATGTTGTTGATCAAATATATTTTAATTAGAGCAGGGTCCAATCCGAATCTCAAATCCAAATCTTTAACATTCTTTTGAATTTTGAATCTTGAATCCAAATTCATATCCTCATATCTTTAAAAATGTGCAATTTAAGTTCAAATAAAAATATTTAAAACTGAATTTTTAAAAAGTGGTTAAGACTTGGTGCCACTGACAAATAATATTTTGTTTGTCATGTTTATTATATCATAAACCATAAAGAAAACACTTTTTTTAGAAAAATAATTATATTCATACAATTTGTCCTTTTTTTTTGTGATTTTGTTACTCTACAGACTACACAATTTTTTAATTTTTATGAATCTCAAATCTCTTGAATACCAAAGGATTCAACATATGTTTGAGGAATCAAGCATCCCCAGCTCTAACTTTAACTGCTCCCAGGTAGCCGAGTAGCCACATGTCTCACCGAGTATGTTCGCCGCAGCAGGCATGGCCGGAGGCACAGCCTTGAACACAGGTGACTTCACTGCGACCACAGGTCCTGTGGAGGGGCCTGCCGCTCGACTGTTGTTGGAACCCTTCATCTTGAGGAGGCTGTGCTTGGAGGGGGCCCCCACACCCTTGCCTCGCACCCGCAACTTGCGTTCATCCAATCTCCGTTGCAGGTGATCTTGAAGGCGCGCCCCGTGACGACCAGCTGCGAGGAATTAGTTATTTAGTCTTAAACACTGGCTTCGTCAACCAACACACAATCTAGTGTACATGAATGTGTGCTAGGAGGCCGAGGCAGGTTTGAGGCTCAACACACAATTCAGTGTACATGAAAGTGTGCTAGTAGGCCGAGGCAGGTTTGAGGCTCAACACACAATTCAGTGTACATGAAAGTGTGCTAGGAGGCCGAGGCAGGTTTGAAGCCTAACACACAATCTAGTGTACATGAAAGTGTGCTAGGAGGCCGAGGCAGGTTTGAGGCTCAACACACAATTCAGTGTATATGAAAGTGTGCTAGGAGGCCGAGGCAGGTTTGAAGCCTAACACACAATCTAGTGTACATGAAAGTGTGCTAGGAGGCCGAGGCAGGTTTGAAGCCTAGCACACAATCTAGTGTACATGAAAGTGTGCTAGGAGGCCAAGGCAAGTTTGAAGCCCAACACACAATTCAGTGTATATGAAAGTGTGCTAGGAGGCCGAGGCAGGTTTGAAGCCCAACACACAATTCAGTGTACATGAAAGTGTGCTAGGAGGCCGAGGCAGGTTTGAAGCCTAATACACAATTTAGTGTACATGAAAGTGTGCTAGGAGGCCGAGGCAGGTTTGAAGCCTAGCACACAATCTAGTGTACATGAAAGTGTGCTAGGAGGCCAAGGCAAGTTTGAAGCCCAACACACAATTCAGTGTATATGAAAGTGAGCTAGGAGGCTGAGGCAGGTTTGAAGCCCAACACACAATTCAGTGTACATGAAAGTGTGCTAGGAGGCCGAGGCAGGTTTGAAGCCTAATACACAATCTAGTGTACATGAAAGTGTGCTAGGAGGCTGAGGCAGGTTTGAAGCCTAAACACAAATCTAGTGTACATGAAAGTGTGCTAGGAGGCCGAGGCAGGTTTGAGGCTCAACACACAATTCAGTGTACATGAAAGTGTGCTAGGAGGCCGAGGCAGGTTTGAAGTCTAACACACAATCTAGTGTACATGAAAGTGTGCTAAGAGGCCAAGGCAGGTTTGAAGCCCAACACACAATTCAGTGTATATGAAAGTTAGTTAGAAGGCCGAGGCCCTGGTACATTTAGGGTGGTATGCAAGAAAGTTAATGAATGCGTAGTGGAGCAATAGTGTGGTCCCAAGCACACTATCACTCCACCTTTTAACCCATGCAGACTTGACAAGTTCCACAAAATATCTGCATGGCAAGAGTGCAATGTTTCTTTAAACTGCCCCTTCAAGGAGAACCCCTTCTTGCTTCTCCTGTACACAAGTTCATACATACAAGAGATTGTGTGTGTCTAAACTTTATAATAATCTTCTCTACAACACAAAAGTGTTTGTAAAAATATGTATAAGAGAATTCTGGTTTGTAGTTTTAAGGAAATCGAGGGATTTGATCTGTAGTTTTAGAGAAATTGAGGGGTTTGGTCTTAAATTTTAGAGAAATGGAGGGTTTTAGTCTGTAGTTTTAAAGAAATGAGGATTATTGTTTATAGTTCTAGCGAAATTAAGGGTTTTGGTCTGTTTAGAGAAATGGAGGGGTTTGGTCTGTAGTTTTATAGAAATTGAGTGGTTTGGTCTGTAGTTTTATATAAATAGAGGGTTTTAGTCTGTAGCTTTATAGACATGAGGATTATTGTTTGTAGTTCCAAAGAAATTAAAGGTTTTGGTATGTAGTTTTAGAGAAATGGAGGAGTTTGGTCTGTAGTTTTAGAAAAATGAGCATTTTGCCTATAGTTTTATATAAATGTAGGGTTTCAGTTTGTAGTTTTTTTTTTTTAAGAAATGAGGATTTTGTTTATAGTTGTAGAGAAATTCAGCATTCAGGTCTGAAGTTGTATAAAAATGTAGGTGTGCTCTTTTCAATTTTCGAGGTCTGGTTGAACCAATTTAAGGTATCATAAAGTGAGGCTACTTTGCCCCGGGGGGGAAAGGGGGGAGGGGTAAAATTGCTCCAAAAAGAAATAAATGTTTTAGCGCCATCTAGTGAGTGTTGTAAGAATCATTTGGTATTATTTTCGTTTTTTACCATTAGGTGGAAGTACATTTTTTGTTGGGAATTGTCAATGGTTCCCATCTCATGCATTGAGTTTCACCAATGTGAGTGCTATCTTAATGCGTGTCCGAAAATAAAATCCGTTTGCGGGAAAAAGTTGTTGTTTTCAGTTTTTAAAATAAGATCCAAAAGGTAAGTGTATTTTTTTTATTATCAAGTAATATGTGCTGATTACAAACAAATTAACAGTTTAATAAAAAATACAAGTTTTCTGTTATTATTAGCGAATTTGAATTTGAGGTTATGTTTTCAGCCTTTTGGGGGCTACTTTGCTCCACATCGTAGATGGAAAGAAAATGGTAATTGCTGACAATTTGTCTACCCATTTGAATGTTAAAAATTTTCAAAAATGTCGGCAGGAAAATATTTATTTCGTTTTCCTCCTGGCCAATAGTACGCACCTTATCCAGCCAATTGATGTGGCTTCTTTCACCCATTAAAAGTGGTTTGGAGGAAGGTATTGACAGAATGGAAAAAAAAACACCCCAAGGGCTGAAGTCTACTGTACTCCCAAAGTAACAGTTCCCATTTCTGTTAAAAAAAAAAGTGCTTTGAAGTTATGCAGCCTAGTATTAAAACAAATTTAGAAAATGGTTTTAAGAAATGCGGAATATTTCCCTATGATTTGGAACCACTATCCCATCGCACTGCAAGAAAAGAGGCGTCAGGACACAAAGAAGCAGTAAATTCCGCTTTCCTTGAAATTCTACAAGCTTTACGAAATGCAAGTCTTAGCAACGAATGTGTTCCTAAAAGAAGAAAGAAAATCTCTGTTCCTCCTGAAATGAGTGTGTCAAATGCAGAAGAACATTTACCAGTAATGGTTCACTCTCTAACTGGAGAATAATCTACTGAGAAAACATCAGAGCTTTCTTTTGTTGTCATTTATCCTAGGAATATTGGGAAACAAAAGAAACGTGTGAAACCTGTATGATCAGAAACTTCTTCGAGTGAAGAGGAAGTGGCAGATGATGTACTACTCCAAGATTCATCTAAAGAAGACATGGATGCATTCAGAAACAAATTAGAATTAGAATGCCAAGGTGACAATGAGAATTAATAGCAGAGGATTTTTTTGTAGTCCCTGAATTGCAAACTGTTGATGACTGTACATAAATTAATATTTGCAAATACTTTTTACAATTAGCTTACGGTTGATTATTATTTTTTCGTATTTTTTTTTTTCTAATTTTCTAGGTTTTTTTTTCAATCTTATTCAATTAACGTAAAATACTTCTTCATAACTTTAGTGATATTGTGGCTTCTTTTTCTAATTTCGATTCAGATTTTTGTTTAAAAATAAAATTTATTCACTGGAGAATTTTTAAGGATTATTTTGGTATGTATAACATTGCCCCTCAATAGTTTTTAATACAATATTATATAGGTTTTCTATAGTGGAGCAAAGTTATCAGCTCGTATGGGCTACTTTGCCCCACTTTAAATATATATATATACTTATTTTAAATATCATAATTGCTCAAAATTATGAAAAATATTATTTTATGATGTTTTAGCCTATACTTAATTATTTTCATGATCTATTAAAAATGATGTTAAGTTATCTATAGTACATTTTACAAAAAAAAAAAATTATTGGAGCAAAGCTTTATGGTACTTGAGTTGTTTGTTTTCAGTCAAAGATAGAGTCGTCTAAGCTCTGCTATTCTCAAATATAATTTAATATTGTTTATATTTTAAAGTACTCAGAGCTAAAACAATATTAATAAACATTATCAATGACAATTTCATGTTTAGGGAGTGTAAATTTTAAATTTAAAAAACCTAAACAAGGATAATGACCTTGAAAACATTAAAATTACTAAATTGGGTTTAAAACCAGCCTAAATGCCCCAGTAGTTTGAGGCTAGGGAAATTTCAACTCAAGTATAAAATAGAGTCGCAGCCGTGTAATTAATTTTGGTTACAAAATTTTACAAAATGTGTTTATAATATTAGCATAGTTCATGCAGAGTTTTGTTTTTGTAAGCTCGTGAATATTTTATATTTTTTATTAGAGGTGCTAGAAGATTTTGTGCAAATTTATTTTGACGTCTACTCAATGTTAAAATTTAACAAATTATCTTGCTGTACAGCAAATATATATATTATATATTATTTTATTTTTATGTTTTAAGCACCAAATCTTGTTACTTGGTCAGGTTGTATGCATTATGTACTAATTACGCTATGGATGAGAAAGGTTTGGTTAGTTTAAATAGTGTACCCACTTTTTCGTGGAGAGAGAATAGAAGAACATTTAGAAGGAAAAAACCCTCAGTACACTCAACTGGGATTCAAATCTCGATCTCCCCATCAGCAGTCTAGTCTATTGTGAGTGTGAAGCCTTAGACAGTTTGACCACAGAAGTGAGTATATATATATATATGATCAATTATAACATTTATCACCTGTTTTAAGTGAAAACAAAGTCAAATTTCTGAATGTTTTTTCCTAGTTGAGCATTTAAAATTTTGAAACCATGTAAATAATCAGCACCAAAATGGCGCAGGTCAACATTAAGAGATGGCAAACTTTGGAGTCGGCGTCTTACCACCCATCGGACTACCCACATTTAGTTACAACAGTGGGGTATATATGAGGAAGGTAGAGTGTAGCCACATTTATGTGGAGGGAGAGTGGGAAGCAATTTAATAAATAAAAAAACTTCTCAGAACACAGGGATTCAAACCCTATTACCGGCAAACCAGCAATCTGTGGGGAAGATTGGCCACTGATGCGGTTTTTGAGCCAGTCGACTACAATTACAACATCAAAAGAACCAGTAACTACTAGTATTATTTAATGATGGGCACAACAATTTAAGTGGAAATATCCATTGTTACAGCAATAAAAACAACAGTTGACCGAGAAAAATTGTTAGTTTGGCGTTCATTCGCAGTTACTCAAACATCCCGAGAAATACTCGCGCTCAGGAGCTACAGATAGCCGCTCTGCCACGCGCTACATCCCACCTACAACTTGTAAATGGGAGGCAAGTGAGACAACAACGTCCACGGATGTAGTTCGCTACATTGAAGGTGACTGACTAGTGCCCATCTATAATACTGAGACTGTTTCTCGCCTGCGAAGATGAGATCGAGCCTCATCATGCCTGCCAAGTCTCCGGCTCCACTCGGACCAAGGATCGCCAGCTCAGAGTTGTCCACGCCCTCACGTGCGCAGATCCGACAGCAGCCACACTCTGCACATCCAGAGTCTCCCTCTCCACATCCGCACTCCCTAGGAGCAACAAGTGTATATGTCACAATACTTGTACCGAATGATGGGACATATTTAAAAAAAACTTATTTTAAAATATACCAAAAACATGTTTTGCTCGCATGCCGACATTTAAGCTCTTTAGTTTTTGTTTACAGAGACTCTGTACAAACCAGGTACAAGTGCTTTTGAGTTGTATCAAGGTACTCGGCAAACAAGGCAGTCACCTCGAGTACCAACCTCCAACAAATCCAGTACCAGGGACCCTGCTATTTTCTTTTCTTTTTTTAACAACACATCTTACTACTTGTTTGTGTTATACATATATGTACTCATTCTGATAATGTGTTAAGGATGAGCAGGGTTGAATTTAGAGGCGGTATAACCGCTTTGTGTGGGGGTTGAGTGGAAAACCATTTAGGGAAAACCACCCTCAGTACACACCCGACCAGGATTTGGTGGCCGTGTGATCTAAGTCCAAGGCGTCATTCTCGCAATAGACTAGACTGCTGAAGATGGAGGAGATCGGGGTTATATCCCAGTCGGGTGTAATGAGTGTGCTTTTTCCTAAATAATTTTCCACTCTCCTAATATGCAAATGCAGGTACACTTCCTATATATATACAACCTTACTTATCCCTAACACATTAGTGTAATTAGCACATAGGCACGTAACCCAAACAGGGAGTGCTGTGCTGTGCTAAAAAAGAAAAAAGTAAACCTGACCGGGATTCAAACCTCGATTTCTTTGTAGGGTCATTCCATGTGAAATCATCTAGGTGTGGCTCCTTGACCATATTTTTGTATTTTTTATTTTATTATCATGGGTATCTGTGAGTAGTTTGAATTAATTTTTATTTTATTTTTATCTGCCACCATCTTGGATCTAGGCTCAATTTTCTTCGCAATGGCAGGCAGAAATGGGGCCTTGCAGAGGTTTTTTTTTTTAAAAAAAAGGCCCTTTTTCTCCTTTCATAAAAGAAAGAAGTTTCTGGTTTTCCCTAACATAAAGATGATATTATAGGATTTCAGAAAATGTATAAAAATGATATAAAATATTTTATAAACCATGACTCAAATGACTTCTAAGTATGATAAATTTGTGAGCATAATCACAATTTTTATGATCTTTTAAGGTGGCTGGGGTGTAGGAACCACAAGATAGAAATGTTTGTGTTATAACTATGGTTAGTAGAGTTTCCAGTTATGAAGAGTTAAAATCTGGGTTTGGCCCCCATTCTGCAGTTTTTGGTGTCAAAGTTTCAAAAACTTCAATTTTTGCTAATTTCAAGGTTAATTTGTTCAAAAGATGGACCAAATAAAAATTTACGTTTCCGACCAAGGATACCACTACTAGTACTCAATGAAGAGTTTCATTTTGTGGTTCAAACTGGTTTAGAAGTTACAGGCTCTGACATATGTCTAAAAAAAATTAATATTTAATATGTAATAAATAATAAGTAACCATATTAGCAATATTATTGTCTATTTTGGATCAACAGGTTCTAACAGGCAAGGAGTGTAACCTTCTGTCCTGCAAGTGTTGACATGTTCAACCATTGCCAGATTCAGCCGCCAGTCCAGTCTGGTGTCAGCCTTCAAGGAGTAAAGATGTGTGTTCTTAATGTTTATGAGTGATGTAGCCATGTGAATACTGTGGCCTATATAGTTTACAGTTCTCCAATTAAGTACATTTTTCAGATTAGCTTCTTTTTTTCACTGCTCTGGCTAATTTTCTTAAACTGACTCTAGAATTGTAAATAGTTTTAAATCAATGAGAAAAGATGAAGCGTTTGTATGATATAACATACCAGCAGTGGATGACAACGGACCATTGCAATCTTGTGGTGATCAGAGAAACATTTGCAGAATTCAAAAATAATTTTGCTAGAAAACTAAAGAAATTGAAGAAACATCATTTTATCTCACACAACCAATCACAGTTTCTTAAAACAACAAAGGCAAATTTATAATGTAATGAATATGTAGTGAGTGGCAATTTCTCAGAAGACTTCAAATTTATTGTTCAAGATGAGAGTTATCAATGAGTTAGCACTCAAGCCACACTTCTTTCTGGTGAACTGTAATCAAAGTTTGTGTTATAAGTGACTATGAATCATAATAGCGCTACTGTTTTACACTTTCCAAACCAAGTTGATCCCATTCATCCTTTGTTCCAAATTTTAAGAAAGTTGTCTGTACTTCTTTGATGGATCAAGAGCTCAATACAAGAACAGGTTCAATTCTTCTAGCTTTTGAAACATAAAAATTGTGGTGTAGATTCTGACTGGCACTTCTTTGCAACAAGTAATGGCAAGGGACCTTGTGATGGAATAAGTGGAACAGTGAAGAGATTGCTAGCTAAGGCAAGTTTGTAAAGACTAAATGAGGGTCACATTATAATACCAACAATCATGTTTCCCTTTTGTGTGGAAAGCAAAATTCAAAAAGAAGAGCTTAATTTGTAAATAAGGTTTGAGGAAGCTAAAACATTTGGAAGAACTAAAAACCATTATTGTTATGTACTGAATGACATGTCAACCATGCAAGTTAGCAAGATTGTGGTATCATTTGACACAAAAGGCGAAATGTTCACTAATGATGGTTCTGGGATGTTTCATGTCAATGACATCGCTGTGTGTGTTTATGATAACAGATGGTACAGTGCACAAGTTTGTACGGTTTAAAAGGAAAACACTGAAATCAAAGTGTTGTTTTACAAACTAAGTGGTCCATCAACAAGCTTGGGTTTAATGAAATATGATGTTTGATGGGTGTAAATTAGGAACTTTTTAAATGTCCTGCGACCTACAGAGTTCACGTCTGTAATAGAAAGTTCATTTATGATTACATTGAAATTTTACTGAAGTTTTAAGCTCACTTTCAGAAATAAGACTACACTAGACAAATGTTGCTGCTGAAGTTTGTGTTTCACAAACTGTACAATATTTTCTGGTAAGAGGTATTTTAAGTATGGGACCTTCAAATCCTTAAAGATATTCAAGATTTGAGGACTTGAGAAAATTTCAGATTCGAGCATCAAATCCTCAATATTATTTTTTTTTTTTTTTTAAGTTTTCAGATGAAATTTGTTTTATAGCTCTAATACTGTTTTTTGGTGGTTCAGAACCAAGTATAATTAATGGATGAAGTTTATAACCAGTCTTCAGACCAGTAATTTAACATTTAACTGAATGTATGATGTTATAATGAATGAATTATAAGACAGAATGTTAACATTTAGTTACCCGGTACTATTTGTATTCTCTATTGTTCTATTATATTTATATAATTTTTTCCAAGATTCGGATTCAATATTCAAAGGTAAATTGGAGATTTAGATTGTTGATTAATATTTGTAAAATAGTGGTGTTCAGTCTCTGAACTGTATATATTTAATGCTGTATACATATTGGTTTTGTATTTATTGTTTATTCTTCGGACGTTTTCCCGCCATATTAGAGAGAGTCCCGCCATTTTTTATGGTTTCCCTCTATTTCGAGAGAGTTGAAGGGGAGTGGGAAGAAAGGTAATTTTGTTTTTGAGAGAGAGCAGTTCAGTTGAGCGCGGAAGTCAGTACACATGGGGTGTTTGCCAGAATGGGTGCACTAATTGATGCACAAATCAGTGTCAGAGTGCGAGTCGGGTGTTACAGGCCATAAAGTGGCCTTCTTAATCAAGACACAACAAGAGTTTGAGAGATGCCGATGAGTTAGCGCCTTGTTTCCCCATTCCTTCCAACCCATAACCCAGCAACCCACAAGGTAGGCCTCTATTGTCGGCAAACCTCATTTGGATGAGGTAATCAATACCTATCCCAATTTTATATCGAAGTATAGTCCACTTTTCCTTGTTTTCACTGGTTATCTTAACCGTTTGTTGACTGGAAAGAACAAGTGGATTGAACCCAACTCTAGTTTTTTTACCAAGCTTTTCTATACATTGTATTGAATTTGGTAGTTTAAGGTACAGTATTCAAGGATATTTTGAATTTCATTTTAAGGAATAAAAATATTTTTTTAAACTATATAAACATGAATAACTGTGCATTTCACAGTGCTTAGATGTTACAATTTTTCATACATATGTCGGAGCCTGTAACTTCTAAACCTGTTTGAACCACAAAATGAAACTCACAGGTTTTGGTGAGTACCAGTAGAGGTATCCTTGGGGGAAAACGATTTATCTGATCCTCCTTTTGAAAAATTCGACCTTGAAATTAGAAATTTTTGAACGTTTAATGCCAAAAAACTGCAGAAAGGGGTCCAAACCTTGTCTTTAACTCTCCATAACTGGAAACTCTACTAGCCATAGTTACAATATAAACATTTCCAGCTTGTGGTTCCTACCCCCAGCCACCTTATAAGATCATAAAAATTGTGATTATGCTCACAAATTTATTATATTTCAAGGTCATTTGAGCCACAGTTTATAAAATATTTTCTATCATTTCCGTACGTTTTTACGTTTTCTGAAATCCTATAATGTCTTCTTTATTTTAATTCAAACCAGAACCTTCTAACTTATATGGAAGAACAATGGCCTTTTTTAAAAACCTCTGCAAGGCCCAATTTTTGCCTGCCGCTGAGAAGAAAATTGAGCCTAGAACAAAGATGGCGGCAGATAAAAATAAAATAAAAAAGGTTTTGAGCTACTTATAGAATGTAATTTTACCTATGGTGAAATTTAAAGTATTTAAAGTGGTCAAGCAACCATTTATTTAAAAATTGGGTGATTTCACATGGAATGATCCATCATCGACACTTAAGAGGGCTCTCTACTAGTCATCCTGTAGAGCATCAGCGTCAGTACTTACTGTCCTGGGTTCCTGTCCGGACGCATGCTACTGAGGCAGCTGATGCTGTAGCCGGTACATTCCCGGCACACGGTACACACCATGCACAGGTCATGTTTCCACTTGTGTTTCCCCGGCGGACACATGGCCTCTTGGGCATCTTCCCAGTCCAACTCCTCTCCCTCCCCCTCCTCTTCACCTGCAGTCTCCATGGCTACCACCATCGCCACTGGACAAACAACAACAAGAACTTGTATAAGTATACATAACAGAGAGAGCTGATGTCTTCTCTGTCCAGATGATAGAGCACTTGTTTTATGATGTAGTTATGAAGGGACAACTCAAGTATTACCTATTTAAATAACTTTATGATTTAAACACTATTTGCTTTAAGTCACAACTGCCACAGAAACAGGACTACCAACTGTCAGTCTCCTGAACAAATAAACAAGTTTGAGCATACACGACACTGAACCAAGGCTTAATCTAGAGTCTCACTAATTGCGCAGGACCAAGCCATTTTGTTGTGTCACCTGCGAGCACAACCTTATTGGGAATGTTACCACAATCTACCTTACTGAGATTGTCACCACATTCAATCTTACTGGGACTGTCACCACATTCAATCCTACTGAGATTGTCACCACATTCAACCTTAATGGGACTGTCACCACATTCAACCTTACTGGTACTGTCACCACATTCAACCTTACTGGTACTGTCACCACATTCAACCTTACTGGGATTGTCACCACATTCAACCTTACTGGGATTGTCACCACATTCAATCTTACTGGGGCTGTCACCACATTCAATCCTACTGAGATTGTCACCACATTCAACCTTAATGGGACTGTCACCACATTCAACCTTACTGGGACTGTCACCACATTCAATCTTACTGGGACTGTCACCACATTCAATCCTACTGAGATTGTCACCACATTCAACCTTAATGGGACTGTCACCACATTCAACCTTACTGGTACTGTCACCACATTCAACCTTACTGGTACTGTCACCACATTCAACCTTACTGGGACTGTCACCACATTCAACCTTACTGGGACTGTCACCACATTCAATCCTACTGGGACTGTCACCACATCCAATCTTACTGAGATTGTCACCAGATGGAGATCACCTGTAGTTATTGACTGGTATATGTACCAGTGGCTCTCAACAGGCGAGATTAGCTAGGCGTGCTGCAAGACTTCCGAGACTTTGTGTCATTGAAATAATTTAACTCAATATTAATTTTGTAAAAGAAGAAACAAAAACAATAGAAGTTTCGAGTTATTAATGAGAAACTTGAGCTTGTCGTTTCTTACACAAAAGTTCAATTCGTAGTGTGGTTTAAGATAAACACAAATGAATTTCTTGTTCACCTGAGAGACGTCTCTCACCTTTCTTGTTTTTTATGTTCGTTAGTGCCAAAAAGCTAAGCTCACATATGTAAGTGGTTGAAAAGTGTAACAGAGTATTAACTGCTTCCACTGATATTTCTGGATACTCTTTCTTCGCCAACATCCAAAACTGAGAAGTGGTACTGGTAGTTCACCATATTTCAGGTGAAGTGTTCAGTCTGACTGAAGATCTGGGTGATGCTCGTCTTTCTCCACAAGGAGATCGGTGGTGGATTCTGGGGATTCAGCATAAGGATTGTGCACCAGGTCATACTTGGCGACAGTGATGGAGGGACAATATTGTCTCTTCTTATCCTCAAAAACTAGGAGGTGATTTAAAATCAGTTTGGATGTTACGGTCCCCATGCGGCTCTACCTCAAAAGTCAGAGGAAAGATCTGAAGATTTTCCTTTTCCACTTGTAATTATCATATTCTAAGTTTTCTTAAGAACCTGGTGAGTTTATCACTTTAATTTGGTACATTGTTTTGTTTTCCTTGCATACTCTCGCTGAGGTAATTTAAATGGCTGAAGATATGTAGGCTATCTTTGCACACTACTCCTAATTGTTTAACTGAGCAGCAAAGTCTGGGTTTTCGATTCTAAACATACTTAATAGCTAATTTTTCAGCTCAAAAAACCTCACAAGGACTTTACCCTATGACAACTAGCGGATATCAGTATGAAGAACCAAAGTGTCATGACGAGATCTCGCTTCATGGCACATTTGTTGAGGAGTCTTGTCTTAAGAGCCCTTGACTTAATGAAGTTGACCATCTTAACGAATGAGTCTAAAACGCTTTTAAGTTCTGTTGGAATAGTCTTCGCCATCAGAGCTTTGCGATGTATGAAACAATTTGTTGAACCTACACTTGGGAAATCTTGTTTCAGTCTTGAAACAAATCCTTTGGATCTTCCAGTCATTGCAGGTGCATCCTCTGTGCAAAGAAGAAGACTTTTTTTCAGGACAGTCCATTTAATTCCAAGGTGCTGGATAAGGAATTATACCCATCTGGAGCTGTTGACGATGTAGGCAATTCAGTACATGAAAGGAATTGCTCAATATTCGAATCCTGATCAACAAATCTGATGCAACTCAATAATTGACATTTATTACTTAATACTTATATCAGTTGACTCAGAAAGTGAAAATACTCGAATGTCACTTAGCTTTTCATGTACATGGCTCTGGATATTTGAAGACATGTCATCAATTCACCGAGAAATAGTATTTTTTGACAATAAAACCAAGGATCTTTCTTTTTCAGAGCTGTCAGCTAACATCAATTTAACTATTTCTTTGCAGGCAGGTAAAATTACATGTTCAGCGATAGTGTGGGGCTGCATTTTTTTTGGCTATTATTTTAGCAAATTTATAACTGGCCACTTGTGCTTTTCCAGATATAGTTGCTCTCTATACCATAGGCCATAGATTATGCTTTCATTGCTTCCGATGACAACAATCGGTTAAAATAGTTGTTATGTTCCAGATTAACTATGTTAGGTATACAAATGTATTTTCAATTTATAAGGGACCATACACTCATTGCTTGGATTTTCCTCCAAAGACTACACATTCTGGTACAAGATGGTTTTCAGGTCCAGTGAACGGAATCGGTTCGTTCTCACTTTTATTACCGTTACATTGTCACTGATTCATCTTCAACTTTTCTCCTTTTAATCAAAAACTTTTCCGTACTGAGCTAAAATTAAAAAAAATCAAAATTAATACAATACCCATTGAATACAACACATATCAGTTAAACTAACAAACAACCTGAAAATATGCCAGAACATGAACAAACATGTGTTACGACTGCAAGCTTAAAAACAACTGACTGCTGAAGGCAAACTATGCGCGCATTACCGAGGCTCCCGCAGTGTTGCCAACCCACACATTAGTGTGCTGCTGGGGCTCACTACAAATTATACTGTGCTGTGAATAAAAAAAGGTTCAGAACCAGTGATCTAGACAGTGAATGCAAACATTACCTTCTTTGACCGGAGCAGCAAAGTCCCGGCCACACTGTCCCTTGTTGTTGATTCCAAACGTGTAGATGTGTCCCTTGTTGGTGAGCACTATGGCGTGTGCTTTCCCCAGGGCCACTTGCGTCACATTAACCTCTCTTAGCTCTGTCACAATTCCTGAAAACAAACCAAGGTAATAATTATGTGCAGTAAAGACAAGCTGAGCTCCCAGTCAGACACTTTTACCAACCTTGCAGTGTTCTCAGAGCTGCCAGTCAGACAATATTACCAACATGACAGTGTTCTCAAAGCTGCCAGTCAGACAATATTACCAACATGACAGTGTTTTTTGAGCTGCCAGTCAGACAATATTACCAACATGACAGTGTTTTTTGATCTGCTGGTCAGACAATATTACCAACATGACAGTGTTCTCTGAGATTATGGTCAGATAATATTACCAACAAACTTAAAAGTGTCATCAGCTATAAGGATGTCACAGTGAGTAGTGTCCTCACCTTAAGGATGTCACAGTGAGTAGTGTCCTCACCTTAAGGATGTCACAGTGAGTAGTGTCCTCACCTTAAGGCTGTCACAGTGAGTAGTGTCCTCGCCTTAAGGTTGTCACAGTGAGTAGTGTCCTCACCTTAAGGTTGTCACAGTGAGTAGTGTCCTCACCTTAAGGTTGTCACAGTGAGTAGTGTCCTCACCATTAAGGTTGCTACAGTGGGTAGTGTCCTCACCATTAAGGTTGCCACAGTGGGTAGTGTCCTCACCATTAAGGTTGCTACAGTGGGTAGTGTCCACACCATTAAGGTTGCTACAGTGGGTAGTGTCCTCACCATTAAGGTTGCTACAGTGGGTAGTGTCCTCACTATTAAGGTTGCTACAGTGGGTAGTGTCCTCACCATTAAGGTTGCTACAGTGGGTAGTGTCCACACCATTAAGGTTGCTACAGTGGGTAGTGTCCTCACCATTAAGGTTGCTACAGTGGGTAGTGTCCTCACCATTAAGGTTGCTACAGTGGGTAGTGTCCTCACCATTAAGGTTGCTACAGTGGGTAGTGTCCTCACCATTAAGGTTGCTACAGTGGGTAGTGTCCTCACCACTTAAAGGTTGCTACAGTGGGTAGTGTCCTCACTATTAAGGTTGCTACAGTGGGTAGTGTCCTCACCATTAAGGTTGCTACAGTGGGTAGTGTCCACACCATTAAGGTTGCTACAGTGGGTAGTGTCCTCACCATTAAGGTTGCTACAGTGGGTAGTGTCCTCACCATTAAGGTTGCTACAGTGGGTAGTGTCCTCACTATTAAGGTTGCTACAGTGGGTAGTGTCCTCACCATTAAGGTTGCTACAGTGGGTAGTGTCCACACCATTAAGGTTGCTACAGTGGGTAGTGTCCACACCATTAAGGTTGCTACAGTGGGTAGTGTCCTCACCATTAAGGTTGCTACAGTGGGTAGTGTCCTCACCATTAAGGTTGCTACAGTGGGTAGTGTCCTCACCATTAAGGTTGCTACAGTGGGTAGTGTCCTCACCATTAAGGTGCTACAGTGGGTAGTGTCCTCACTATTAAGGTTGCTACAGTGGGTAGTGTCCTCACATTAATGCATACAGTGGTAGTGTCTTCCTCACCTTTAAGGTTGTCACAGTGTGTAGTGCTATCACCTGTAAGGTTGTCACAGTGTGTAGTGCTATCACCTGTTAGGTTGTCACAGTGTGTAGTGCTATCACCTGTAAGGTTGTCACAGTGGGTAGTGCTATCACCTTAAGGTTGTCACAGTGTGTATTGCTATCACCTTAAGGTTGTCACAGTGTGTATTGCTATCACCTTAAGGTTGTCACAGTGTGTATTGCTATCACCTGTAAGGTTGTCACAGTGGTAGTGCTATCACCTTAAGGTTGTCACAGTGTGTATTTCTATCACCTTAAGGTTGTCACAGTGTGTAGTGCTATCACCTGGTTAGGTTGTCACAGTGTGTAGTGCTATCACCTGTAAGGTTGTCACAGTGGGTAGTGCTATCACCTTAAGGTTGTCACAGTGTGTATTGCTATCACCTTAAGGTTGTCACAGTGTGTATTGCTATCACCTGTAAGGTTGTCACAGTGGTAGTGCTATCACCTGTAAGGTTGTCACAGTGGGTGTGTCATACCGTAAGGTTGTCACAGTGGGTTGTGTCCTGCCTACATACAGTTCTCCCTCCTTGGTCAAAGAGCTTTGTGCCTTGTTCAGCGGAAAGCTATTGTTTGGAAACAACACATTTTAGCTCAAAACAGGCTTTTGAAACAACAATAATCAAAAAGTTAACCTATTCACAATACTTACACACTTTCCAACAAATATTTTTATATCACCCATGTAACATTATCGAAATACCACACATATTTTTACTTTCTCATAATCTCTTGAAAAAAGGAAATATTGTAATAATAAAAAAAATCAAAATCAAGATGTTGATAAATTGACATGAAAAAGTGGTTTTCGCAATGCCGTCTGTATTTCCGACTAGAACAAAAACCATTTTGCCAATCGGGATAAAACTTAGTATATAGGATTTTAATAAGGTTTCCCATAGCGATTTTTGGAATTATACATCTAACCCTTAAATTAAGGGTACTTTACTTAAGGTGGTATGGAAGGGGACCCAAGAAAAGTCCAGTGTTTTTTGCAGTTTTTATGGCAAAACTTTTTTGGTCAAAATAAATAAAACATTGCGCCAGTACAAACATAGAGTTTAATTTTCTTCACATGGTGATATCAACATTTCCTAATATCTGTCATGAGTAGGGCTAGGATTTTGATGATTTTGCATCTTTTTTTTGGCAAACCTGGAACGTTGTTCAAGTATATATAAATGTGTTTCATAAGATACTTCGCTGATTTAAGTAGCTTTGTTAAGGCTTTTTTTTTTGCATTTTTCCAGTGTTTTTACGCGAATATGGCATTTGTAAAGGTTTTTCGGTCATTTTCAGTCATTTAATGTTATTTTTGAGTCATTTACCAATGATTAGAACATCTCTGCACACGCATAGCAAACAGTGGTGCCAAGACAGCGGTTAAACTACTTCCACCCCTCCCCCATCTCTTCCTTCAAGCCGGTGATAGCTGGATAACTCTTCTTTCCCCTCCCCTATAGCATAATGGGGCTGTAAATGAACTCGTCTAAACTAGTCTGAGAAAATTTTGGAGATAACGGTGGTTCATTGTCTTTCTACATTTTTCAGAAGCTTCACATGTTGTTTATGTGAATTTCAACATTTCAACTGCCTAAAGTGAAAGAAAGTGCCTCACATAAATTAAAACTTTTCGTTGCTGAATATGGTGAAAAAGTATTCTCTACCGATGGACAGATACTATATTGCAAAATTTTGATGTAAGAGTTGTCGCAGAAAAGAAATTTACTGTGCAGCAGCATGTCAAGAGAGAAAACCACACAAACAAGGTCTTCAGCGATTCTAGGATGAGAAAAAACTACAGCAAATGCTCCTCGGCCAAACCAGTGAGTCTTTTAACACATTCTGCATTTTACGAAGAACTGTGCGAAGCCTTCATTTATGCTGATATTCCCTTGAGCAAAGTTAACAATCTGAAATTGCGTGTTTTTTTTAGAAAAGCACACTGGGAAAGTCTTTGCCGGACTCCTCCACACTAAGAAAAAATTATGTCAGCTGTTGCTATGAAAACACCATGAAGAAGATACGAGAAAAAGTAGCAGAAAAGAAAATATGGGTGTCTATGATGAGACAACTGACTCTTTAAGACGATATGTAGCTAACGTAGTGGTAGGTACGATGGAAGAGGATGGCCCTGGTGAACATTTTCTCATCAATTGTGAACATTTAGAAAAAGTGAATTTTTCTACAGTAAGCAAACTCTTTGATAGGTCCTTGAGCTTAATATGGCTCGATGGCATCCAACACGACAATGGCCTGCTCTTCGTGACTGATGCTGCACCTTACATGATAGAGGCCAAAGTTTGTCTTCATTGTGTGGAGTTCAGAAGTGCTTTCATAGTTTTATTAATAATTTATTATTTTAATTATTTGATAGATGGGGAGGAAATAAATATTACCCAGTGCAGAATTTCCTTAAATAACATGGAGAGTGAGTGAGTGAGACATCAAGGATATTATTAGGATGGTTCTTAAGGTAAATTAAATATAGTATATATAGTGTAACCCTACAAACTCATTTATTATTTTGGTGTGTGTACAAATTAAGGACTTCAAGAAAGTACTCGCATTTTAGATTTAAAACATTTAAATTGAAATCGAGATATTACAGTGAAATTATTTTAATAGCATATTAATAAAACCTCAAACAATGTTTTTATACATAAAAAGAATTGACAGAGACACTATATAGCTGATTTAAGTTGTTTGGACAAATAAACTAAAATCATATAGGTCTACACTATTTTCTTATATTTCCCATATGGTGAGTAGTTGGTTTGGTTGCGTCAAACCAGATTTAATCATTTATTTACCTTTTTTTTGACTGAAAATAAGCATAAAATAAAGTTTTCCGATAGATTAATTTAAAAATCAAATTAAATTATTTTCAAAAATTCCATGGTATCAACCCACAAATGAGCCATTCTGAACAAGTGGCCTCCATCCTTTGGCGAAGATAGTGCTAACTTTTGTGCATATAGGGTATCATGTATTCAGACTAATGAACCCTTTGGCCGTTGATCTCAAGTTTTCCAGACAAGAGCCGCTACTTCTTTATTCAAGTAGCTCCTCATTTGTCCTCATGACACCGATTTTGACCCCGTTCCAGACCAGCTGCTTCACAGAAAATATGGAAGCACTGGGGATCGAACCCAGGACCTCTGTAGGCAGAAATGTAATCAATAGACCACAGAGGTCGTTTTTTATTATTATTTTGCTTTCTGGCAAGAAAAATAAAATGATCTACCCAAATGTACTCTTAATTTTAAATAAATTGTGCAGTTAAAAAGCTCCTGAATTATTTATATTTTTTATATAAATAACTCATTTTGTAGTACATTATGTTTTAATGTAATGTTTTGTTTACAAATATTTTAATGGACCTAAAATGGGTAAATATAAATTTTTAAGAACAAGAACCTAATCAAGAATCAAAAAGAACAGGAACTTTTATTTCTCTAGAACCAGAACCTTGAAAATTTTGTTTGAAGAACCAGCAGAACAGGAACTGTAACCGATAAGTATCTCGGTTTGAGTCCCTGCTTTAAAGGGTAATTTACATAAGCGGATATGTACATTTTTGATAATATCTCCACAACTCTTTGCTATACAAAATAGCCTATATTACAAAGTTGTTAGACTATTGAAAATAAAAAAACTTTTATGAGGAAAAAGTTGTACTATATCAAAAGTTTTCGAGTTATAAGTAAAAATATTTTTGTATGGAGGTTTGGGAAATGGAGAGGTTATGGTTAGGCTCTTTGGTGAACACCTACTCTGGTCCCCATCCTCTCCCCTGCGGGCCGTCCCGACAAAGAACACCGAGCCATCCTCAGCCACCAACACCGCGTGAAGACCTTCATGACCTACGGCCACGTGACTTATCTTCGGAGACTTGGTGATGGGGAGTTCGGCCCACTTGCCTGTCCTAAGGCCTCCTGCTTTGATGCCTAGACTGGAGGACTTGCCGCAGTAAAGCACCTGCAAACAATCAACATGTGTTTGTTCCTGCATTACACTTGCACCTGCAGACAATCAACAAAGGGTTATTCTGCGTTACAATTACACCTGCAGACAATCAACAAATGTTTGTTCCTGTGTTACACTTGCCCCTGCAAGCAATCAACAAAGGGTTATTCTGTGTTACAATTGCACCTGCAGATAATCAACAAAGGGTTATTCTGTGTTACAATTGCACCTGCAGATAATCAACAAATATTTTTTCATGTGTTTCATTTGCCCCTACAAGCAATCAACAAATGTTTGTTCCTGTTACATTTGCCCCTGCAAGCAATCAACAAATTTTTGTTCCTGTGTTACATTTGCCCCTGCAAACAATCAACAAAGTATTATTCTGTGTTACAATAATTGCACTGCAGACAAAATCAACAAATATGTATTCATATCTTACACTTGCAACTGCAGACAATGAAAAAAAATTGTTGTCATCAAAGTCCCTTAGGGCTAGACCACCCATCTAGACCTACCTTGCCAGAGCTGGTGAGAATGAGAGGCTAAAGTCCTCTAGACTTACCTTGACAGAGCTGGTGCAGATAAAAGGCCAAAGTTTTCTAGACTTACCTTGCCAGAGCTGGTGCAGATGAGAGGCTAAAGTCCCCTAGATTTACCTTGCCAGATCCGGTGCGGATGAGGCCAAAGTCCTTGCCAGCAGTTATAAATGCTGTTTCCTCATCGCATCCGGTGTGCAGGGTATGTATGGATGAGTCGTCATCGAACAGGGACGTGCCAAACACATCCACACACTTGCGCGCCAATTTGAGTGGGAGTTCACTGCCAGATACCATTGGATTGGTCCCAGAATTCAGACTCCTCACCACAAACCCATCCTTGTATCAGGGGAAAAAAACAAGTTTTCTATATAATATGAGTGATGGCCAGAGGATGTAGAAAAGTCTTTTATTTGTATCTAAATTATGTCAGGTGAAGAGTTTACAATTATAAATGGGTCGAATCCTCTAGTTTATGAATCTGAATACTCCATTTTATGAATATGAATTTCAAATCTGAAGCTTAATTTTACCTTTGAATCCCAAATCTAGAAATTGAATAATGTAAAAAATTATGAACATAAGAGATAAAAAATAGAAATAGTAACTAAATGTTCACATTCTTTCTTATAATCCTTCATTATAACACTAATACATTCGGTTAAGTGTTAAATTAGTGATCTGGGTACTGGTTGTTAAGTTAGGGCTGAGACAGCAATAAGCAGTATTAATGCTCTAAAATAAATTAAATTTTTGGAAAAAAACATATTTTTACGTTATACAAATCTCAAATTTGATATTTTATCAAATCTCAAATATACTGAAGGATTTGAGGGTTTAAGGATTCAAGGATTCTTATTTATGGCGTGAATATTTCACCGCAATCTTTATGACTTAAATTTAGTGACCAACAAATTGTGTTTATATTGTTCTTCCTGCAAACAACCAATAAAGGAATTTTAAAAAGAGTGTGCATGTAATAAAAATGAAGTTCATAAGATCAATGTTAGGAAGATTTAAAAGAGACAGAATAAGGAATGTGATTTATAGGATGCTGGAGTGAAGAGAAGTGTGCTAGAAACAATAAGCAGAGCTTAAGTAGAGTGGTATGGGCATGAATGAACAACAGAAGGACGGCAAGACAATACTATGAAATGGAAGTAAATGAGTGTGATTATGATCAGATGGAAGACCAAGGATGTGATGGATAGAACAAGAGAAGAAAGACATAAAAGAACAAGGACAAGATTGGGACACTATACACGAGAGTGAATTGTACAAAGACAGGATGAGATGGAGAGTGCTCACTAACCAGACCAGGGAAACAGAAACAGAATGAGAAGGAGAGTGATTACTAACCACATCTGGAAAACAGAAACAGGATGAGATGGAGAGTGCTCACCAACCAGACCAGGGAAACAGAACAGAATGAGATGGAGAGTGATTACTAACCACATCTGGAAAACAGAACAGGATGAGATGGAGAGTGTCACTAACCACATCCCGGAAACCGACAGGATGAGCTGGATGAGCGCCACTAACCACGCCGGGAAAATGGAGTTAGCATATGATGATGATAATGATTAAAAATCTGGTTAATTTTAGCACCACGTCTTAGTATCTGTTGGGTTGTACCTTATGTACTAATTATGTTATGATTTAGGGATGAAGTTTTTTTAGCTTCGTGTCTTAAATTCATAAGGGCTATACGCTTGTGTACTAACTAGGTTAGCCTTTTATGGATTAGGAAGGTTATATTTAACGAATTGTACAAGCATTTGTGTAGAGGAAGAGTAGAAAACCACTTGGAAAAAAACTTCGGTACACCCACCGAGATTTTAATCTCAATCTCCTCGTTATCAGTAGTCTAGTCTACTGCAAGAATAGCACGTTAGACCACGCGGCCACTGGAGCGAGTATGTGTGAGGTTGAATTTAGAGAAAGTACATCCAAATTTGTATGGAAAGCAAATGTAAAATATTTAGGGAAAAACACCCTCGGTAAAACCGACCGAGATTCAAACCCCGAAGTGATCATGACAGGTTTAACTTTAAAGAAGGGGTGGCCAACTACATGCCCTTTGGGAGCCACAATAGTTGAGGTAAGATTATAAAGAACTGCCCCACTGTTCAAAGTCATCCCCACCCCACTACAAATTATGGTTACATGAAGATGGTGTACGCTGTTCCTCCTCATATTAAGAGGACCTAGCCTGCTTCCAGCCAGTCAGCCTGTTGTTGCGTGCGAGTACAGTTGTGACATTTTGTTTGTGAGCATTTGTTTTTTTGTAAGTTTAGTGATGTCTAAAAAACATAAATATGAAGACAAGAATAAAGGCTTTAAAACAAAATGTGAGAGTTTTTGTGGCAGGACATGGAAAGCCAATGTGTGCCTTATGTCAAATAACACTGATGCAGTTCAAGGCCAATAAATGATCTTAAGCGCCATTATGACATGCATCACAGTAATTCAGAAAAGAATTTCCTGTTGGTTCTGTTCTAAGGCAAACTTAAGTTTTATATTTAAAAGAAAAACTTCATGATCAGAGTAAATTGATGTCCATGTTTACTAAGGAGGCAGACGTAACAACCGAGGCTGGGTTTATTTTAGTATTTAATATTGCGTGGGCAAAGCATCCATACACTTAAGAAGAATTTGTCAAAAAAACATTGCACAAATAGTTTCAGGTTTAGATCCTGATAATAAAAAACTGCACAAAATGATTGAACAAATGCCTGTCTCCAGCCATAACATTGAAAAGAGAACTTCTGCTATCAGTGAGGATATTGTAAATAACGTACAAGATAATTAGATTGAATTGCGCTGCATAGAGTCTGGTTTGGATGAATCTACAGATATTCAGGACAGCCCACAAATAGCGATATTTGTCCACTTTGTATCATACAACCTGGCATGAAAGAAGAGCAGCTGTGAGAGGGAAACAAAAGGGCTCATGGGACTTTTAGCGACTGATGGATCATATCCTTATTTCCTCCCTGTAATTTTATTATTCAGAGGGAACATTTACAGCCAAGCATATTATATTTGAGCATGTTATGGAAGTGGTTCTAAAAATTGTCAAAGTATATTTGTTCAAGTGCAAAAACAGATTGCAATTCAAAACTTGTGTAGATAAACAAAACAGTGACGAGTTTCCTAGACGTATTGCAGTTTTGCTTTGTAAGGTGGCTCTCAGTAAGCAGTGTACTAAACAAGTTTTTTTTGTTGTTGGAATCAATCAAACAATTTCTTCAAAAGAAGGAGAAATACTTCCCTCAACTTGAGGACACCCAGTGTTTGTTGGACATGGAATTTTTTTACAGATGTTTTTCAGCATTTACAGATATTTAGAAACTTTTCAGAAGGACTGAATCTAAAACTTAATCATTCACTTGTTTGAAAAAAATGCGTCAACTTTCCTATAGTACACCGTAACAGGAGCTTATATTTGAAAATAAAATGGTCTTGTTGAAGAACTCAATGATCTATTCTGCAAACTTCAAGCACTTAAGCCATCATTAGCTTTTTTGGAGAATCCTTTTCTCGCTGACATATAGGGGAGTAGTTGTCCTATTACAAAGCCAGCTGTGGTGGACTCAGCAGCTGTAAGAAATGGAGCTACTGAAACTTCAAGAGGACAAAGGACACAATAAGACAAAGTGGTTGTTCGACTATTGAGTTTTGGAATTATGTCCCAGAACAAAATATCCCAAAGTAAAGGAATGTGCTGAGAGACTGATCTTCTTTTTGGTACAACCTATTCTTGTGAAGTATTATATTCTGCACTTAAATTTTATATTAAATCCAAATATAGATCAATTTTGACAGACCAATACTTAAATGAACTAGTGCAAACTGCTTTTAACAGATCATTAACATCATTTTAAGCATCAGCTTACTTTCTAAGCTGGACACTAGAAAGGCCTCGAAGAATAAATTAAATGGGTAAAATCTTGATTGTGATAACTTGGATTCTAATTGCAAACAAAGCCTAACATTGATATTATTTTAATTTTGCAAAATAAAATGTGTTTATTTAGTTTATAGTTAAGTGTGTGTGAATAAAAAATTGTTTATTTCAGTTATTAATTTTATTTAGCCTGCTTTTGTCTTTTCTTGCCATGCCAAGTTTGCTGTCATAGTCAAAGTAACAAAATGACAAATATTTTTTTATAAATCATTCAAACGAATAATAATGTATGTTTTGAATAGTTTTTAATAGTGAATTTGTTGAAAAATATGTTTGTATTATTAATAATGATAAAATTGTGTTTAAGAAAAGTTTTAAACTTTTTAAGAAATCTTTTACTATTTGCAATGTGAAAAGAGCCGTTGATGGGCGGACGCAAGCCACAAGCAGTTTGTGAGCCACGTTATGGCCACCCCTGCTCTACAAAAGGAATAAATATTAATTATACCTTGAGATGAGAGATTACATTTACCTTATTGAGAAGAGAGGAAAATTATATCCTTGATGGAAGGGAGGAGCTATATATTTACATCCTTGATGGAGGAGAGGAGACATTATATCCTTGATGAGGAGGAGCTATATATTTTCATCCTTGATGAAGGAGGAGCTATATATTTTCATCCTTGATGGAGAAGGGATGTATATTTAATCCTTGATGGAAGGAGGAGACATTATATCCTTGATGAAGGAGGAGCATATATTTACATCCTTGATGGAGGAAGGAGATGTATATTTACATCCTTGATGGAAGAGAGGAGACATTAACCTTGATGAAGGAGGAGCCTATACACTTACATCCTTGATGGAGGAGAGATGTATATTTACATCCTTGATGGAAGAGAGGAGCTATATATTTACATCCTTGATGGAGGAAGAAGATATATATTTACATCCTTGGCGGAGGTGATCAGTCCGAGGTTGTCTCCATCTGAGAACATGACCGAGGAGCCCCAGTCTCGCCCCTCCAGGCTGACCACTTCGGTGACCTTGAAGGAGTCTCTGTCCACTGCAAGGAGTTCACAACCCTTCTTGCTCACAGCCTTGAAATACAGGGTGGCCTGGAACCACACACACAAATTTGAACACACACAAGTGCTTGATTTACCCAAGTTATTCAAAGTCTCTTCATGTCAGAAGGTCTAAGCCTCTAAAAATATAAATGTAATGTCAATCACTTCCAACAATATATAAATAATAAAATAGTGAGCAAGTACTAACAAAATTCGAGTAAAGTTTTAGTAGCCGCTCAACCTCGGCGATTTTTACAAAACCCGAAAAATTCGAGTTCTTTGAATTTTCAATTTTCTCTCAAAAATTCAGTTTAGTTAATTTTACTAAATTTTAAGATATTATTTCATAGCAAATAGTTCTCCTCAATATTTCCTTTCGTCCAACATTAAAAAATGATGGTACAATTATATTAAAGATACTTAAAAATCCAAGTTTGTGCAGTTATAAATTTTGTTGTATTCATTCCAAAAATTTATGTTTGTATTTTTGGTTTATGCATGGATACCATATTCCTTGAACTAAAAAAAAACTCTTAAATTTTCATTCAAATCTGACTCAAAGTGAAAAATGCCTACTCACATATCCCTAAAACAACAACCTATAAAAGCTAAATAAGTTGGTAAGCTTGACTTTGACTGCTCAGATAAAACACCAATAAATACAAGCACATACTCTAAAACAGTAGTTTTCAAACTTTTTAAACCACTCTATCAGTTTTTTTTATCACCTTTCTTACTACCTGTTTGGGTTATACACCGTCAGTTTTTTAAGGAGGGATTTAATCAATAAAATAACAAATACTAGAATTGTGTTTAAAAGTTAGAAAGCTAAAATTTTAATAATTGTGTTATTTTTGAAAATAGTGTTGATAATTGATTTAAAAAGATTTATTTTTATTCCTCAAATTTTTTTCAGTGTTTTTTTTTTATCTTCTCCCAAACTCCCACGGTCCATCTTATAACCCTTCGCAGCACACCCTTTGAAAAATGCTGTTCTAGACACTGAATCCGAAGAACCTAGGTAATAGGGCTGTGTGAAGGCCACTTTTTCAATTCAAAGTGAATTCAAATAGAATTTATGAAATATTCTCGAAGCTAAATTAAAGTTTGAATATTTTTGATTTTTTTTTTTAGCATCAGGTCTTACTATCAGTTCAGGTTGTATGCATATGTACTAGTCACGCTAATGTGTTAAGGATGTGGAAGGTTGAATTTATAGGAAGTGTACCTGTATTTGTATGGAGGGAGGGTGGCAAGCCCCTTCGGGAAATAAAATACTTGGTACACCTGACCAGGATTAAAACCTCGTGCTACCTGTAGACAGTCTTAGGAGCTATTATCAAAATGTGCAATTGTATCATGTGCTTCCCAAATTAATAATTTGTCGTATCACGTATTGGTTATTAATGTAGGTAACCTGTACGAAGGTTTTGTCATCTACTTTTGTTCAATGAAGGGTGGGCTCTGTGGCTTGGATTTGTAATTGTGATGTAAATCGTGTATAAATATTAGGGAATTTTATAATAAAATGAACTTTTTAATACTTTTCATCTGTGAGCCTACTTCTGTATATATTTTTACCACCTATACAGCTTGGTAGAGTAGAGTTAACGCCTTTACGCAACACAGACCAGAATTGGGCAATTTTCCTTCAAAACAAGAGGCATTACTCTTCAATTTGAGATAACACTCTTCTTCAATGATAGATTATTTAGAAAAGCAGGAAATAAATTTATCATGCAAGATACCAAAAATGGCACCAAGAGATACTGGTCAATCGACCATTTGGTGACCATTGCCTTATATCATTCGACCACAGAAGCAGGTAGTATTTAGTTAGTTGTTTTGTGCTTTGAAAAAATAATATGGTGTGTTTATTTATGTAACATTATACACTAAAATCACTTAGATTTTTTACTGTACAGTTATTATTGTCTGTCACGTTTCATTCTAACTTCATAAATCAAGTTATTATCACAGCATGTAGTTCTATTAATTAAGATTATTTAATTTGAACATTAATTTGTAACATACATAACAGATCCGAATTGCAGTAATTAATCATAAATTGAATATGTTATCTGTCAATAGTTTTAATGACAAAGATTTGTAAGTGTTAGAGCTGGAAAAAATTTTTTCATAGCAAAGTCGAAGCTTCACACGACCCTAGTATCAGGTGTATTTGTAATTGCTTCTATGCCTGTATGGTCTAAGGTGCTACTCTCGCAGTAGACTAGATTGCCGATGACTGGGAGATCAAGATTCGAATCTCGGTCGGGTGTAGTGAGAGTGGTTTTTCCCAAATAGTTTTCCATTCTCTCTCCGCACAAATGTAGGTACACTTCCTCTAAATATATACTCCCTAATACCATCAGTGTAAATAATACATAAGTGTGTAACCCAAACAGGTGGTAACACGTGGTGCTAATAAGAAAATGTATTTGTGTCATGAGCATACATTGGCAAACCCCAACCAGCCCTTGTCGTCGATGTAGAAGTCTGCACGGTGGAGGTAGATGTGGCCCTTGATAGTCCCTCCATAGCCCGAGCCCACTTTGTAGAGACCCCGAGAAGAGTACAGGTAGATATACTGGCCATCACTCGCCAAAGAGCGTGAGCTGGACAAGTTGTGAGCATCTGTGAACAGAGGAGATATCGACTTATAGAGCTCCACCTTGGACATTCAGTCGCCTCACTTGGAGTCGCCAAAGTGGCCAAGGCGGGACTGTACCTGTGCCAATCTTGACGTGGAAGGAGTCTATGCAGGAAGTTTTGGGGACTCCATGGGTGATCCAATCAGGTCGAACAACTTTCCCAAGTAGCACTCCATGGACACTCCTCTGGATGGAGGTCAGCACTCCAGGCATCTGGAACACACACCACACACACCATCTTACTTGAAACCATCAACAGTTACTTTTTTAGGGCCTATTAACTTTTTGTTGTCACCACGTCTCACTACTACTTGTTTGGGATGTATTTATGCTGATCTGTTAGGAATAAGGTTTAATTTAGAAGAGGTGTATCCACATTTATAAGGGTGGAAAGTGGGAAACCATTTAGTAAAAAGCACCCTCAATACAAATGAGTGAGATTTAAACTCTGATCTCCCCGTCATCAGCAATCCTAGTCTATTGCAAGAGTGACGCTTGGACTATTCAACCACCAAAGTGGGTGTATATCTACTATTTGTCAATAAGAGATAGTAATATATTTACTAAAGAGCTAACATTATTTACACAGTCTTACTGAACAAGATGGAAAGTTGGTGGATCTTGCAGGTGGTGAATAATTGTTTGGTGCTGGTGTCTAGCAAGTCAGAGTGAACCAGTCTTATTGTTTGTTACTGTGGGGTTAGTGCTGGAAGTTCTTCAAGATATACAACTCTCTTTGTTTGACTGTTACTTTGTGTTACTTAGTGTCTACCTCTTGTAGCCGCTATGAGTGTTAGTGTGCTATGCACCTCACTAAAGCACATCATGTCCCCACGAGTATATGGCCTCGCTGCTATTTAGAGCAAGTGGTGCTACTCACATGGATGTTTTGGGCGGCGAGTGCGCGAGGGCACATGAGCAGCGCAGCCGTTGCGCTTAACAGCTTGCCGGTGTCCCCTCGGACTACTACCAGGCTGAGCAGACAGGCACAGGCCACTGCGGTCAGGTGGCTTCCGTCATTGGCAGCCGCTGACTCTGGGCCATGTGACGTAGCCAGATCCAGGAGCAGGTCAAATAATGGGTCTGAACAAGGTACATCCCCACAGGTAATCTTAGAAATATACAGCCCCAATGGATGTCTTAGAAAAATACAACCCCAGAGTAGGTCCTTGTATGGTACACCACCATAGGGTGCCTTAGAAAGGTACATCCCCAAAGTGGGTCCTAGTAAAGTAAACCACCACAGGATGTCTTGGAAAGGTACATCCCCACAGGAGGTCAGAAATTCAAACTTGTTATTATTAAATTATTTTGGACTAAATTATTAACAAGAAACATAATAGGTCTTAGAACAAATCTGATTCATAATTTGCTTTTTTTTAAATTTATAGTTAAATTATCTTTTTTTAATCTAAAATAGATATATTCTTAAGGATTCAAAGATTCGAAAGAGAAGGACCTATCTAACGAAACAAGTTAAATCAAGCTTTACGTTAGATGGTGTTAATATGAAGAGTCAAATAATTTCATACTTTAGTGTTTTTTATTAGCATAGGCCTTAGTAAGATATTTCATTAATTTGCAGTAGTTCAACTTTCATTATGGCTCGCAATAATAGTAACTAAGGCATTGTGGATTATTCAAGATCTTAAGTTCCAGGCATGTGTTTTAATAAAATAATCCTGTACATAAATAGTTTATACCTCTTTGACAAGATAATTATTAGATCACATGATATATTTCTCAAGGGGTGGATATGAATGCTTGGTTTGCGAGCTCACCGATGACTTCTGTTGGTTCACTCTTGAGCCCTTCAGGTGTTTGCCCCTGGATGACGTCCAAGAGGGCCTTGAGGGCCTTAGTGCAGAGCAGAGGATGTGAAGATCTGCTCTCTCGGATCAACTCAAACACGCTCCTTAGACCCACTCCCACAATCTAGAACACAACATACATGTCCTTGGTTGTCAACTCATCATAGTCAAACATGGTGGCACATGGCTTCATGCGTGAGCACAACAAACATATAATTGGTTGTCAACTCATCATGGTCATAAATGGTGGTACATGAATTCCTGAACTAGTATAACAAACATGTCCTTGGTTTTCAACTCGTCATGGTCAAACGTGGTGGCACATGGCTTCACAAATGTGCACAACAGACATGTCATTGGTTGTCAATTTATAATGATGTGGTATTTATTGTGATATAATTGTCCCGCAATTGGGAGCCAATTATTGTGCAACGGATTATTTAGCCCGCAATTGCACCAATTAAGATGATATGGTTTAATTTTAGTATTTATAGCCTCATGATTGAGCACTAATTAAAGCGGTAAGAATTGTGATCGTGATAATGCCCTGTGATTGAACACTATATATAACGATATTAAGTAAACAAGACTTTTGATGTTGCACACGGTTTATTAAGATGATTACACCTTCGGTACAAAGATATTATATAAAATGATACAATTTTCATTGAACAACAGATTATTTTTCTGTAAATTTACTCGCTAACATTTTCTGTGTACTCTATGGATTTAAGTTAGTGGCACTCTGATTTTACTATCAGTCTGTAGATTTTAATTACCGGCACTGTGTATTTATGTTATGGCACTCTCTGTGTGTTCATACGCACAAGCGGCTTATATATGGCCTACCCCTTGCCTCTTGAACCCCTTGTCTCCAGTGTCAAAACCAACTAATAGAAAGATTCCTGGTAATACGATGTTGTGAAGGCTGGCTTCCCATTGGGTATAGGGAGCCAGCGTCAGAAGATCTTTTTAATAGCACAGAGTTGATAACAAAAAAAGTTCAAAGCGTATTACATTGACATTATTTCTGAAATCGCGTGATTTTACATGAATGAAGTATTAAAAGGATAATTTACATATAGCACTTTAAAGAAAATTACACTTCATCCATGACTTTTTGAATATTTTAGAGGGGTTCAAAACAGTCTCATTACAAACTTGTCATGGTCAAACATGGTGGCACATGACTTCACAAGTGAGCACAACAGACATGGCCTTGATCTTCAACTCATTAATATCGAACATGACAACGCATGGCTTCACGAGTGAACATATAAGACCAGATATATCAACTCTTTAACTCCTCCGATGACAAAGAGTTAATTTAGGATATTTTAAAAATAATCACTAATTCTTAATTATAATACAATACATCAAAGCTTCAACATTACAATGTCAAACGATAATTTTAATTTGGTCTCCTAACCTCAAAAATCCTTATTTCAACTGAGACAATCAAACACCATCTGTCCTAGAAGACGTCATGTTGGGCCTTTAAAATAGCTTATGTTGTTTTCTGGACACTCCTGAATGGTTTATAGTGCAGTTTTCTGTTTAGACTTAAGTGTAAATTGTAAAACAAAGTTTACACATGTGACCCACACAAAACAAGGATTGTTCACTGCACAAATGTGTAGCAGGATTGTGTTATATCTAGTTGTGTAAATAATCCTGCCCAACATGTAGTAGAAGGAAAGAGGAGGCATTAAAAACTCCAGAGTGGAACAAATTACCTTGGGGACCTTAAGTGGAGCGGTCTCTCTGCCTCTGTCTGTGTTCTCTTCACTGTCGCTCTCCATCTCACTGCCACCATCTAGGGGTGGAGCACTAGAAGATGACGACAGGTAGATCTGGCAAGCTTGCTTCATCCACCGGTCCAGAACAGCCAGACGCACACTCGCAAACACGGCAAAACTCGACGCGTTGCTCGGGAGTTCAACTTCTGGGGGGCCAGACAGAGCGGCCACGTCGCTGCAAGGGTCTGGCTTGGATCGCCGCTTTTCTTTGCTCTTGGGGACTTTGCCAGACTTCCCCTTCTTCCATTCTGACCGCCTCCTAAAATAAGACTAGCATATAGCACCCAGTGATCCTATCATAACCAGAAGCACTATACTGAAGTGCTGCTACCTTCCTAAGAATATTTAGGTTATTAATTCAAATCGACTACTGGTCAAGTTGACACTTCAAACAGATCATCTGAATAAAAGTGGATTGGAATTTGCCACATAGAGTACCCTGATAAAGTAGGTGTGCATTAGTGTCTAGAAATATTGTTGTGTGGATTAAAAAAAGTTATTAGACAAAGGAAAAATAAAATATTTTCCCAATAGTATGATGCACCCTAAGGAATAGTGCACAAAGAGGGTGGGGTTGATTAATTTTTCCTATTTCATATTATGAGTAGTAAAATATTTTTTTAATCATCTATACACTGAATAACAAAATAAATTTTCCATTAACTTAATAACAATATTAATACTGTGAAATAATTTTAGATGGTTTAGAAAAATTAAAAGTAGGGCCTAAGTATTTTAGTGCGAGGTATTTCAGATCCAAGAATTTCATGAGAAATTTGTTGACGCCTGGAAGGAAGGTTATTGTTCGGATTTGTTCAATTATGATAGTTTATAATAGTAAAAATGTTAAATATTGCATATTAAAATGCTTTTGGTGCCATGTTGGGACAATATTTTAAATAATAAATATTCATGTTCTAAATATTAACGTTATTCTGTGATTAAGCTGAGTTTTATTGGATTTTTTTTAATAATATATTTACATTATTAGTGTTGTTATCACCTACTTTCATTACAAATGGCTTAGGTGTCAACCTCGTGTTAGACTGGCTTGCTGACACGGAGAGCAGGCTTCAAATCTTGGTCATGTCTACTGTAGGTAGTTTTTTCCTAAATTGTTTCCCACTCTGCTTACATGCTAATGTGGATAGATTACCTCTAAAATACTTCCTTCCACATCCCTACCCCATTAGAGTAATTATCATATGTGCATATAGCATGGAAAAGTGTTAAGACACGGTGATAAAATATATATATTTGTATTTTATTATCTTGGAAATTATATTTTGTTATAGTGGGTCTAGTGATCAGAGCTCCTGGCAACAGATCTAGAGATCCCGAGTTCGATCCCTGACACTTTCAGATTTTTCTCTGAAGCAGTGGGTCTGTAACTGGGTAAAATCAGCCTCGTGAAGACAAATGAGGAGCTACCTTAGGCTACTTGAATAAAGAAGTAGCGACTTCAGTCTAAATAATAATAATAATAATATTATTTAGCACCGCGTCTTACTACCCGTTCGGGTTATACGCTTAAGTACTAATTACGCTAATGGATTAGGAATTGGGAGGGTTGAATTTGGAGGAAGTGAACCCGCATTTGCGGGAGGGAGAGTGGAAAACCATTTAGGAAAAACCACCCCCAGTTCACCCGACCGAGATTCAGTCTAAAAAACTTGAGATTAATGGTCAGAGAATTTGTTGTCCTGACCACTTTACACCCTTTATCCACAAGTGTAGGCACTATTTTCGCCTACATGCGGTGGGCGCTCGGTCGGTATAGCTCGCTTGCTGGCTGACGCCATGAAGTTTTTTTTAATAGATGATAAAAAATATTAAATATTTCCTATGACATAAAAAAAACCTAATCCCACCCTCTTTGCGTACTATTCCCGCGCCATGCACATACATGAAATTACCTTTATCAATTAAATTAAAGTAGTAAAACTAAATAGTCTCTTTCACAAATGAATATAATTGGGTCCTGTCATATTTACAAAGTTCCCCTTACCTTTGGTGGTTCGGTGAAACTTTGAATTGTTCGTGGAAGTATTTCCCCAGTAGTTCGGATTCTGGCAGCATTTTATCCCACTCTCCTGCACCCATATTTTAAGGTAATTTCCTGCCCCTAGTTATGCATGGGCAGCAGACGAACTGTCATTTTAACTGAGCAGTTTTGAGTCTTCTCATCAACAGGACTGAATTTACTCTGAAAAAAAAAAGATTGAAAATAAGTAAATCAGTTTTCTATCGTTTGGTATTAGCCGTAATCTAAAATTATAAATATGACATACATTATTTAATATTTTGCAAAATAACCAGCAGTGAACGAAAGGATTTCTAAGTAATCAACCTTTGGTTAGAAGAGTTCTCTAGTCTCTCTACCAGTGTTGCCAAGCTTATAATCTCTGGCGATAGTGCATGGACCTGAAATGGATTATATTTTTACCGGTAGAATACTACTTTTCTACATTATATTGATAAGCCCTGCGATTTTCATTAAAAAAAAATAGTTAATGTAAAATTTGTTACTAGATAGTAGGGCTACAGAATATTACTTTTAGAAAATATCCTAAAATTGGATTGTACACGTGGTGAAATTTTATCTAAAGTAGTATCCAGATCATACAGTTGGCAACCCTGCTCCCTACAAACATATCATAGTTTGGAGCCAACCTACCAAAAGTAAATGTTACTAATGTTAAATCTTCTATTTATTTTTGTTATTAGTCCCATGAGCCTTGATAACAAACTAGGTTTACACTAGACAGTCAGGCTTGAAACAGGTTGAGTCCTTGAGCACCAGAGTGTGGTAGTTGCAGTTGTCAGTGATAACAGCATTTCAAAGTTAAACGACTCACTTTAAAATTGTTCGTTTGTAAAGGGGTGGTGGTCCGAATCTGAACCCAATAGTTCATGTTCCAGCAATACCACCCCCAAATCACCTCCTTAGCCCCTTTCAATGAACAAATCTTTTCAGACAATTAACCAGTTAATGTTAATTGAAGATTATTTACAACGAGACAATTTGAAAACATTCTTTTGAACAAAAAATTACCATTGTATTCTAGGTTTTCTTTGTAATTTGCAGTCTGAGTAGGCTCGTTTGGGGACTGCTTTATGGAAAGAGAGTAAGGCCACTATCTGAACCTAGTAAGAACTGATTTATTGACACTAGAAAGCAATTGTTGTTGGTTCTATAGGAAAACCCTCTTTAAAATTAGCCGTTTTTTTTTAAAAAAAATGCCTGCTTAGTAGCAATCTTGTCACTTGGGACTGCACGTAGTGATCCCCGTGTTGAAGGATTCAGACTTTTTCAATAAATGCAATCATTTTAACCTGAAAGCTGTGGGTTTGGTGTATACATTGTCTGTGGCCTTGGTAAGAATTGTAATAGTACAAGGTATAGAGAATCCACGGCAGGAGAAGTGATAACTGGCATCTAGGAAAAGTAACTTTATATTCATTCGTGATTCGACAAACGATATAATCTGCAAGACAGTCTGTTGATTTGTTGTTACGTTTAGCAGTCAAAACATTTACACAAACAATTTGTTTTTAATTATTAACAATTTTACATTATTGAAACACCAACTTGTGAAAATAATCATTTGGAGGTTTTTTGTGAAAACGGCGTGTGTGGTTCACTTAAAAAATTATTTTCAATTGAGAGCATCTATTATGCGGCGTGCTCCCTAAGATCAATATGGCGAGCCAGCCGAAACAAGAATGGTTGATGACGTTATAAAAACCGTCTCCTCAGCAATGTTCATACGCTGTTTTTTTTTTAATGCTTAGTTTGAAACTAATATTTTGTATGGCTCTCTCTCTCTCGCAGTTATAAGAAGCATTTATTTATTGTTTATCTGAAAGGACCGGTGATGCACCCCACTGGATTGCAGGCTTGTCAAAATGGCAACATATTGGAGGGCAATCCCTGATCTGGTGTTAGGCACTCTCTCCATGTTAGGTGCCTTGCTGTGCCTATTACTACCAGACACTCTAAATAAGACTCTTCCAGTCACACTGGAAGATGTGGAGAGCGTTTCGGGAAGAAGGAAGGCATCTGGGAATGTTCGTGCTGTCAGAAGAAAGTGAATTCGTGACTAAAATTGCCATAAATTGTTAACACACACTTTTGTTTCTTTGTTGTACAAATATTGTTATTTAATATTTAAGTATAATTTAAACATAAATATGAATATATTAAAAGTCATATAGATTTGAAAGGTAAATTTAAATAGGCAGTAATTTGTTTAGTTAAATAATTAAGTATAGAAATCGAGGGGGAGAGAGTTTTTTTTTTCATGGTTGGCGGTGGTGGATGAATTTGTTTGGTTGATTGTTGGGACTAAAAGAAGAAAGGGAAGAAAAATAATCAAGAGATGTAACTGATTGTTGGTTTAATGTGTGGAAATTGTGAATTCTTGTTGTTGTGGGGAATTATAAGTGTGTTTTTAAGTGTTTGAAGTGTTTGTTTTGAGACCAATCTTTTATCTTGTTTTTTTTTTTTTTTTACTTTATGGTGGAGGGTTAATGAACACGTAGTTTCGTTTGTCTCTCATCCATGATCTCTGTCAGTGAGGAGTCCGGGTACCCAGAAGCCCGAGATTAAGTCCTGGATTTCTCTGCACTGGCGCCAGCCGGGCAGGTATATAAATATTGTGCAGAACTGAGGGACCATTACATATTTTAGTGGCCAAATACAACAAGATAAAAGTGTAAATATAATACTTTTTAATTTATTATTTTATGCAATATCTCTTATTCTACAACCGCAAAAGAAAAAAAATATGGTTTTATTAATGTATTTTTTATTTTAATAAGTTACGAAAACGACAATTAGACAGTAAATCTTAGTGAAGTACTTTTAGACTTGATTAATAACAATATTTATTTATAATAAGCAAATAATAACTATCTACGAATAGGTTGACATCAGTCACTTTCAGTCAATGTTTGGAATAAAGAATCTTCAAATAGCTGTCAGGTACCTCAATTCCTATCGTTAATGTGCTATATTTAGTTATGGGAGTAGCTTAGATTTTACAAGCATATTGCAAATACATATCACAATTTTGACTTAATAACTTATCAACACTGTACTGTAATATGCTAAAATATTCTTCAAAATAAAGTTCAAAACTATACAAAATATATACGTAAAAGTAAATTATTACAAAAATACTATTAGATGTAACAGCATAATATGGCACATAATAAACCGATTGTAGGTAATATATTAACATAAGTAAACATATTGATTAAATAAATAACAATAATTTATAAGTATATTCTTATGTACCGGTAGGTAAGTCAAAAATTATTGTAACAGCTCCAAATAAGTGTTGAATTAATCGTTTTTTGAATTCCACGTACTATTTAAGGAGTTTTATTTCCTTAGGGATGATATTAAATTGCCTAAGACTGGTATAAAGAATAGATTTGGCTCCATATAGTTACTGTTATTATACAAGTTAAATGAATTTAGCTTATTCGTGTTTTGTTCATGAATTTCTTTATTGAAGTATAATATTTTATTGCTAGAGTTAATACGATTTAATATTATTATATATATTGGAGAACCATATTCGTATTTTATTCCTTGGGAAAGGGGTATGATCAAGTCATAGAATACATATTATTTTGGGTATTGTGTCTAAATGCAAGTTGGTAATTTTTTTGTGACCCTGTTTTGTATAAGTGTAGCATTCATATGGCTACAAGCTAATGTTAGTCAACGAGTCAACAAAATATTACTTACCCAATATCACCATCCCAGCTATAGTCGAGAAAACACAAACACATCCAGCCCCTACTTCACCCAGTCAACGACTGTCTTTGTGAAACAAGAGTCCGGACATGCCCCGCTAGAGTTCGCTAGCATAGTGCCAACCGACGCCAACCCCAGAAGAAGAGAATTTTCTTTCTAGAATACACGAGTTCGGATTCTAGAAAAATACCGATGTTTCCATGGTCACGCACGTTCCCCCCCTTCCTTTGTGGATCCTGTCTCTTGTGTTCATGGAGTTTGCACCGTATAAAAGACCGCCCAGGAAACTATAGCGTCACTCTTAGGCCAGGTCTGGAAGCAGACGGACGAAGCTTAGGCTTCAAAGACTTGTTTAATAGAAAAGATGTAAGGAGAAATTCATTTTTGGCATAATATATTTTTCTTATATTTTTTATATATCAAAATTCTCTTTCGGATATTTATTTACATATTTATTTATTTATTTTTGTCAAAGTATGTGGTGTGTGAACATCAAATTTAAACTTAGAATATTTAACGTTTATTTATGACTTGGAAATTATTAATGATATTTTTGGAAGATTTAAGTAAGGACATTAAGTCAAGAACATTTTCATATTAATGGTAATGCCATGCGTAATCTATGTGTTCTAAAAAACATTAAATTTAAACTTAGACTTATGACTTAGGAATTATAAATATTTATTTTGATTTATTGTGAAGGATTCAGTACGGACATTGTGCCAGAACATTCAAATGTTAATGCGCGAAATATTGTTAGTTGTGTATAAATATAAAAAAGTAAACTATTCTATTTGGAGTTCACAATGATAAAAGTAAAAGACTTTACCTTTTAGAGATATCTGTATGAACAAGATGTCGAAATTATTTATGCTAAACGTTGAGTATGATTTTCATAAACATAAAGTATAAATTAAAATTTTTATTACATTTAAATTTTTTTTAATCTTGCTATGTGTCAAGGAATTACTGGTGAAAGGGCATTTATAATATTATGTTGTAATATAAAATCATATCAAAAATAAAAAGAATAAGTGAATATCACGCCCAAATATATCATATTGTTAAATATTGCATTCATATAATAAAACTCTATTTTTTGACCTGCCGTCTTTATATATATAATTAAGTCTGGTTATCCCTAGTTTATGCTATCATATTACCCTGGCATCTCCCCTTTTAACTTAATATTTTTACTTATATTTATATTTTGTTGTAAGGAGGACCGTGTTTCCTTTTTTTTGCATTGGGACGTATTACGGGTCCAGCATCATCAAAAATAATTACTCTCACTGCCCACTCTAATTTACATATCTTAACTTATCCTTTTGTTGTTTTCATTTATTTGTATTTGGGCCCCTCTAAGCCGAGAGTTTGGGCTACAAAGCTGCGCTACTCTGCTATAGAGTGCGTGCAAGTGTGCGTTCAATATAATATTAATGCTTTGACCTTTTGTTTCATGAACTTATCATCCAACATGGACACCGCACCTGGGAGCGTGGTTAACAGCAGATCAGATGTATACAGACTGAATTCAGTGGATCTTCGCCGGGAGCTCAAGGAGAGAGGCATCTCATTCCCCCCTGAGGCTACTGTTGGTGTATTGCGGTCCCTGCTGTCAGAAAGTATCAGTAAGTCCAGCGACACTGATAATATTAATATTAGACAAAACATTAGCCAGCCCCCTCTGGAAGATTCCGAGCCAGGCAAATCAGATCTTTTAGAGTTAAATAGGGCTCGTGAGCAAGTTACTCCCCCCAGGGCTTCTGTTAACTATCAGCCGGTTACGGCCACCTCGAAAACTCAGAGTAAGGTGGCAGGTGAGCGTTTAAAGCTACTTCAAGTTTGTGACGGTCAGTCTTGTTCGGCCTTATTTAATTTCCTATTAGAGACAAATAGAGTTGCTAAACTTAGACTAGTGGATGATGTCGAGTTCCTGACGTTATGTTTAGGGAGAACTTCGGGTTTTTTAGCACACCTAGTTTCTGAATGTTTACAATTAGGACTTCCTTGGAATATAGTAAAGGGCCGCATCCTTGAATCTTTATGCTCAAAGAGAGAGAAGGAGAGACTTTGTAAGGAAATGGTACGGCGCTTTCAGCGGCCCCAGGAACCGTTCCGGTTGTTCGTCCTGGCTATTTCAGAAGCCGCAGAGATATTAAATTTAAATCTCGCTGAGGAAGAAGTAGTAGAGATTATTTTAGAGAATGTTTCGCCGTTAACTAGGAGACACTTTGTATTTTCAAACAAACCTACCACCCTGACAGAATTATATTCTTTGGCATTTAATATCGAGGGTTCATTGTTAGCAGAAAGGGAATATCTCGAAGACTACCCAGCGCGAGTTCTTAATAACTCCCCTCAAAATAGGGTGGTATCGGCTTCAGCTACTGCTCCCTCTAATGTTGATCCTTTAGCTAGGCAGGCCCGGAGGCCGATTGGTGTTATTAGAAGGGCAGATATATCTCATATTAAGTGCTTTCGTTGTGGTCGTTTTGGGCACTACCAACGTGATTGTTTAGGGGGAAACGCTTAACGCGGGGTGTTGAAAAGGGGCCCATCTCGCGTAAGGATTATAAACAGACCTGTCCCCTTCCTCCTGTTGTAGTGGTTACGATTGGGTCAAATACCGGATCGGCCCTACTGGATACTGGTTCTAGTGGATCTTTTATCAACTCTAGTTTTCTAGATAGTATAATTGGGTTGAGGAAAATTCCTATTGAAAGGATAGTTACGAAGCCATTCGTTGTGGGAAATGGGGATTTGTTACTAGCTAGAAAGAAGGTAGTTTTGTCCATTAAAATTGCTGGATTTTCTTGGAAAAGAAGTTTGTTTTGTGTACCGGCCCTCCCCTACGATATAATATTGGGAAACGATTTTTTGTGGGAAACTGGAGCTATAATTAATTCGAGTCTGGGAGAATTAACTTTTGGATTCTCCCCAAGGAATAAAATTGCTTTTTGTCGCTCCTCTAAGTTTTCTTCCATGTACATCATAAATAGGGACGAAGATATTATTAATGGTATTATTTCAAGGTTTTCTGATGTTATTACCCCCAGACTTGGTAAATGTGATGTATTACCTTATGAGATTGTGGTTGAGGACAACGTCCCTGTGAGGTCAGGTCCCTTCACGTGTGCCCCCCCCCCAAAATGCAGATTTTCAGAGAGTTGATTGAGGATCTAGAATCCAAAGGAGTCATACGTCCGTCTAATTCTCCCTATGCCAGTCCCGCATTTATTATACCCAAGAAAGGGGATGGTTATAGATTGGTTGTAGACTATAGGAAAATAAACAAAAAAATTCAATTCGACCCTTACCCAATGCCGAGTATTGACTCAGCTTTTCAGCACCTAGGTAGAGCGAAGGTATTTAGTCTAATTGACCTTAATGCAAGTTTTTTGCAATGCGCCCTGGTCGAGTCATCAAAGAAATATACGGCATTTGTCACCCCTTGGAGGCAGTATGAATTTAATCGTGTTCCCTTGGGTTGTAGTATAGGTGGGCAAGCATTGAGTCGGGTCCTTGATCACGTCCTTTCTGATATCAAGTTTAATTACGTATTCAATTATTTAGATGATATATGTGTGTACAGCGACTCTATGAGTGATCATGTGAAGCATTTAGAGGAAGTATTAGGTCGATTGCGTAGAGTAGGCTTGACTGTTAACCCAGATAAAGTCACGTGGGCGAAGTCTTCCATTAAATATTTGGGCTATGTAATCTGTTCTGGAAATCTTCTCGTTGACCCTGAGCGCATCCGCCCTATCGTTGAATACCCCCCACCTAGGAATCTTAAGGGTGTCATGCGTTTCATCGGCACGTGCGCGTATTATGCTAGGTTCATTCCATCTTTTTCTGAGATTGCCGCGCCCCTTAACTCCTTAAAAAAGAAGGGTGTTACCTTTAGTTGGGGGCGGAGCAGGCTCGTGCTTTCAATCTTTTAAAAGAGAAACTCATCTCACCCGAGGTATTGAGAATGCCTGACTTTTCTATGCCGTTCCTTCTTCACGTTGATGCTTCGGCGGTTGCTCTAGGGGCTGTGCTGTCCCAGAGGACTTCGGAGGGTGTCAGTCCGGTGGCGTTCGCTAGCCGGACACTCACCGAGGCCGAAAGGAGGTACAGCGCCTATGAGAAAGAATGCTTGTCCTGTGTTTATGGTATAGAACGGTTCGCTGATTATTTAGAACAGAGAAAATTTGAACTGTATACGGATAACCAGGCGCTCGCTTGGATGTGGAACCATCCAAAGCAATTAGGTAAAGTAGGAAGGTGGGTTTGGAGGTTGTCCCGATTTAGATTCTCGACCCATCACATATCCGGGAAACTCAATGTTACTGCGGATGCTCTTTCACACATGGCGGAAGACCGTGACCCTATTGGTTCAGAGGAAGTTATGCCAGCTTCATGTGTGATCAAGTCAATCCCCGAGTCCTTTGTTTCTATCAGGGATCATCAGGGAAGTGACCCATGGTGCCGTGAAATCATGGATAGGATCCAAAAAGGGGAACAAGTGGGGAAATATTCGATATGGAAGGATTTGCTTGTTATCTCCCTGGCTAAAGGGAAAGGTAGGAAGGTCGTTGTTCCTGTGGCTGTACGCCCGATGTTAATGAAATATTTTCATAATTCTATATTTGGAGGTCACCTTGGTGTATTAAAGACAGTTAGGAAAATTTCTCGAGAGTTCTTTTGGCCTGGACAATATCAGGACGTTAAGGATTGGGTGAATCGCTGCGAGGATTGTCAGATGGCCAAACCAGCCCATAATTCCAGGGTTGGACTACATTCGGCCGATGTAGCCCAACGCCCCTGGGAGAAAGTGTTCGTTGATTATGTGGGGCCTATCACCCGGTCATCTCTGGGAAACACTTGTATTCTCGTTTTGGTTGACGCCTTCTCTAAATTCGTGATGTTGATTCCTCTACGTAACATGAAAGCTAGGACTACTGTTAACGCCCTGTGTCGGCGTGTTTGGGCATTCTTTGGGGCTCCCCGAGCCATAGTTAGTGACAACGGACCCTGTTTTAGATCTGTCTCTTTTCATGACATGTGCTTCGAGTGGGGCATTAGACATATCACCACCAGTCCTTACCACCCGGGGCCTAACCACGTAGAACGTTTTAACAGAAATCTAGGAATAGCCTTGACGATTTTTCATAGTCAAAATCAATTGAAGTGGGATCAGGAGTTAGATTTCCTGAATATGGCATTTAATTCTGCCTACCACGAATCGACCGGATGTTCGCCATCTTCTGTGTTCCTAGGACGGGAGCTGATTCACCCCCTTTTCAATATCTGGGACATCCACCCGTTGTTAGAGGATAGTGATGAGGTATCCCTGGAGGAGAAGTGTAGAAGTGCCTTAGATCACCTTAGGAAGGCACAGAGGAGGGTGGCTAATGTATATAATAAAGGTAGGATTCCCGTTTCATTTAAAGTTCGGCGACCTTGTTCTGTGTAAAAATTTTCCCTTGAGCTCCGCGGTCGACAAAAGATCAGCGAAGCTGTGTCCCAGGTGGTGTGGCCCATGGGAGCTGAATAAGTTTCTCACCCCTGTCACGGTCCTCCTCCAGAAAGTCGCCGACGCTTCCGAGACAAGACGTGTCATGTCAGCCACATTAAGAGCGCCAGCCTAAGAGTCACTAGGGATAACAGACGGCAAGTCGTGTGATTTAGGTTAAGTGTTATTGATATTTAGTTATAAGTTAGCTCGTAGGTTTAAGTTTATCCATGATGCAAGCCCGGGCCCGAGGAAAAAATGGACATGAAATTGTGTGGGACTTCATCAAGATATCTTGGAGAAGCCAGTCCGACGACGTACAAGATGGTGGCCACAATCTCGTGCGAGATAAGCATAATGAACCCTGTGTACAAGAGGAAAAAGTTGGTTGTGACTATTTGTGCAATGGTATTGTTTTCTTATATCCTCGGATGAGAGCGAGGAGGTAGTCATGTGGCCAACGGATGCAGGTAATCTTCGAGAAGATTAAGAAGACCCTGCGTTAAGACTCAAATGTGTCACTCTAAGTTTTATGAAGTCTAACTTGTGTCTCTTATGTGCAGCTTCATGAACTCCTGTGTTCCGGCATCTTCCATACTCCTTTTTCCTTTCTTATGTGCGTGGCCGAATGAATGGCCGAGGGGAAACAACTCTGGGACATAGAAGGAGGCATCGGCAACCTCATCTGTAGTCAGCTTGGGAGCTGAAGTACAAGTCAGCGCATTGGCGAATGACGTACCAGTCCACTATGGGGCGGCGGACGGCTAGAGACGCTACTTACTGATTACTGGGACCCACCGAGTATAGATGGGACTGCAATGGCCGGCGATCATCACGACGTCTAACAAGCGATGGAAGTACTTCTGTGGACCTCCTTCAACCCATGGCGCAGGAGAGAGTCGGGGATCCACACCCCCCCCCCCCACACACATCTTCACCTGATCAAGAGGGGGAGATTTGTAGCATTCATATGGCTACAAGCTAATGTTAGTCAACGAGTCAACAAAATATTACTTACCCAATATCACCATCCCAGCTATAGTCGAGAAAACACAAACACATCCAGCCCCTACTTCACCCAGTCAACGACTGTCTTTGTGAAACAAGAGTCCGGACACGCCCCGCTAGAGTTCGCTAGCATAGTGCCAACCGACGCCAACCCCAGAAGAAGAGAATTTTCTTTCTAGAATACACGAGTTCGGATTCTAGAAAAATACCGATGTTTCCATGGTCACGCACGTTCCCCCCCTTCCTTTGTGGATCCTGTCTCTTGTGTTCATGGAGTTTGCACCGTATAAAAGACCGCCCAGGAAACTATAGCGTCACTCTTAGGCCAGGTCTGGAAGCAGACGGACGAAGCTTAGGCTTCAAAGACTTGTTTAATAGAAAATATGTAAGGAGAAATTCATTTTTGGCATAATATATTTTTCTTATATTTTTTATATATCAAAATTCTCTTTCGGATATTTATTTACATATTTATTTATTTATTTTTGTCAAAGTATGTGGTGTGTGAACATCAAATTTAAACTTAGAATATTTAACGTTTATTTATGACTTGGAAATTATTAATGATATTTTTGGAAGATTTAAGTAAGGACATTAAGTCAAGAACATTTTCATATTAATGGTAATGCCATGCGTAATCTATGTGTTCTAAAAAACATTAAATTTAAACTTAGACTTATGACTTAGGAATTATAAATATTTATTTTGATTTATTGTGAAGGATTCAGTACGGACATTGTGCCAGAACATTCAAATGTTAATGCGCGAAATATTGTTAGTTGTGTATAAATATAAAAAAGTAAACTATTCTATTTGGAGTTCACAATGATAAAAGTAAAAGACTTTACCTTTTAGAGATATCTGTATGAACAAGATGTCGAAATTATTTATGCTAAACGTTGAGTATGATTTTCATAAACATAAAGTATAAATTAAAATTTTTATTACATTTAAATTTTTTTTAATCTTGCTATGTGTCAAGGAATTACTGGTGAAAGGGCATTTATAATATTATGTTGTAATATAAAATCATATCAAAAATAAAAAGAATAAGTGAATATCACGCCCAAATATATCATATTGTTAAATATTGCATTCATATAATAAAACTCTATTTTTTGACCTGCCGTCTTTATATATATAATTAAGTCTGGTTATCCCTAGTTTATGCTATCATATTACCCTGGCATCTCCCCTTTTAACTTAATATTTTTACTTATATTTATATTTTGTTGTAAGGAGGACCGTGTTTCCTTTTTTTTGCATTGGGACGTATTACGGGTCCAGCATCATCAAAAATAATTACTCTCACTGCCCACTCTAATTTACATATCTTAACTTATCCTTTTGTTGTTTTCATTTATTTGTATTTGGGCCCCTCTAAGCCGAGAGTTTGGGCTACATAAGTTCAAGTTCTCTCAATCTGTAATTGGTTGCATTGTCCCAGGTTATATTCATATAGCAAAGATGACTATGAATCATAAGCGTATACTCTAAGGGGCCCGAGCTGAAAAATAATTTCTAAAGGCCCAGCCCCCCAAAAGTGAAGGATAAAAAGTACAAGAAATTCAGATTAACTTAAGAGTAAAGAGATGAATAAATAAAATTAATTGTTTCGACAAAACCATACCAAAATCTATTGAGGATAAACGTAATAGTAGTAGAGTACGCTGCACACAAGAACTTACGGGAGCAATCTAGAAAGATCGAAAATGTTCGTAATTAGCTTATGAATATATATATATCCATATGTATGGATATATACAGCTTATGGATATATATTTATATAGCTTATATATATATATACTAGAGTATTCTGCTATCACTAGTTCAGTTTAGTTGAATATCAACGTGCAAAGGTTAATTTGTTCATGCTGTATCGATATTCTTGTTAACTTTATGTTTTGAGGAATGATCTCTATATAAATTGGACATACATATTCAATTAAGTAAAAAAATGACAAACTAGACATGGGAATTGAACCCCGGACTTTGTATAGGTTGACATCTCTCATTTATGTGAATTTTATTCAACTATCAGGACCATTGATCTCTATAATATAACTGGATATACAGCTGCGGCTAAAATTTTCGAGCTATCGTGTGCACACTATTGTGTAAGAGAGAAAAAACTTTCAGGTATTTCTCTCTCTCTTACACACATTGAGGGCAATGGGGCATTTTGACATTGTTCGCTAATTTTTATGAATATATGAGATATGAGTCGAGTAGTTTCAAAACGTTTCTTCTCGCAAAAAATCGAAAATTGAGATAGGTACACTACTGCAATCTATGATAAATTACGCATCTCTTATGATCATTTACGCATCTCTTTTCATAAGTAATTTGTTCAAAAAAAATATTTTTGTTAAATAAATTCTTTATTGTAAAACGTAACTCAATGAGCTTTTATATATATATTTTTTATATTATTATTATATATATATATTATATATATAATATATATATAATATATATAATATATATTATATATATATATATATATATTATATATTATATATATATTTTTTATATTATATTATTATTATATATATCATATATATATGACATATTTAATATAAAAACTTCAATGTAAAATTAAATCAACTTCTCAGTATAAGATAAAACACATGAAAACCGTTTTTCCTGATTTCTGAAAATTTTGAAAAAATTGAGAAGACACATCTTGGAACTACTCGACTCATATATCTATGTATGCTTAGTTAAATTAAATAAATGGGCTAGTAAAAAGTTTGAAGAGCATAACGTTCAACACTCATGACTTGTTTCTTTAAACAAGCCAATTTGGGTTAAAATGGTAATACTTCCTACAAGCCCTATAATCTAAATGATAATTTGAATGTAAAACTACTGCACAAAGTTTGTCATTCAAACGGATTTAATTAAGTTTGAAGCTACCTTTTTTTCATGTTAGTTATCGAACTTTGATTATAATATTGTTTCTGAAAGCCATTATATTATAAGATAATAACCAATATAAATCTATTGCAGTCTTGGCAGAATGTAAACAACATGGGCTTTAGCTACATATACATATTAAATATTTTATTATTATTTGTACAAAATTACCTTTAAAATTGAATTGTATACCCTTTAATGTAAATGTGTCGTCAGTCAAGTGGGGTATAATACTTCACTATTTTTTTTAAATACTTATATTCAGCAGACACACGTTTTTACACAAGAACATTGAAAGAAACCGTTAAATCTGTCCCTTCGCTAGCAAGCAGACTAAGGCCGTAGCCGGGGGGGGGGGGGGGGGGAGGACTTGTTAAATTTACTAAATTTTAAAGTAAATGTATTGATGTTAATGAAGATCGTAATTTTGAAATGATCTTTTATATTAACTTACATAGGCTACACATATATAACCTTCGATATATTCTTAAAATACGTCTATCGTAATTATTTTTTGTGCCATCTTACATGGTTTTCATCTATTTTGATAGTATATATTAAATAAACGTTTAAAATTAATTTCTTGTTTTTTCCTTTATGTTATGATAAATTGACGTCAAGTCTTAAAAGTACCCTTAGGTTAGTTATTTATTCATTCATTCATTTATTTAGGAATTTATTTATCTATATTTGAGTTGCTATGAGGTATATAAGATGAGGGCACAAAGGACGACCGTCTGGTAACTGTTTTCGCAACTGGATGAGTTGCGTGTGTTTGAGTAACAGTAGTCTGTTCTTATACTATTGTAACTGATTTCACTCAAACGACTCACTCTGACTGGTTAATTTTTTATTTTATTTTTTTGGGCCTTCTGCATAATTGGTTAGTAAAGTATCTTTCAAATGTATGTTTAGTAAATGAAATAGATGTGTTAATAAGAGTTTTTAACAGCATAACTAAATTCGAAACTCGTGACTTATTTCTTCAGATAAGCTGATATAAGCTAATATAGTAATAGGCCTACTTCCCACTAACCCATTACCTAAATGATCGCTTTAACGTAAAACTACTACACAAAGTTTGTCATTCAAACAAATATAGTCAGGTCACTAGTTACATTATTTCACTATTGTTATCGAAACTTTCATTATAATATGGTTTAGTTACCTTATCCTGAAATCAATATATAAGCTAATACTTACTCTATAGCATTAGGAACTAGGAAGTTTATTGCCGCATTTAAAAATTACGCCACCTACCCCTATCTTTAGCTAGTTGTATTCAGTCCTCCTCATTACACCCTATTCTCTTTCGGGTAAATTCTAATATTATCCTCCCATCTGCGTCTAGGTCCTCCCATAGGGTTTATCAGTCAATACCCTGAACACGGTTTTCACATTCTTCCATCCTGCCCAATACAATGTAATAGCCAACTTTAAATATATATTTTAACCGTAGCAGAATTTAAACAACATGAGTGATGGCTAAATATTTTTAAATATTAAATATTGTATTCATAATTATTCAATATTACCTGTGAAACAGAATTGTATATCCTTTAATTTGAATGGTTATTCTGTTAAGTTTAGCCAACAGACAGTGTTAATAATCACAGAACTATATTACGGTACATTTGTTCCAAACCAAACTGTCCGACATCTACCTTTCGTTGTTAAGATCAACTCATAGATAAAACCAAAACAACATACTCAGTCAGGACAGAGAAACACAAAATATGAAATTGGTTTAATTAACGTATTAATAATGTATTTAACTTCAACACTTTTCCTCACTAAACAATTTCTTTAGTCCTTGTCTAGTCTCATTCCGTGACAGAGCATTTTTAGTCTAGGTTTATGGAGTGTCTGTCGTTATATCTACAGTCTGATGTTCAGAAGCCACCCTCTTGATATTTATAGTACCCTCTGTGACAAGCTCCCTCACAAAGAAATGTCTGTTGCAGATATGCTTTGTCTTACGGTAATACTCTGGATTCTGAGCCAATTTTATAGCTGCCTCGTTGTTGACTTGAAGCTCTGGGTTCCTCTTCAATTCCATGAGGTCTTCCAGAAGACGGCGTATCCATACCTTCTCACGAGCTGCTTCACTGGATGTAACAACTTTGCTTCTGTTGTGGAGATAGCAACAGAGGTTTGCCTTTGGCTGAGCCATGAAATTATTCCACCTGCATAAATACACGCTACGCCTGAGGTTGATCGTCCTGTTGTCAAGTCACCTCCATAATCAGCATCACTGTAGCCTTCAAGAATTCCTTCCTTGATTCTTGGCTTATAGACAATTCCATAGTTCTTAGTGCCCTGCAGGTATCGGAAAACGCGCTTGACACGAATCCAGTCTTCTTTAGTTGGGTATTCCAGTTTTCTTGATAAAACTCCAACAGCAAAAGAAATGCCTGGTTGACTTCCAACAATCAGGTAGCCTACATTAATGCACCCGCTGCCTGTCTGTATGGAGACTCTTCCTAGTTCCTTCGCGTTGTTTTCTACTTCCTGTTCCACTGGATGATCTCCTTTGATTTTGGAGTCGGGGCTGGTCTACATTCCCTCATGCCAAAACGTTCTACTAGCTACTTTGTATACGCTGTTTGACACATATAGACTGAGCCACTCCTGCATTCCAATTCTAAGCCTAAGAAATATGACGCAAGCTTTGAAGTAATCTTAAATTCCTGTTTCATTTCTTCAATGAATTCGGCTGCCTCTCTTGGGTTTGAGGCAGCTACTAAATCATCATCCACACACAAGGCCACAAATAGCCTTTGTGATCCTTTTTTCCTAGCGAACAAGCAAGGATCAGCACCACTTTTCTTGAAACTAAGTTTAACAAGGAAATGTACAAAACGTACAGTCCAACATTAAGGTGCTTGCTAAAGTCAGTATGGACTTTTCTTAAGATTACAAACTCTATTATTTCCATCACTATAACCTTCGGGTTGTTGCATGTAGATTTCTTCGTTCAATTTTCCGTTTAAAAATGCAGAGGACACATCAAATTGAGTGAGTGTCATCCCTTAATTCGCTGCAACACTAAACAGCGCCCGAATAGTTTTTAGTTTTGCTACTGGTCTGAAAGTCTGATCATAGTATTGTCTTTTGCGTTGAGAAAAATCCTTTGATGACTAGTCTGGCTTTGATTCTCTCAATAGTACCATTAGGTTATTTCTTGATTTTATACACCCATTTGCAGGGTATAGCCTTCCGGTTACTCGAAAATTTGTCCACTACCCAAGTTTTATTCTCTTGTAGAGATTCGATCTCACTGTCCATTGCACGTTGCCAGTCTAAACTCCGGCTACTCTGAATTGCTTCAGTGTACGAACTAGACTCATCCATGTAAATTTCTTCACCAGCTTCAGTAATCCAAAAGTCATTGAATCTTGATGGGGGTTGAAGCTTGGATCACTCTCGAAGACTTACTTCTGTAGTCGAAGTTATCACAATGTCTTCGTTTCCTTCAATGGATTTTGAGATATATAAATCCTCATGTTTATCAATCATTTCTTCAGATTCGCTTTCACAATCTTCAATTGGTAAATCATAATTTTTCTTCGGGACTAGTGATTGTTCTTGGAATACAACATCCCTTGAACGGATTAGCTTATTCGTATCTTTTTACCAAATACGATAACCATCATTATTGTCATATCCAATCAAAATGCCTTACTGTGCCTTTTTATCTGTTTTCTTTCTTTTTTGACAATGCACAAAGCATTGACAACCTATAATGTGAAGGTGTTTTAAACCTGGACTCTTTTGAAGCCACAGCTCACACGGGGATTTCTCTTCAATACTTGATGGTCCTGTATGATTCAGTATATATGCTGCTGTGTTTATCATCTCTGCCCATAAAGCCTGAGGAATATATTCATGTGCATGCATCATAGCACGATCTGCTTCAACTATTGTTCGGTTATCTCTTTCACTGCAACAGTTTTGCTCTGGTGTATACGGCATCATCAGTTGCTGTTTGATTTCATTTCTTCTTAGAATTTCTTGAACAGCTTTACTATCGAACCCACCACCAATATCATTGAGAATTTCCTTCACAACATGTCCAGCAACTTTAGCCTCAGATAACATCTGCTCCAGTTTAGATTGAACTTCAGATATTTCTTTCATGAAGTAAATATAGAGAACCCGACTGTAGTCATCCTTGAACAGTACAAAGTAGCAATAGCCTGTAAAAGATTGCTTAAATGGACCACACACATTACTATGAATGAGTTCTCCTGGTTGAGTTGCTCAGTCTCGGGTACCAAACTTGAGCCTATGAGCTTTACCATAGATACAGTCTTCCCATAGCTCATTATTTGACTCAATCTTGATTCCTAACTCATGCACAATAGTGGCTTTGACATGTCTTTTATTCTGGTGACCTAATCTTTCATGGTACAATTGTAAAAAGTTGCTACTAGACATATTATTCACACCAATTGACTTCTTAGGAATCACGTTCCTTAAGGCGAGTTTAAACAGTCCACTATTTCGACTTCTAAAACCAACAAGTTTCTCGTTACCATTCACTTTCAAGGTACATACCTCAGCTGTGGATATGAATCCACTCGAAGGAAGTTTATCCTGAGCAGACAGAACAGAAAACAAATGCTTCTGTATATTAGAAACATACCACACTTCACATAGTTATTTTCTCCTAATGTCCATTGAGAGACGCCTCTACTATAATTATAAGGTCTCCACTTGCTGTCACCACTGTATGTTGCCCTGAAACTTCTCATACCTTTCAAACAGGTCATATCGATTTGTCACATGACTTGTTGCATCATTATCTACAAACCAACTATCTAGATCACATTCCGTAAGTAATACACTTGTTGTGGTCATAAGGGTAGTGTCAACTGAATTATTAGAAATAGCAGACTTGGGAGGTCTGCCATCAGCTATACATTTACGACGGTTCTTAATCCTATATTCTATCTTATAACAGTAATGACACTTCATATCTATAGGCTTATCAGAAAATTTAGAGGTTTATGGCTTACCACCTTACTAAAAAAAATTGATTAGATTGTTTATGTGCTTTTGTAGCTAAAACTTCTTGATTTGCACATTCCTTATGCAACGATGCAATTCCATCCAAAATTCAAGGTGCTGTTGAAAATCACATTATCTTTTGAAGAGTATCTTCACTGATATTGGTTGTAAGTATGAGGCGGGCATTACTATCTGCCTTCATGAACTTTGCTAAATTAGTCCCATACCAGACCATTTCTTCTGATCCTGCGCTTTTTAGCAAAGGTGTAGGCTTCACTAGTTTTCCTTCTACTACGTCCATGCCGTTTACAATACCACGTAAAAAGATGCATATCTTGTACTTCCCTTCGATGTGAACCAATTTGTTTTATCTTCAAAATTACCAATCTGAAGACGAGTAGGGGTTTCCATTTTACGTATCAATAGACCTATGCTCAATGAAAAACTGATTTGCAGAGTATTCGAGTTGAATCACTTTCTGCAGAAACCAAATACAGCAATGTGCACAAACTTCGCCATAGGCCTGAGATTTAACACTCTGTTTAACTAGAGACATACGCAAATAAACGTGTCTGGGCCCATAGCCTGTTAAGTTTAGCCAACAGACAGTGTTAATAATCACAGAACTATTTTACAGTACATTTATTCCAAACCAAACTATCCAACATCTTAGCCTTCGTTGTTAAGATCAACTCATAGATAAAATAAAAAACAACACACACAGTCAGGACATAGAGAACACAAAATTTGAAATTGGTTTAATTAACGTATTAATTATGTATTAACTTCAACATATTCAACCAAGTGTGATATAATACATTACACTACACCAATACATTACACTATTTTCAAACAATAACATTAATCTTTAGAAGCAAATATGTGAATACTGCCCAATTTTAAAGAAATATGTGGATTGGGATGGGATTCATTTAAATGGTGTTCTCATGAAAATTGCAACAAAATTTTTCCGCCATCACGTAGCACATACTCTTACTTTTCAGTTCTTAGATAATTGACGCAAAACACTACTCAATTATCATGAACGAGACATCTGATATTTCTGTCCAGGAACAAGTTCACCATCTGCTTCAGAACTGTCACAAAGAATCTCTAAATATAAGAAATCTTTATGGGGTTCTATGAGACAAAAATACCAAGTCTGAAACGCTGTCCCGTATTATCTTGGATCCAGTTATGGAGTCACGCTTCTCCTCGTCTGATATGGAGCGCCACTAACGGATTGTTCCGTCTCGAGTGAAACCTGCAAGTGATTGTTTCTAGTTTTGAAGGCTTGTCGGCCGTGAATAGGACATGTCCGAAACCTGCCCATTATCACTCGGGATATAACGCCTCTCTCTAACTTGTTCAAGACAACTAATTGGCGATACAAGTCTCAACTGCACGCCGCAATGTTCAGTTGACACTAGCACAAAATAATATTATATTTTCAACTTCATTAATTTTCAATAAGTTTCAATAGAAAAAAAATCAAACAATTTATTGATTGTTTATTAATTTACCAATAAAAACTTTCAAAAAAACTTCGTGGCGTCAGCCTATAATTGAGCCATACTGACCAAATGGTCACCGTCTCTTGGAGAATATAGTACCAACATTTGAAGATAAAAGTGTTATGTGGTCAGCACAATAAGCCCTCTAGCCATTAATCTCAGTTTTATAGACTGAAGCCGCTACTTATTTTATTCAAGTATCTCCCCATTTGACCTCACGAGACTGAGTTGACCCAGTTCCAGACTCACTACTTCACAGAAAAATTTGGAAGCTCCGGGGATCAAACTTTAAAAACAACACAATAAACTTTTGCAACAATGTAGAACCAACTCAACGAATAATAAAGGATAGCATTGCTTCCAAGGAAAATGAAATATTCTGATTCATCTCTTGACCTTACTTAGAACGTGACTTATATTTAGTGTTAACTGAAGTGCTCTACAAGGGATGATTTTATAGCTAATGGTTATATCTGGTTTGTAAGCTTTATGTCCTGAGCATATCCTGTTTTGAATAAATGGCTATGTGGTTGTGGAAGACTTTTGTCTGTTGTCCAAGAAGCGCTCCACTTCCCCTGACCACAAGAAAACTAGATTCAAGAAGCACTCCACTTACCCTGCCCACAAGAAGATTCGTTCCAAGAGCACGGCTGCAGCTGAGACGGGGACATCCAAGGAGAAAGGAAATAGCAAGCGAGACAACGGCCGGCTACAGAAGCGAGGAATTCGAGTGTCCAGACCTCGACAGTAGATGACCGTGCATTGTTCCAGTCAAAATAACAATCATTTTAAATACATGGAAATATTACATGTGTTTTTATTGAATGCTCACTCTTTTATGTCGTCACAGGCATTTTATTTTATTTGATAAATTGAATGAATAAACTTATATCTTCGTTAATATTGTTACGACTTGAATGTGTTGTGGAGGCCAGCTGCTGAGGTAAACACGAGATCAAAATAATAACACTTGAACTTTCAATTCACACAAAATTACTAGGTGGATGGGGGGCCGTAGAGAGGGGGGGCCCCTTGATGAAATTGTAGCAAGGTTGTCTTGGGTGTGACTGTACTTGTGATGGAGAATTGTAGTGTTCTTCTCTTGGGTTTCACTATTCTTGTGATGGAGAATAGTAGTGTTGTTGTCTTGGGTGTGACTGTACTTGTGATGGAGAATTGTAGTGTTGTTGTCTTGGGTGTGACTGTACTTGTAATGGAGAATTGTAGGCCTACTGTTGTTGTCTTGGGTGTGGCCGTACTTGTAATGGATAATTGTAGGCCTGGTGTTGTTGTCTTGGGTATGACTGTACTTGTAATGGAGAATTGTAGGCCTAGTGTTGTTGTCTTTGGTGTACTGTACTTGTGATGAAATTGTAGTGTTGTTGTCTAGGGTGTGACTGTACTTGTGATGGAGAGTAGTAGTGTTGTTGTCTTTGGTGTGACTGTACTTGTGATGGAGAGTAGTAGTGTTGTTGTCTTTGGTGTGACTGTACTTGTGATGGAGAGTAGTAGTGTTGTTGTCTTTGGTGTGACTGTACTTGTGATGGAGAGTAGTAGTGTTGTTGTATTTGGTGTGACTGTACTTGTGATGGAGAGTAGTAGTGTTGTTGTCTAGGGTGTGACTGTACTTGTGATGGAGAGTAGTAGTGTTGTTGTCTAGGGTGTGACTGTACTTGTGATGGAGAGTAGTAGTGTTGTTGTCTTTGGTGTGACTGTACTTATGATGGAGAGTAGTAGTGTTGTTGTCTTGGGTGTGACTGTTCTTGTGATGGAGAGTAGTAGTGTTGTTGTCTTGAGTGTGACTGTACTTGCGATGGAGAGTAGTAGTGTAGTTGTCTTGGGTGTGACTGTACTTGTGATGGAGAATTGTAGCGATGTTGTCTTGGTGCGACTGTACTTGTGATGGAGAATTGTAGCGATGTTGTCTTGGGTGCGACTGTACTTGTGATGGAGAATTGTAGCGATGTTGTCTTGGGTGCGACTGTACTTGTAATGGAGAGTAGTAGTGTTGTTGTCTTGGGTGTGACTGTACTTGTGATGGAGAATTGTAGCGATGTTGTCTAGGGTGTGACTGTTCTTGTGATGGAGAGTAGTAGTGTTGTTGTCTTGGGTGTGACTGTACTTGTGATGGAGAGTAGTAGTGTTGTTGTCTTGTGTGTAACTGTACTTGTGATGGAGAGTAGTAGTGTTGTTGTCTTGGTGTGACTGTACTTGTGATGGAGAATTGTAGGCCTAGTGTTGTTGTCTTGGGTGTGACTGTTCTTGTGATGGAGAGTAGTAGTGTTGTTGTCTTGGGTGTGACTGTACTTGTGATGGAGAGTAGTAGTGTTGTTTTCTTGTGTGTAACTGTACTTGTGATGGAGAGTAGTAGTGTTGTTGTCTTGGGTGTGACTGTACTTGTGATGGAGAGTAGTAGTGTTGTTGTCTTTGGTGTGACTGTACTTGTGATGGAGAGTAGTAGTGTTGTTGTCTTGGGTGTGACTGTACTTGTGATGGAGAGTAGTAGTGTTGTTGTCTTTGGTGTGACTGTTCTTGTGATGGAGAGTAGTAGTGTTGTTGTCTTGGGTGTGACTGTACTTGTGATGGAGAGTAGTAGTGTTGTTTTCTTGTGTGTAACTGTACTTGTGATGGAGAGTAGTAGTGTTGTTGTCTTGGGTGTGACTGTACTTGTGATGGAGAGTAGTAGTGTTGTTTTCTTGTGTGTGACTGTACTTGTGATGGAGAGTAGTAGTGTTGTTGTCTTTGGTGTGACTGTACTTGTGATGGAGAGTAGTAGTGTTGTTGTCTTTGGTGTGACTGTACTTGTGATGGAGAGTAGTAGTGTTGTTGTCTTGGGTGTGACTACTTGTGATGGAGAGTAGTAGTGTTGTTGTCTTGTGTGTGACTGTACTTGTGATGGAGAGTAGTAGTGTTGTTGTCTTGGGTGTGACTGTACTTGTGATGGAGAGTAGTAGTGTTGTTGTCTTGGGTGTGACTGTACTTGTGATGGAGAGTAGTAGTGTTGTTGTCTTGGGTGTGACTGTACTTGTGATGGAGAGTAGTAGTGTTGTTGTCTTGGTGTGACTGTACTTGTGATAGAGAATTGTAGCGATGTTGTTGAGTGTAAGAGCAACGAAGCGGAACAAGCAGGTATTGTAGCATGAGTCACATCCTTGCACGTGTCTTTCCCCTTCCCCAGCTTCGCTGTTCCTAGTAACCATTGCCCTGTACTGCGTGTGGTATTCACGTTACCCAGCAGGGACAAGCTGCATCGGTCAGCGAGAAAGTATCAATCGTTGTCAGTCCACACGGATACAACAGTGTGTGTCGTTTTCTGGAGCTACTTCTCTATTCTAAGTTTATACTCCCTTTTGCCTTTCTCCTACAACCACCCTTTGTCATGTCACTCAGAAAGAGGGGAAAGAAAACTACGAAACTTCTCAAGGTAAAGAGGAAATTTCGCCGCTAGTTCTCGAATATCTTAACATTTTCTGTTGTGAGCCTATCAAAAAATTACCGTTTATGTTAAAGGAAGGATAACTCCAGAGTCCCTTTTCATCAAGCCTAGTCCCATAGTTCCACATGATTAAAAACTCGTAGAAAAACAGCTAATGTTGAATGTTCACACACTTGTTTCCTATTAATAAAACTTAAAATTTTGGGTTGTTAAAGAAGAGCCCTGTTCAGGGGCGCACCCAGGACTTTCAGCTGGGGGGCTTTTTACATAATAATTTACATAATTGCAACATTATATGTTTCAATTACTGTAATATTTGGAAATTTTATTTGATAAGAAGGATAGAGAATCATCTATGCCCCCTAAAAAAGGGTTTCAGCCCCGGAAAAAATTTTGATTTCAAAGGATGCAAATGGTAATATTTAAGCTAATTTGTACCAAAATCGGATCCTCGGCCTACCCTATGTCACTGTGTACGCCACTGGCTAACAGGTCTGTGTTTACACATTTTTCTTCACACCCAGGATTTTCAGTCAGTGGGCTGGGGGCAAATGATAATAACGACTGTCCCTTCCCCTCGTCCTGATACAATAGTGTTTACATAATTGCTCTAAAATAATAATTTCAATTACTGTACCCACTTCATAACTTTATGTACAAAGAGTAAATACTTTAACCATTTATGGAAAATATTACGGTATCATAGGTCTACTTTTCATTTAAGTGCCACTTTACACTAGAATTAAAAATCAACAGAAAGAATTCCTTTGAAAAGACCTAATTACTGAACAAATTTAATCTCTTTTATATTAAATATAATTAAAAAAAATTGATTGATTAATTGGCGGAACATAGTGCCAATCATATTTTTGTAATATCCTTAATTTTCTGGGGAGGACCTTCAGCCCCCAAAGGCCCCCTCCCCCCCCCCCTTTCCACCGTGGGTGCGGCCCAGGCCCTGTTAGAATATTTCATCTTTATTTTGGCATGAACCATATTTTGAAATATTGCATCCTATAATTTTTTTTCCCTTAGCACTGCGTCTTATTACCCATTCAGATTATTCACTATCGTATAATTAAATATTGCGTTGGAGTTGAACGTCTCCGTGACAATTTCTCACCTGTTAAGCCGCGTTTATACCGAGAGCAACTGGTGACGGAGACGCTACGGAAACTTGAGTTGCTCTCGGAGGTGATGGCAACGCGACGGAAGAGAGTCGCGGCAACTGGGCTTACTCCAATCACGACATGCTGTAAACTCGTCATCCCCCACAATAGTTTTAAACGTATTACATCCTGTTGGGATTTGAACCCCTTCCCCCTATTCACCGGAAAACCAGAACAGCTATAAACGTATCATTTTAAGACGACCTTTAATTACATGATTTAGTTTGTATCTCTCCGAAAAACGCAAAACAAAACCTCTCCTGATGCTTTCCTTGGAATTGGATTAGTTTGTAAGTTGGACCTTGTTTATTGTGCTTAGGTTGGACCACCTTTGATTGTATAATATAGACCATAATACCACAATGGGCCTGACGGGGCTTTGAACTGTGACCTGTGTGGCTGGGGCCTAACGGAGACGATGAATCTCAAGGAGCTCTCATAGGTAACATTCATCCAATACTTCTATTGTGACCTTGCTAAAGTCAAGGTCATATTGTGACCTTGCTCAAGTCAAGGTCATATTGTGACCTCAAACCACTAAACTACCGTTCTACACGTTTTTAACTAACTAAATACACTGACTGCCAGAATGTAGTCAGTAAAGCTGTTAGAATGTTGTAAAGAGAGTGACAACACTGTTATTTTGACTACCAGATATCATAAAGTATATTGTATTCTATGTAGCTATTGGAATGTTGTAAAGAGTGTGACAACACTGTTGTTTGTTCTGACTACCATGACTCATAGATCAGATTGTAGTCATTGTAGCTGCTGTAATGTTGTAAAGAGTGTGACAACACTGTTGTTTGTTCTGACTACCATGACTCATAGATCAGATTGTAGTCATTGTAGCTGCTGTAATGTTTAAAGATTGTGACAACACTGTTGTTTGTTCTGACTACCATGACTCATAGATCAGATTGTAGTCATTGTAGCTGCTGTAATGTTATAAAGAGTGTGACAACACTGTTGTTTGTTCTGACTACCATGACTCATAGATCAGATTGTAGTCATTGTAGCCGCTGTAATGTTGGAAAGAAGGGTGAAAACACTACTAATATTAGCACGGTCTTACTACCATTCGATTATACATTAGATAGTTCATTGGTTAGATGTGTAAGTTGAATAAGAGATGATGTTGGTGACAAAACTGTGGAACATGACCATTCACATGACTCATAGATCAGATTGTAGTCATTGTAGCCGCTGTAATGTTGGAAAGAAGGGTGTTTAAATGACACTACTAATACTTGCACGCGTCTTACTACCCATTCGGATTATACACTTAAGTACTAATTACACTAATGGGTTAAGATCGGGAAGGTTGATATAGAGCAAGTGATCCGCATTTGCGTGAAAGGAAAGTGGAAAACCAGCTAGGAAAACACCCAGTTCACCCGAGTGAAATTCGAAACTCGATCTCCCGTCCTCGGCAGTCTAGCTCAACACGAAACTTGGCGTTAATCAACTACGCCACCGAGGCGGGTTTTAAGTGACAACATTATGGTCCTTCACCTAGGGTTGTCACCACAAACATCGCCAGAGAGAGCAGTAAGCTGCTGTGTAACAAAGACGGGAATATATGCACCCAAATACCCCTCAACCAGATTCAACCAATGTCAGAGCTCCGCCAAACATCCGGTCTGACCGGAAGTGCCCACACATGAAGGCGTGTGTGTGTGTGTAAAGCGGTGTGAGCAGCCTTGGCTGGTCAAATTGCTCCCCTCCTCCTCCTCGATGACGTCATTGACGTTCATGACCGAGGAGTGAACCCGGACCTCACGGCTATCATACGTCAACCGTGTCTTTGTCGAGACCAAGAAGGTTAATAAGAAGTTGGGACCAAGGAGGTTGAAAGGTCGGGATCAAGCAGGTTGAGAGGTCGTGACCAAGAATGCTGAAAGGTTTGGATCAAGGAGGTTGAGACGTCAGAACCAAGGAGGTTGAGAGGTGGGGACCAAGGAGGTTGAGACGTCAGAGCCAAGGTGATTGAGAGGTCATGACCAAGGAGATTGATACGTCAGGACCAAGGAGGTTGAGACGTCAGAACCAAGGAGGTTGAGAGGTGGGGACCAAGGAGGTTGAGACGTCAGAGCCAAGGAGCTTGAGAGGGCATGACCAAGGAGATTGATACGTCAGGACCAAGGAGGTTGAGAAGTGGTGGGGACCAAGCAGGACAAACCATGCATTCAGTTTGGATGACATTCACTATTGGAACACTTTTCTACAGGCTCTCAACTTAGCGGAGATGTATTAAATCCACAAGTTAACAGTGTTAGTTCAGATCCTCTTTTGTTGCCAAGGTTTGTCCGGTTGTTAAAGTAAACGTGACTCAACTTATATATATACACACATACACACAAATATGTAATTTCTAATTTTCCTTCCCCTGGAACCTCTTCACTCTCTGGCCAACAATAGATGGGGAAAAGGTCAAGGAATTCGAAACAGTCTCTCAAAATGGAATGCAAAAGATTCCATCGGACCGGTTTTGGTTGTTTTCCCTCTCCCTCCTCCACCCCCTCCACTTACCAGACTTCATTCTAGTGGGCTTGTCTTGTCTTCAAGTGTAATGCAACATTACACCGGCTCACCAAACATTTGACAGGAGCTACTCAAGACAACTACTCAATGATCCAGAAAATACAATAAATTTGTTATTCTAAGACCTGTCCTACGCAGCTCATAGACCCAGCATTTATGCAGACCGCAACACTCTTGACTTGAGTGACGTAACAATGTGTACATCGTTATTATTATTAGCACCGCGTCTTACTACCCGTTCGGGCTAAACGCACTTACGCTAATGTGCAATGTAAGAGTGATTGTGAGATGAAATGCAGGACCTACAGTTTAACGTGGAATCCGAACCACGGTGGAGACCTGGCATTCCACACATTCACAAGTTGTGATTAATACACATCTTGTTAGAGGTGAAGGAAGGGTTTGGCAATCAGATAAATCTGTACCGGGACCGAGGATTGAACCCCGGACCCTCAGAACAGAAGTATGACACCTTACCCTAGACCACCAGGCTACCTACATCGTTGTTGTTTAAACAAATTCAACCAAGTATAAAGTAAAAGATTATCCCATAGCAATAAATGGAAGGCAGAGTTAACTAGACCCAGATGGTTGAATTGCAAGAAAAGGGGATGAATAATTAAGGGTTTGTTTATAATGACGAAGTATTGACACATCCGGAAGCCTCGAAGTTAATGACACATGCGCTGAGGTGGATACGCGAGTGTAAGAAGAGAACTGAAATCGTTTTATTACTTTGTTGTAAATAATTTGATGAGGTTTCTTGTGTTAGCGTTTTTAGGAGAAATTAAACTGAAGTGGTATATTTACAACTTGGGACAGCTCGAGTGCGTTAGCTAGAATATGTTCCGGAAAAAATTAAAGAGGTTTTTTTTGGAAGATTTGCAATCTCACATCCCTAGCTGATCTGACATCACTGCCAGAAAGAAATGTTTGTTCTTTCCGTTGTGGTGACATGTCTATTGACTTTACTTTCTCTAAAGCTGGGCTTATAATCTTTATATTCATGCACAGCTCATATCTAATAACGAATAATGCATAGCACATACATTTGAAACACATTACTTTCAATGATTGCGTTCATAATCGATACACGTGTAGCCAACCACACTTTCTTGACTATGAAGCGCAGTACTGTTGTTTAGATTTGTTTAGTGTGCAGTCTATGGAAAGTAAGCATTCATTGGAAGTTCTCACTAAACAAGACTATGAAATTGGCCTATAGTGAATAGTGCTCAATGCATACAGTTGATTTAACGTTAACTTTTATACACTATGCTTGAACTTGATCATAGATGACCCTTGGACTTGAGACGTATCTGTCAATGAGAGTGCAAATATCAGTTCTAGTGAATTAAAGGTCAGTATACATGGCAGACGAAAAAGATATTATGTTCATGTTTAAAATGCCTTGTGTTAGTCATTAGTTATCAACGAATGTTCTTTGTTTTAACGTTATTGACGAAGAGTAAATATGATTGAAAATAAAGAAGAAAAATTACAAATTCAGGACCAAAGAAAGAATAAAATTGTACTTAATACCTACTGTAAGCACTACTTAAATTAGATTAGTTTTTTGTTTCAAAATATTACATTTAATGAACGTTATTTTTGGAATAAGCTCTTTAAAGAAGTATTTTTAGAAACCATATTTCCTTGAGACTTAAATCATTACGTTTCATTGTGAACATCTGTATTTATATTATGAATTGTATATAGTAAACTATTCACTATTAATTACGATATTAACTATGCTCTATGCATAAATTCAAACGCAGTCTACCCCTTCTTTTGATTTGCACCAAAGAGATGTAAGTGTAAAGTGTATATTTAAAGGTGGCTACGCTGTTATTCAATTCTCTTTGTTGAAAAACAAAAGAAGGGGGGCTCGAAGAATGTATTAGGCCAGCCTTCTAACGCTTCATTTGCTTGCGCGGCAAATGATTCTATTGTTGTGTAACAGTATCTGGTTGTCTCTGGTGAGTCGCAGCAGGAGCAGGTTCGAGCTCGTGAGCAGCCGATAATAAACCCGGGCCCGGATTGTGACCTTGACAAGGTCGGGAAGATCTGCAACTCTCTGGGACCGGTCTTGCCGAAACTTTGCGCGGTGAAGACTTGAACTGATCTAACAAGTAATGGCAATTTCGACACAACAGCGCTAGTGTCGCCCGGTCGCAACATGACTAAGTAGATAGATAGCATAATTTGTGGTTTTCTTAGGTTTAATCAAAATGACTCTTAGACAGAGAACTGGCCTGATAACTAACTATAGAGTGGCCCTTCAAATAGGAAGACTCGAATTTGACTGGAAAACAACTGTCCTCGTCTCATAGATGATCACATCACGTGTTCACAGAAAGACAAAGATTTTATTGGTCAGACCAAAGCTCAATTTGTAGGGTCTCAGACTCTCAGTAGATTCGACCATAAAAACAAGATCTTGCTAATGTATTTCAGGGAGTACGTGAGGTGATTCCTCAGTCTCGAGTTGTTGCTAAGTGTTAACTAGCAAGTCTCTTGTGGTCTTACAGTTTTTAACTGCCATTCAGGGGCGTTTAAACTAGGGGCCCTTAAAGATGGCCATGCTGACCACTCAACCTTTGTCAAGTTAATAATTTTAATATACGTTATAATATAATCTGAATGTCCAAACAACTCGCGATATTATCCCGCCTGTCAGTGTTTTTTTTTATTAATTGTTAACTCCTTGCAACGTAGAATATGTTCCCAGATGCTGACAAACAAATATTCCTATTTATATCAACCCGCTTTTGAATAATGTGCTTTCTATTAGCATCCGACTCTAAAACGTAAGGTCTTATCAAGTACACAACAACCATATTAATAAACCGTGTCTATTTTTGTCATCCCACGACTGTGCGACATTCTACAACTACAAGAAAGGAAGATTCCCAGGCTTGGATCCACCCCCTCTCTCCAACCCCTCCATTCCCCCCTCTTCTTACTATCTGTTACTACGAAAGAGGAGGTCGGAGCGAGCCGTAGTACTAGTGACGTAAAGTTCCTCCAAAACAAATGTCTGCCGGCGCTGCGCTGTTAAAACTATTCTTGGTTAATGGCGAACAAACACAGCCACCAATCTCTCACTCTTTCGTGTGTCTCGTTGTTATTATTTCTCCTAGGGCTAATAATAAAAGCCTTGCCGAGAGTTTAAAATCGTCGCGGGAGAAGTTTTCAGGAGCTTTTTTTTTTTTTTTTAGTTTAGAACGAGAATAGCCTAGAGGTAGACAGTCGAGTGGAGGCGCGAAGGTTCATCCAACTTTGCCGGACGATTTAGAATTTGGTTTTATTTCTTTGTTGCTGAAGGGATCTATTAATAAGGAAAATAATATTTGAGACCGGAGCTTGTATTGACACGTTTGATTTTGTTGCACAAGACGGCATCATTTTTGTAAGAAAGCTGGAGGATATCTTCCCGGTACGTCAGGAGTAATTCAATAAGAAAAGGTAAGATTAAATATAAAGTATATACACACACATACACACAAATACACACGTGGGTATCTTCTGTGTGGTCTCAAAACTAACTTATGTATTGTCTCTTCCCCTTCTCTTCGTTCTTTAATTTACTCTTTGTTGTGTGAGATGGCTTCAACAATAAGTTATCAGAGTTTGGTTTAAAGTAGGCCGGCACGACACCAAGATTGTTTCGAGAGTGGTCCTTCTATAATAAAGACATTTCTCTTTGCCAAGAATGTTATCTCGTGTCTTCTTGTGAACCCAACATTTATTTGTTATTCTTGTTCCCTGTTTTGCTGGTGAAAAGAAACCGATATATTTAGGAGAGCTCAAGTGTAGGGTTGTATAATACAGTCCTTGTGTGTCACTCCTTGATAAATACAGAATACACATCAAGTTGAGAGAGTAGGGTTGTATAATACAGTCCTTGTGTGTCACTCCTTGATAAACACAGAATACACATAAGTTGATAGAGTAGGGTTGTATAATACAGTCCTTGTGTGTCACTCCTTGATAAACACAGAATACACATCAAGTTGAGAGAGTAGGGTTGTATAATACAGTCCTTGTGTGACACTCCTTGATAAACACAGAATACACATCAAGTTGAGAGAGTAGGGTTGTATAATACAGTCCTTGTGTGACACTCCTTGATAGACACAGAATACACATCAAGTTGATAGAGTAGGGTTGTATAATACAGTCCTTGTGTGACACTCCTTGATAAACACAGAATACACATCAAGTTGAGAGAGTAGGGTTGTATAATACAGTCCTTGTGTGACACTCCTTGATAGACACAGAATACACATCAAGTTGAGAGAGTAGGGTTGTATAATACAGTCCTTGTGTGTCACTCCTTGATAAACACAGAATACACATCAAGTTGAGAGAGTAGGGTTGTATAATACAGTCCTTGTGTGACACTCCTTGATAGACACAGAATACACATCAAGTTGAGAAAGTAGGGTTGTATAATACAGTCCTTGTGTGACACTCCTTGATAAACACAGAATACACATCAAGTTGAGAGAGTAGGGTTGTATAATACAGTCCTTGTGTGACACTCCTTGATAAACACAGAATACACATCAAGTTGAGAGAGTAGAGTTGTATAATACAGTCCTTGTGTGACACTCCTTGATAAACACAGAATACACATCAAGTTGAGAGAGTAGGGTTGTATAATACAGTCCTTGTGTGACACTCCTTGATAAACACAGATACACATAAGTTGTAGAGTAGGGTTGTATAATACAGTCCTTGTGTCACTCCTTGATAAACACAGATACACATCAAGTTGAGAGAGTAGGGTTGTATAATACAGTCCTTGTGTGCACTCCTTGATAAACACAGAATACACATCAAGTTGAAGAGTAGGGTTGTATAATACAGTCCTTGTGTGTCACTCCTTGATAAACACAGAATACACATCAAGTTGATAGAGTAGGGTTGTATAATACAGTCCTTGTGTGACACTCCTTGATAAACACAGAATACACATCAAGTTGAGAGAGTAGGGTTGTATAATACAGTCCTTGTGTGTCACTCCTTGATAAACACAGAATACACATCAGTTGAAGAGTAGGGTTGTATAATACAGTCCTTGTGTGTCACTCCTTGATAAACACATAATACACATCAAGTTGAGAGAGTAGGGTTGTATAATACAGTCCTTGTGTGTCACTCCTTGATAAACACAGAATACACATCAAGTTGAGAGAGTAGGGTTGTATAATACAGTCCTTGTGTGTCACTCCTTGATAAACACAGAATACACATCAAGTTGAGAGAGTAGGGCTGTATAATACAGTCCTTGTGTGTCACTCCTTGATAAACACAGAATACACATCAAGTTGAGAGAGTAGGGTTGTATAATACAGTCCTTGTGTGTCACTCCTTGATAAACACAGAATACACATCAAGTTGAGAGAGTAGGGTTGTATAATACAGTCCTTGTGTGACACTCCTTGATAAACACAGAATACACATCAAGTTGAGAGAGTAGGGTTGTATAATACAGTCCTTGTGTGTCACTCCTTGATAAACACAGCATACACATAAGTTGATAGAGTAGGGTTGTATAATACAGTCCTTGTGTGACACTCCTTGATAAACACAGCATACACATCAAGTTGATAGAGTAGGGTTGTATAATACAGTCCTTGTGTGTCACTCCTTGATAAACACAGAATACACATCAAGTTGATAGAGTAGGGTTGTATAATACAGTCCTTGTGTGTCACTCCTTGATAAACACAGAATACACATCAAGTTGAGAGAGTAGGGTTGTATAATACAGTCCTTGTGTGTCACTCCTTGATAAACACATAATACACATCAAGTTGAGAGAGTAGGGTTGTATAATACAGTCCTTGTGTGTCACTCCTTGATAAACACATAATACACATCAAGTTGAGAGAGTAGGGTTGTATAATACAGTCCTTGTGTGTCACTCCTTGATAAACACAGAATACACATCAAGTTGAGAGAGTAGGGCTGTATAATACAGTCCTTGTGTGTCACTCCTTGATAAACACAGAATACACATCAAGTTGAGAGAGTAGGGTTGTATAATACAGTCCTTGTGTGTCACTCCTTGATAAACACAGAATACACATCAAGTTGAGAGAGTAGGGCTGTATATCGATGCAAGTACAGTCTGGTCAGGGAAGAAATGTCTACAGACACATCGGAACAGCTTGATATCAGGGAGTGTATACAGTAAGATGAGTTATAGAGTGGGCGTGGCTCACATTCCCACGATTACAACAATACAACGTCTTACAATAACAACAGCAGCACATCGCCCCACCCCCATCCTAATTACAAGGGGTAGGAAAACATTTGAAATGTCAGCCGTGCTGGGTGCATGGTTAGTGTGCCCGACTCCAGCCAGAGAACTAGGGTTGGGCAAAGGGAACTTTTGTCACTGCCATTGTTATTTTCCTCATCCTGTATGTTACTAGCCATTCGGGTCGTGCGCATTTAATTACACTCGTAGGGTAGGAACACGGAAGGTAGAATTTAGAGGGAATGTTCCCGCATTTACGAGGAGGGTGCGTAGGAAACTGATTTAATAGAATCACCCTTACTACACCTAGCCAAGAATCGAACCTGGTCCACCCTTTCACAAACAAACGAGACCACATGAGCTTGACATTATAAGTCATGGGGTGGGTGGGCACTCTTATAGGACTAGCTTATCCTGTAAACTAGTTCGGGGCACTATCGCTAGGAGCAGCTTGCAATGACGTCACAGAGGAGTGCGCATACGTGGATGGGAAGTCCATTAAAAAGGAAGTGTAAAGTCAATGTAAAATTCGTTATTACTGTTTTGTTAGCAATTTGTTGTTTATTTTAAAGAAGGAATTTAGCTAGATTTTCAAGATTGTACGTTTTATAACGTGGATTATTTATAAAATAATTGAATTAGTTACATTGATTGAATTTGTTATAAGAATTGATTAATTAACATTCCGCAATAGAAAATGTATTGTGTTCCAAGTGCAGTGTACGATCTGGATACTACTTTTGATATAATTTCACCCCCTGTACAATCCAATTTTAGGATATTTTCTAAAAGTAATATCCTGTGGCCCTGCTATAAAGTACCAAATTTTACATAAATTTCTTTTTTTTAAGAAAATCTGTGGGTTTATCAATATAATGTCAGAAAGTAGTATCCTACCAGTAAAAATACAATCCATTTCAGGTCCATGTACTATCGCTAGAAACTATAGAGTTGGCAACACTGTCCAAGTGTAACGTCCCGCTTCTAATCTGTTAGTTCGCGCCACTAACGCCGCGAGCGCTAGCGATATGATTCCACTTGCCAACATTAGAGTGGCGCTTCTATACTTTTCCCTTTTCTATGTTATGAGTGCAGTGCGAACCACCGCGGTGGCGAACTCTAGTGCGCACGATCACGAGTTCTGCGTCTGCAGACCACTAATTTGTAAATTTGCATTTTATTTTATTTTTACAACAATGGATGTAACCCACCTCGGTGGCCGCATGATCTAGGGCGCTACTCTCAAAATAAAAAAGGCGTTACTGCCGATGACGGGGAGATCATAGTTCGATCTCAATCGGGTGTACTGAGGGTGGTTTTTACTAAATGGTTCCCCACTCTCTCTTTCTCCACAAATTCGGGTACATTTCCTTTAAATTCAACCTTTCTAATTGCTAGCACATTCGGGTTGTACACCTATGTACTAATTACGCAAATGATTTTAAGGATTAGGAAGGTCATATTTTGAGGAAGTGTATCCGCATTTGCATGGAGGGAGAGGGAAAAACCATTTTGGAGAAACAGCCCTCAGTAAACCCGACCGAGATTCGAACCTCGATCTTAAAACGAGAGTAGCGCATTAGACCACGAGGCCACTGCAGCGGGCGTTAGTGTTATTATTGGATGAAAATGAAGAAAGTCAAAGCTAGATTTGCACTTGTTTATTTTAATAACACGCAATCTTTTTTGTTAATAAACTGTTGAGATACGAAGAACATTATATTTTATTTTTTTCAGGATAAACGAAGATTATGTACATGCAAGGCCGTAGCCAGGGAGGGGTTTTGGGGGTTCAAACCCCCCGCGAAATTTTACGAACAAAATATATATGGCTTTATTTATGGTTCAAACACTATTAAAATTAAGATACAAATACAAATTAGGGGGCTGTGTTACCATAAAAAGCACTTCAGAGAGCTTCTAGAGGTGTTAAATATTTAGAAATTTTCCTAGCCTTCGGCATTTTGGGGGTTATTTTACCATAAAAAAAACTTCACAGAGCTTCAAAACGTGTTTAATATTTAGAAATTTTCCAAGCTTTCGGTAGTTATTGAGTTATTTTACCATGAAAAAACTACTTCAGAGAGCTTCTAGAACTGTTTATCATTTAGAATTTTTTTCTAGCTTCCAGCAATTGGGGATGTGCCCACCAAACCCCCCCCTGAAATTATTGGCTGGCTACGGCCTTGTGTACATGATATCAACATCTTCAGAGAGGCAAACGATTTTGCTATGTTGTCTATCCTTCTACTCTATATTTTTGTATTCACGAGATCATACAAAATAGGGTACAGCCGCGTCGTTTCAGTAAACTTCTCCGCTTCACTCTTGTTTTCCAACTACTGTGAACGCGGGCAAATACTGCAGGCAGCGTTCTACCACAAAAGAGAAGAAGAGCGCGGTAAAACGCGGGCACGATTGTCAGATCGCCGTCTGTGTACGTACTTCGGGGGCCGTCCTTAAATTACGTAAGGCTTTTTTTTAAATGAGTTTTGACCCCCGCCCTCCCTTTTCTCTTCCCATTCCTCCTTTTTTCTATATTATGTGATTGTTTACGATATTTTAATTATTATTGTTGGATTATTTTTGGAGATAAGAATTGCTCATAAAAGTGAATGATATGAAATTTTACAATAGTTTAATTAGACTATTGCAATAAGTAAATGAAATATAAGTGACATTTTATAATTAGCTAGCTACCCGGCACTGCCCGTTTGCATGGTTATCCCGGGCAAAGCTTTTTTTTCTTCAAATAGACCAAAAAAAATCATATTATTCCTTCCGACCCAGTTTTTAATAAATTTAAAAAAATTAAACATTTTAAATACCAGCTTCGAGGTACACATGTTTATTTACAAGGGCTACTAATATTTAAATTTCAGTCCTCTGCGTGCCATAAATATCACGCAACGCTCATAACAAACAAAGTCTTCATTTTATTAATATATATACATTAATTTACTACACCCAATATCATTGCTGAGGGAATTGTAGCTCTAATGGAGAAATGGTTTATCTTCGCTCTCTTTCAATTAACTGTTGCCAAATCTCTCAGTTTTCTGTTATGTTGGAAGGTGGTTTGCTGTGGTAAGAAGGAGCTAATGGCAACATCGACTAAACAGCGTTGCAAAACTTGTCTTATATGTGAGGGGAGATTGACCACACAAAAACGAGAGCGCTGTTTCCCAACAATAACCGTGCAGTTTCCTCAACGATGACATACAGTTTTACAATAAAACTTTTTTTCTTAGGTTTTGTCTTACATAAACATCCATAAAAAAACTTTCGTAAGATGATTTTGACCCCTCCACCCTCCTCCACCGTAAGAAAACCTTCGGTAATCTAAGGACGGCCCCATCCCTTGTACATCACTTAATCGCCACCGCGCCCTCAACCACACTGGTTTGCGCTCCTCTTTTAGTCCGCGTGCCCTACAGGTGAGGTTAGTGACGTAGCTTTTGTGCCGCAAGAAAAGGTTTAAACCCCCCCCCCCCCCCCTATTTGAAGTAGGCTGATTAGCATTTCAAAGAAGTCGCGTGGTCACTCTGAGCTAATACCTGCACCTGCACAATGTAGCCAAGCGCCAGACTGGCGACTTACTGTGGAATCACACGCTCGCCGAAAAACTAGGGCAGAACAGAAACGTGGTCATGTGACGAGCAATAAGCCAATCACAATATTTACGCCTAATCGGCACAAACTGTTCTGCTGAAGTTCGACTAATCTCTACTTTGTCCGCTCTGCCTGAGATGTTCGGCACAGGCGAACCAATCAAATCTCAGAATCAGTGCGCATGCGGATTGGTCAACGCATGCGCACTGGAAGCCGGAAGGAAGCAGACAACTTCGTTGGTCGTTGTGAGAGGATTCGACATAACCCGTTAATGTAAAGCGTGTGCATCGATGTATTGGATTGTGTCAGGAGACAGAATTATAATTTGAAATCATCCATCGGGAAAATGATCTAAAATATGTGTTTATCCGCTAGAAAATAAAATATGTTGATAATTAATCAGCTGTTATAAGTTAGCGTTGCAATGCATCATGGGTCAACATACAGCGAGTGAATTGCTGCGCTAGTCAAGCAGATTCTGCTTTCTAATTTCAGCGAACGTGTGGATCAAGCTTTACCGCAGTGATCTATCTCACACGTCACAGTGAGCGTTATGAAATGTCGTGCATGCGCAGTAAAACGTTCACGACAGGTTTTGTATCCAGTCTCGTTTGCAAGTCACGTGTTTTACATGAATTATTGTTTTCCGGTTTGAACAAGTGTGTGTGTATGTGTGTTTGGTTTTTAACACCGCGTCTTACTACCCATCAAGGACCTAGGCTATACGCATGTGTTAGGGAGAAGGAAGGTTGGATTTAAAGGAAGTGTAAACAAATTTGCGTAGGGGTAGAGTGGAAAACCATCAAGGAAAAAATCTCACCTACAGCCAAATGGGATTCAAACCCCGATCTCCCGTCATCGGCAGTCCCAGTCTATTGCAAGAGTGACACCTTAAACCATGTGACCACTTAAGCGAGTTGTTGGTTGTTACCGGTACTTTATACTGGTACTCCTGTACTAATATGTATAGCTAGACTACATCTGAATTTTCTTGGATGTGTTCTTATCACGCAGCTGACCACGTGTGGCTACATCTGACTTCTTGAATGTGTTCTTATCATGCAGCTGACCACGTGTGGCTACATCTGACTGTTTCTTGAATGTGTTCTTATCACGCAGCTGACCACGTGTGGCTACATCTGACTGTTCTTGGATGTGTTCTTATCACGCAGCTGACCACGTGTGGTTACATCTGACTGTTCTTGAATGTGTTCTTATCACGCAGCTGACCACGTGTGGGCTACATCTGACTGTTCTTGGATGTGTTCTTATCACGCAGATGACCACGTGTGGCTACATCTGACTTATTGGATGTGTTATCACGCAGCTGACCACGTGTGGCTACATCTGACTGTTCTTGGATGTATTATCATGCAGCTAACCACGTGGTTACAGCTAAGTAGGTTTCACTGCTTGGGACTTAAATATAAGCAATACGCTCTTTCCAAAAACTTTTAACACTTCTTGAATTAAGTAATGTCTAAAAATTGTGATCAGTTCAACCCCAGACTGGTTCATTCTCTGTGTAAACGAAGTCACTCACTCATTTAATTCTAGCACGATAAGAAGACATTCACTCAGTTCAGAATACAGTCGCTAAGTTCACTCTAGCACGGTAAAAATACATTCACTCAGTTCAGAATACAGTCGCTATACCTCAGTTTTAGCTTATGTGGTGCTCACTGACAGCTCACAGCTGACTTCTGACGGCTTTAAAAAGCCACCAGACCAAATTATGTATCCCTATGCCGAACCATATGATCTGTAAAAAACATGTGTTTAGCAGTTGTCACTTCTGACAGTCAAAATTTAGGTATATACCTAAATGTTGACGGTCAGAAGTCAGCTGTGAACTGTCAGTCAGCACCACATAAGCTAAAACTGAGGTATAAGTTCACTCTAGCACGGTAAAAATACATTCACTCAGTTCAGAATACAGTCGCTAAGTTCACTCTAGCACGGTGAGGATACAGTCGCTCAGTTCACTCTATCATGGTGAGGATACAGTCGCTCAGTTCACTCTATCATGATGAAGGTGCAGTCACTCAGTTCATTCTATCACAGTGAGGATAAAGTCGCTCAGTTCACTCTATCATAGTGAGGATACAGTTGCTCAGTTCACTCTATCATGGTGAGGATACAATCACTCAGTTCACTCTATCATGGTGAGGATACAGTCGCTCAGTTCACTCTATCATGTTAAAGGGACAGTCTCTCAGTTCATTCTATCACAGTGAGGATACAGTCGCTCAGTTCACTCTATCATGGTGAGGATACATTCACTCGATTCACTCTATCACAGTGAGGATACATTCACTCGGTTCACTCTATTATGATGGACAGTCACTCAGTTCATTCTATCACAGTGAGGAAACAGTCGCTTAGTTCACTCTATCATAGTGAGGATACAGTTGCTCAGTTCACTCTATCACAGTGAGGATACAGTCGCTCAGTTCACTCTATCACAGTGAGGATACATTCACTCGGTTCACTCTATCACAGTGAGGATACATTCACTCGGTTCACTCTATCATAGTAAGGATAAAGTCGCTCAGTTCACTCTATCATGGTGAGGATACAGTCGCTCAGTTCACTCTATCACAGTGAGGATACATTCACTCGGTTCACTCTATCACAGTGAGGATACATTCACTCGGTTCACTCTATCATAGTAAGGATAAAGTCACTCAGTTCACTCTATCATGGTGAGGATACAGTCACTCAGTTCACTCTATCATGGTGAGAAGACACACTAAGTTCACTCTAGCACGGTGAGGATACAGTCGCTCAGTTCACTCTATCATGGTGAGAAGACACACTAAGTTCACTCTAGCACGCTGAGGAGACATTCACTCAGTTCACTCCCGCTCGGTGAGGCAGTTGTGCCATTATTACCTCTGTGTCGTCATGGCAACACTGGCCCATTGACGTAGCTCCCTCTCAACTTCCAACCAGGCTAGAAGACGAGACCTTCGCCCGCACGACCTTGAGAGTAAAGCTTGTGTGAGTAACACGCGCGGCGTGCAGGATTGCCAACACAACTTCTGTGAAATAGCTAATCTGCAGGGCTGCCAAACTAGCTAACATTTAGAACTGCCAATACAACCTTTGTGAACTAGCTAACCTGCAGGACTACCAACACAACTTTTGTGCATTAGCTAACCTGCCTGGCTACCAACATAACCTTTGTGAACTAGCTAACCCGCAAGGCTGCCGACACAAACTCTGTGAACAGGGCTACTAACACAATCTCTCTGAACTAGCTAGCACGCAGGAGCACCAGCCACATAACTTCTGTGAACTAGCTAGCCTGCAGGGCTGCCAACAAACCACTTTGAATTAGCTAACCCTCAAGTCCACAAATACAACCTCTGTGAACTAGCTAACCTGGAGTGCTACCACCACCACCTCTGTGAATTAGCTATCCTGCCGGGCTGCCAACATTGACTCTGTGAACTAAGCTGACAACATAGCTCTGAACTAACTATCCTGCAGGGCTGCCACACAACCTTTGTGAACTAGCAAACCCGCAGGTATACCAATACAGCCTTATTGAGCTTTCTAGCCCACAGGGCTGCCTACATAGCCTCTGTGAACTAGCTAACGTGCAGGGCTGCCAATACAACCTTTGTGAACTAGAACTAGCTAACCCATGGGTCCAACAATACCTCTTTGAGTTAGTTAACCCGCAGGTCCACCAACAAAATCTTTTTGAACTAGCTAACCTGCAGGGTCGCCAACAAAACTTTTGTGAACTAGCTATAACTTTCGAAAACAGGATGAGATAAAATTTAAAATTTACACCAGCAGTGAAGGGATTCCACGACGATACTTCCTCATTGACCATCTTATTGACTAACTGAATTTGGACACACAAATTGACCAACATATTAAGTGGTTGACTCATTGACTGACCAACTTGTTGATTGGCCTGCTCATAGACTTTTGACTGACCAGTTTATTATTATTATTTATTAGCACCCCGTCTTACTAACCCGTTCGGGTTGTACGCACTTACGCTAATGTGTAATGGTAGGGTGATTGTGAAATGAAATGGAGGACCTACAGTTTAACTGGGATCCGAACCACGGTGGAGGCCTGGCATTCCTCACACTCACAAGTTGTGATTAATACACATCTTGTTAGAGGTGAAGGAAGGGTTCAGATAAATCTGTGCCGGGACCGAGGATTGAGCCCCGGACCCCCAGCACAGAAGCCTGACACTTTACCCCTAGACCGCCAGGTCATCCAACCAACTTATTGAATGACCTACTCAATACTCGTAGACTTTATTGACTGGCTGACGGAGTTTATATTAGCGTAATTAATATCTCTGCGTACAGTCCGGACGGGTAGTAAGACACGGCAAACAATATTTGGTTAGGCAGGGATTTCTCTAGATTTGTTAAACTTTCAACTAAACTTGCCATAGTTATTAAATCCACTGATTAATTTACACGTTAAATTAAATGTAATTATACGATATTGTCACGAGTTTAGAAGGAATAAGCGGGCTGTGACTCGCCAGGTTGGCACGTGTGGCCAGAGAAAAAGAGAGAGAGAGAGAGAGCCACAGCTCCCCCGGCGCTCACGCGCAGCGCTAGTATAGTTCTACCAGCTCGTTCAGTGCAGTCAGTGCAAGTGATCCCGTCACAGTGTCTACTTCCAGCTTCGTTGAAAGGGGCCAAATAAAACAAAAGACTCAAACGAACAAAAACAAAAGTGAAGTGCGTGAACTTGGGGAGGGGGATTTTTGGTTTTACTACTGATTGTACATACACGGTATGCGTGTGTGACGTCAAAGCGGCAGTGTGTGTGTGTGTGTGTGTGTGTAGAGAGAGAGAGAGATAGAGAAGGAAGAGTGTTATTGAATCAAGATTCAGTTGTTTATCACCGGCCGTTCTATTTCTGTCGTATTCGCTAGCAGCGGGTGTAACTTTCCATGCAGGTTAAGTTGGTGGCAGCCACTTCTCTGGAATGTCAAGACAACACCTGCACTCTCTATGAAGGTTAGTCATCAGGTGACCTTTCCTTGTTCGTACTAGACTAGACGTGTTACTATGCGGCTTGGAACCGTGGTTCCTGGTCGTTACTATGCGGTTTAGAACCGTGGTACTTGAAGGTTACTATGCGGTTTGAAACCGTGTTAATTGAAGGTTACTATGCGGCTTGGAACCGTGGTTCTTGGAGGTTACTATGTGGCTTGGAACCGTGGTTCTTGGAAGTTACTATGCGGCTTGGAACCGTGATACTTGGAAGTTACTATCTGGCTTGAATTGTGGTTACTGTAGGTTGGACATAGAGTTTTGGCTTGGAATCGTGATTACTGTAGATTACTATGCGGCTTGGAATCGTGATTACTGTAGGTTACTATGCGGCTTGGAACCGTGGTTACTGTAGGTTACTATGTGGCTTGGAACCGTGGTTCCTGGTCGTTACTATGCGGCTTGGAACCGTGGTACTTGAAGGTTACTATGCGGTTTGAAACCGTGGTAATTGAAGGTTACTATGCGGCTTGAAACCGTGGTTCTTGGAGTTTACTATGTGGCTTGAAACCGTGGTTCTTGGAAGTTACTATGCGGCTTGAAATCGTGGTACTTGAAAGTTACTATGTGGCTTGGAATCGTGGTACTTGAAAGTTACTATGTGGCTTGGAACCCTGGTTACTATTTGTCTTAGAACCGTGGCTCTCGGAGGTTACTAATTTGGCTTGGAACCGTGGTTCTAGGAGGTTACTCTGTGGCTTGGAACCGTGATTACTCGAGGTTACTATGCGACTTGGAACCGTGGTACTTGGAAGTTACTATCTGGCTTGGAATCGTGGTTACTGTAGGTTACTATGTGGCTTAGAACCGTGGTTCTTGGAAGTTACTATGTGGCTTGGAACCGTGATACTTGGAAGTTACCATCTGGCTTGGAATTGTGGTTACTGTAGGTTACTATGTGGCTTGGAATCGTGATTACTGTAGATTACTATGCAGCTTGGAATCGTGATTACTGTAGGTTACTATGCGGCTTGGAATCGTGATTACTGTAGGTTACTATGCGGCTTGGGACTGTGATTCCTCGAGGTTACTATGCGGCTTGGAACCGTGATTTCTCGAGGTTACTAATGCGGCTTGGAACCGTGGTTCTTGGGGGTGACTATGTAGCTCGGAGCCGTGATTACTGTAGGTTACTATGTAGATTGGAACCTTGGTTTATCGAGGTTATTAATGCAGCTTTGAACCGTGGTTCTCGGACGTTACTATGTGGCTTGGAGCCGTGGTTACTGTAGATTAATATGCGGCTTGGAACCGTCGTTCTTGGAATTTACTCTGCGGCTTGGAACCGTGGTACTTGGAGGTTACTATAGGCTACGGCTTGGAACCCTGGTTCCTGTAGGTTACTATGCGGCTTGGAACCGTGGTACTTGGAGGTTACTATAGGCTACGGCTTGAAACCCTGGTTCCTGTAGGTTACTATGCGGCTTGGAACCGTGGTACTTGGAGGTTACTATAGGCTACGGCTTGAACCCTGGTTCCTGTAGGTTACTATGCGGCTTGGAACCGTGGTACTTGGAGGTTACTATAGCTACGGCTTGGAACCCTGGTTCCTGTAGGTTACTATGCGGCTTGGAATCGTAGTTCCTCGACCTTTTATTTGTTTGATAACGTATTCATTTAAATTCTCTCTTGTCCCATATAATATATCACTGAGTTCGGAAGTCTTTCTTGATGAAGTGATAACTACGAGCGTGATAACCTCTCTAGTCCCACATAATATATCACCTTTAAAAAGTGATATCCAACCTAATATAAAGCCTTTCTAAGGTGGGAATGTAGGGGACATGAGAAAAGATCTTTTTTTACAGTTTTTATATTAAATCTTTTTTTGTCAAAATAAATCAACATTTCTCCCATATAAACATAGAGATTCATTTTCTTTACATGATGATATCAACAGTTGTTGAATTTTTGTCAACGATGTCCCTGGAATTTGAAAACTTTTCCTCTCTATGTTAAAAAGTTTATCATCTAATGTATAAATGTTCATGACATTAATATTCAACAACTGTTGATATCACCATGTGAAGGAAATTAAACCTTATGTTTATACCGGAGCATTATTTGATTTATTTTGGCTAAGAAAAGGTTTTGCTCTAAAATACCGTGAAAACACAGGTGGGCTGTCATGAAACAAATATACAGGGTGGACTGTTAAGGAAGAAAGATACAGGTGGGCTGTCATGGAACAAATATACAGGGTGGACTGTTAAGGAAGAAAGGTACAGGGTGGGCTGTCATGGAACAAATATACAGGGTGGACTGTTAAGGAAGAAAGATACAGGTGGGCTGTCATGGAACAAATATAGGTTAAAAGGGGGCTGTCATGGAACAAAGATACAGGGTGGGCAGTCATGGAACAAATATACAGGGTGGACTGTTAAGGAAGAAAGATACAGGTGGGCTGTCATGGAACAAATATAGGTTAAAAGGGGGCTGTCATGGAACAAATATACAGGGTGGGCAGTCATGGAACAAAGATACAGTGTGGGTTGTCATGGAACAAAGATACAGGGTGGGCAGTCATGGAACAAAGATACATGTGGGTTGTCATGGAACAAAGATACTGTGTGGTTGTCATGGAACAAAGATACAGGGTGGGCAGTCATGGAACAAAGATACAGTGTGGGTTGTCATGGAACAAAGATACAGGTTGGTTGTCATGGACAAAGTGTGGTTGTCATGGAACAAAGATACAGGGTGGGCAGTCATGAAACAAAGATACAGGGGCTGTCATGGAACAAAGAACAGGTGGGCTGTAATGGAACAACCTCGTGTGCTCCCTGCTCTCTCCACACAGAACAAGACCGATCAAGATCAGACGCAGAGGTGCAATTGGGGAGCTTGACATGTAAAACCACACTTCGGGTGAGTTTGACTAGTCCACGTGCTCACTGGTGCGGAGGAAGCTGGTAAAATGATTCTCAATGGTGGTGGCAAATTGAATTCTTCCTTCTGTTCAGACGTTCTATTTTCAAATGATAACATTCAGAATAGCTTCTCATCAAGCACAGAATCGAACCGGAGCCTGTAAATGACTGTTGAACGAACTCGCCAAGATAGCTGGACACAATGAAGGAGGGGTTCAGTTAAATTTTCTACAAGACCAAAACGAGAGGCCGGACTATCTCTACTCTCACGTGATCCCTCGGAGTGAGGAAATATTGTGAGCGTCAAAAACATTGAATTCGAGATTCCTGTCTGTCACTGGGACTAGAAACCGAAACCAAATCCTGATTGGACTAAAACTTGGTAGCCAGGGTTTTCATAAGGGAAAAGAAAGAAAAAAAATATGATTTTTTTTTTTCAAAAACAGCTCTAACAATTTTGATTAAAATTTGCATCCAGGCAATGTTTAACATTACAAACAAAATTGTCGTATCTCATTTCCCCGTGAGAATGATTTAGAACAGGGGTCGCCAAACTCTCCGAGTCTTGGTGACCTGGTGGTCTAGGGGTAAGGTGTCGGACTTCTGTGCTGAGGGTCCGGGGTTCAATCCTCGGTCCCGGCACAGATTTATCTGATTGCCAAACCCTTCCTTCACCTCTGACAAGATGTGTATTAATCACAACTAGTGAATGTGAGGAATGCCAGGCCTCTACCGTGGTTCGATTCCACGTTAAACTGTAGGTCCTCCATTTCATCTCACAATCACCCTACCATTGCACATTTAGCGTAAGTGCGTATAACCCGAACGGTTAGTAAGACGCGGTGCTAATAATAATAATTTTTGAGTCTTTGAGCTACTTTCAATTTGTCTAACTGTTTGGTCGTTAGCTACCCAGGTTAAAAAATTGCATTATCGCGTATTGGCTGTTAAATATAGCACATAGAAGGTTTGCAATCACACCTTTGCTCAATCGGGGGAAGACTTTGTGGCCTACAATTGCAATGGAAATAATGTTAAAATGTTAGTACATTTTGTACTGAAATTAACTTTTTATTACTACAAAACACAAATATATTCATTCTTTAAACAAAATTATAGTGAAATAAATTTATTTTACACGTTGTGAGAAGAATGGTATTTATCTTCATAAACAATTCTTTAAATTATTGTGATAAATTTACTACCATTTGATTTCATTTATCAAAATGTTCATCTGTAAGCCTAGTTGTATAGTTGTTTTTTTATGACCTTCACTCGCGAATGATGACTCACGGTAGAGCAGAACAACACTTACACTAGGAGTGAAATACGAAACAGAACTTGATAATTTTACTTAATAGAAAAGAGGCCATATATCATAAACTTAAGCGTATACCTCCGCAACTCTTTGAGATAGGCCTACAAAATATTTCAAAGCTGTGTGGCTTTTTTTTAAAAAATTAATTTTATCACCGCGACTTTATGTTCGTCTGTACTAATTGGGCCTATGTGCTAGGGATTAAGAAGGCCTTATTTAGATGAAGTGTACCCGCATTTGCGTGGATAGAAAGTGGATAACCATTTATAAAAATCCGCCCTTAGTACGACTGCGAGTCGAACTCCGATCGCCCCATCATCTGCAATCTAGTCTATTACGAGAGTAACACATAAGTCTCAAACCATGCGGCCACCGAAGCGTGTTGTAGGACTATTAATTATAGACAAATTTTAACTGAAAAAATATTGTATGAAGCCAATAGTTTCCAAACTCTAAGCAAATGTTTTATTTAATTGGAGGTCTGGGAATTAGGGGAGTTGGTTGTTATGCTGTTTGGTGAACAGAGATGTTCCTTTTTTTTCTCATGGTTTCTGTAACGGTGTGTATTATTTCATGTAGGCCTATGTTCTTTGGTGAAATGTTGTCCTCTTTTTTTTCCCCATTATGTTTCTGCAGCAATAGCTATTATTTAATTTCACATATCTTACGAGTTTTAAGTAAATGTCTGTATTTTTATAAGGCTATGAGGAGCGAGAAAGTTTGCGTGGTGTTCCGTACCATTTAATTAAACTCCATGTTTGAATAATGTTAATAGGAAACAGCAGTCCCCTTGTTCAGGCCGCGTAGTCAAAGAGAGTGTTTGTGAGAGGTCGAGTTCCAATTCCTGTGGTCAGCAACAGTCAGGACACGGGATCGATCCTCGGCCACCCCTTCATGTCGAGACTACGATCAACTTAAACGTTCACTTAACTTTCACGTAGCATTCACTTTCTGTAAATAACTTTGTGTGTGCTCAGGAGTAGTAAAGTAACGTAACGTAATAACTCGAGCAAAACGAAAACAGAAAATTAGTTTGAACGGTTTGAAAAAATAAAAGTTCACCATTTAAGGCTGGTTAAGCCCTGTCAACAGACTATGGGCCAGTTTCATAGTCAGATTTAGTACGCCTCAAGTGCGGCGCTATACTAAATACAAGACGTCACCTACCTGAAATTGAATGGAATGGGACAGTTTCATATGCAAAACTGGCCCATTCCATTTTGTTCTAGGTAGGTGTTGTCCTGTATTTAGTATCGACTCGCACTTTAGGCGTACTAAATCTGACTCTGAAACTGGCCCTATGTTCATAAAGTGCGTAGTACTCCATAAGAGAGATACTCCACAATAACAGATTGCTCTGTCTACAGAGTCCTTATCCTTAATTCCTTATCACTCCGTAGAAGTTGACTCAACTTTAACTTTCTAAGGACTACCAATCACAGCAAAGTAAATATGTGCGCGCGCATTTAATTAAAAGCACCAATGGCAGCAAAATTATCCGTTGCTATGTAAACAAGTACTAAATTAGATAATAATTTTATGCACAGAGCTATTTCAGAATTAAAATAGTGCACTAACGTTTTTTTTACTGTCGAATGACCTCAAATTGATCCAGGCATTATTCAAACTCTCACGAACACCTCTAAGCTTGTTGGTTCGGATCCAGAGGTTCATAGGCATTCACGGGGTGACGTACGACTAATTAGGAGTTCACTACAATTGGCTCTGATCGGTGTGTTCTGAGTTCGCCCGGATCCAGTGAAGGATTAGTTTACTCTTTACTCAGCTGATTCAGCGCTTGTCATACGCGCTACTTTGTTACTACCCGGACTCTGGTTGGTCCATTCCTCTCCTGCCCCTCACCACACACACCATCCAGACAGAACATAAGGACGTGTGTTACTATACTAGGTTGCACCACACTAACACACACACAATCAAGGCAGGATAGAAGGACGTGTGTTACTATACTAGGTTGCACCACACTAACACACACACAATCAAGGCAGGATAGAAGGACGTGTGTTACTATACTAGGTTGCACTTTAAGAATTGTTGGTCCTTGAACCTTGGGTGTTACATTGCCGTTATAATCAATCGTCAGTTGCAGGTGAAATGTTGTAATATTCTCATTCAGCATCTTCTAACAGAGAAGTGAGTATCGTGCTAGAACTAGCGCCAGAGTAACAATTAGGTTTCCCGAGCTGGCATTTTATATTTCCTACTACATTTACATCATTTTGCATATATATGTATAGGGCTACTACATAATATAGGCTAAGCATCAGGGCAAACACATTTTACTAAATCGGAAAAAAATCTCAGAAATCTGGAAAATGTCTTAATCGCTTTATTATAGGGGTCTAGCATATTAGATTACCCCCTCGTGCAAAGTGTGCGTTCGTCGTAACAATGAAAAAAACACGTTACAGTTAAATTATCTTTCAATATCTCCTTTTAAGTTAGTTTTACAGTTGAAATAGTTGTAATGATACTGATTTGTCCGCTCTCATATATTTAAAAAGTCATGGATGAAGGTAATTTTCTTCAATAAATTGTATGTAAATTATCCTTTTAAGACTTCATCCCTATACCCAATAGGAAGCTAGCCTTTAAGACACCTGTCGCAGGGACGCTTTCGATTTGTTGGTTTTGACACTGGTCACGCGAGGTCCAAGGGGCAAGGGGTAGGTCATATATAAGCTGCTTGTGCGTATGAACACACAGTGCCGGTGACATAAATCTAGAGTACGTGTAATATCACGACAGTACTACTAACTTATATCAAAGAATATACGGAAAATAACGGTATTTCAAGTAAAATTGTATTAGAAGATAAAATCACTCCAATAAATCGTGTGCAACATTAACAGTTGTATTTATTCAATTAAAATATCGTAATAATTGGCGCTTGATCACGGGGCTATAATTACCAATTATCACAAATTAAACCGCAACACTTTAATTGGCGCCCAACGCGCAATCGTAGTATCATAATTGGCACTCGATCACGGGGCTATAAATACCAATTATATTAACTTAAACCGAAATACCACATAGTTATGACCATAGTCAGCAGAATCAAGTTTTCTATAAAAATGTTGCCAATCATTTTTCGTGTGGTTGATAGTTTCGAAGCTACAGCCATGGGAAGCGCAGTACAGTACCTTCGTACAACTGCGCGCTGTTTTGTTTTATCCTGTCTCGCTCGCTTCCTACGTTACATGATATTTAATTGTAATGTTTGAAAAACAACACTTTTATATATAATTAAATATTGATTGCTTGGTATGCCAAAGAATTAATATTTATGACGTTAATTTTTTCTATTGTGCAAAGTCTGCGTTCTCCCAACAATGGGAAAACACGCTAAAATATTTCTTGTAATATATCCACCACGGTGGCCAATAGTGATTCGGTAGGAATGTTCCTTTCTCCCCCCCCCCCCCCTCTTCCCGTTCCTGTGAGTTGGACCTTTAAAAAAATCTTGAAGGGATTAGTGAGTCATACACCCTACCTGACCAGTTGACTTTCTCTCTTACAACCACGATTTATTAGTGTGCCTACGGAGCGATACAGTTCTAGTGAAGGACAATATTTTGTTTCTACATGCATTTACAGGCTGCCACACAGCTTCCTCATTTTTCAGGCGGGGAAAGATTAAAATGTTTTAAACTATTGAAGAAAGACTAGAAGCTACAGAAAAATAGTGTAGATTTTCAAAGACCCAGTATGTGGTTGAAACGGCAGAACACTAATTTATTGCAGCCCTTTACGGAGCCATGTAGAGTGAAAGCTCGTTAGACGAGCTAAGATTCAATTATTCGCGAAAGTTTGAACAAAAAGCACATTCAATCTCTCATCTTTTACCTCCTACTCTGGCATTTGCAAGTCATCATTCGTCCCGAACGTACCACCAAGCTCAGCATTGATAAAGAATAGGAGGAGATTGGTCAACGCTCAACTTCCAAACAGATAAAGATGAAATAAAAAAGTTAGATTGATTAGGTCTACAGGAGATCCCAAACTTAATAAAAGAACGCTCCGTATACTCCACTTCATGGTGGTGTGGAAACAAACGAGTATAAAAACTAGATATTTATTACTCATAAATATTAGTTTTTTGGCATACTAAACCATGAATATTTAGTGATAAATGCAATCGTTATTTTTCAAACATTACAATTAAATATAATGTAACGTAGGAAGCAAGATACGACAAGGTAAAACAATAATTCGATGTAATTGCACGAAGTTGGCTACGCTTATCATGGCTATAGCTTCGAAACTACTTAGGGGCCTTTTTTTTAAATAGAAAATTTGATTCTGTTTTTAGTTATGGTTTTAACTATTTTTTACTGTAATACTAACTTAAAAAAGATATTAAAAGAAAAATCTTGTTTTAGCGTGTTTTCTCCATTGTTGTGGTGAACGCAGACATGGCTATATGGCTGTAGCTTCGAAAGTATCCATCGCATGATAGATATGTTAAGGACATTTTTATAGAAAATTTGATTCTGTTTAGTTATGGTTATAACTATTTTTACTGTAAAATCAACTTAAAAGGCGATATTGAAAGAAAATATAATTTTAGCATTTTTTTTATTGTTAAGGCAATCGCAGACCTCGCACGGGGTGGGGTGGGGGGAGAATTAGTATGCTAATTATACCTAAAAAATAAAGCGATCAAAACTTTTCCAGATGAAAAATACATGACGCCTGGTCTAATAATATAATATACTGTGTATATACGGCCAACTATTGGTGTAATTGTATGTCTAATGGCTATAGTATTTAATTGCATATAACTATAAATTATTCGGCATACATTTTTAGTTGGAAATTTTTTTTAAAAATTTATTTAGCACTACGTCTTACTACGCTTTCGGATTATACGCTTAAGTACTAATTAAGCTAATGGATTAGGAATGGGGCAGGTTAATTTTAGAGGGGAAAAACCACCCCCAGTTCACCCGACCGAGATTCAAACCTCGATCTCCCCGTCCTCGGTAGTCTAGCTCAACACGACTAGCGCGTTAGCTAACTACGCCACCGAGGCGGGTTGGAAATAATGGCCGCACTTTTAAGTTAAAGTATTTTTGCGTGTGTATATATAAGGGGCTACACTTGATTTCTCGCTTTGATTGGTGTAAAATGTATGCTTTCTTATAGAGCTTAAAGGACTTTGATAAACGTTAACAATGGTAGATTACACGTTACAATCAAGTATACAAATTGTATGCCGAACAATGACAATGCTGGCGTCACACGTTGCGACCAAATATAGGAGTTGTATGCCCTTGACGATCACTGTCAATGGCGGATTGCAAATATTTACTCGACCGCGCACGTGTTTGTGTGTGAAGCTCGTTGCAGTCACAGACAAACCGTCTCAGTTAATATCAACTAGCTCTGGCGCGAGTGATACATATTTACATGTGCAACTTGTTTTCCTTCATTGTTTCGTTTGTAGAGAGCAAATGTAATGTAGGGCAGGTTATTATTAATGTGACGAGTGGAAGCAATATTTGAGGAGGGTATGTGAATATGTGGTATAATGAGGTATGTGAGTGTGTGGTACAGGGAGGTATGTGAGTGTGTGGTACAGGGAGGTATGCGAGTGTGTGGTTCAGGGAGGTATGCTAGTGTGTGGTACAGGAGGTATGCGAGTGTGTGGTACAAGGAGGTATGCTAGTGTGTGGTACGGGGAGGTATGCGAGTGTGTGGTACAGGGAGGTATGCGAGTGTGTGGTACAGGGAGGTATGCGAGTGTGTGGTACAGGGAGGTATGCGAGTGTGTGGTACAAGGAGGTATGCTAGTGTGTGGTACGGGGAGGTATGCGAGTGTGTGGTACGGGGAGGTATGCGAGTGTGTGGTACAGGGAGGTATGCGAGTGTGTGGTACAGGGAGGTATGCGAGTGTGTGGTACAGGGAGGTATGCGAGTGTGTGGTACAGGGAGGAATGCTAGTGTGTGGTTCAGGGAGGTATGCGAGTGTGTGGTACAGGGAGGTATGCTAGTGTGTGGTACAGGGAGGTATGCTAGTGTGTGGTACAGGGAGGTATGCGAGTGTGTGGTACAGGGAGGTATGCGAGTGTGTGGTACAGGGAGGAATGCTAGGGTGTCATGTGGTCAGCACAGCTAACCCCTCCGGCCGTTAATCTTGGTTTTCTAGACCGGAGCCACTACTTTTTCATTCAAGTGACTCCTCATTTTGTCCTCACGAGGCCGAGTTGACCCCGTTCCAGACTCGGCTGCTACACAGAAGAATCTGTGAGCGCCAGGAATTGAACCCGGGACCTCTGTGTCTGTAGGCAGGGACTCTAACCACTAGACCACACAGACGGTCACTATTGTAACATTGAACAAAAATTAAGTTTGTTAATTTTACCGGGGTGAGGTAGATAACTGGGGCCCCACGTCCGCGGCCATGTTGGCTGTTGATGACTGTACCGAGCACTACTCACTATGCAACACTCACCAGATAGTGATGAGTCAGTGAGTTGATTCACCCAACTGTAGACACACACACAGACTAGACAGCTAATACGCTAATAAATATCCTCTAGCACAGAGTTTACCAACCCGGGGTCCGCGAAACAAATCTAGATGTATAAATTATTTTTTTATTTGTATTTTCACATATTATACTTAATTACTACGCATCGCGTCTTACTAAGCGTTCGGGTTATACGCTTAAGTACTAATTACTCTAATGGGTTAAGAATTGGGAAGGATGAATATATAGGAAGTTTAGCCGGATTTGCGTGGAGGGAGAGTGGGAAAACATTTAGGGAAAACCACCCATAGTTCACCTGAGCGAGATTAGAACCTCGATCTCCCCGTCCTCGGCAGTCTAGCTAGCTCAACACGAAACTAGTGCGTTAGCTAATCACGCCACCAAGGCGGGTCACATATTAAAATAATCACTACTCCTAATTTTCTTAAATATCTGGGGGAAATTATGCTATGTCCAGTTAAGCTAGGTTGAGTAAAAACACATGGGGGGAGGTGGGTAGCAACGTACATCTATAAAAGAAAAAAAACAGTTATTCTGTAAGATTTACTAGTTTGAAAAAAATAAGTCAACGTTCCACTTTTACAAACACTTGACACCTGAAAGAATTAGTGCTAATAAATTCATTCATAATTTTCTTTATGTCATCATTCTCTACTAATTCTGGATAAGCGTTAAAACACACATGTGATTTAAACGTTTGTGTCATGTTTGTCCGGAGGTGGGCTTTTACTCTGCGTAGCATTGAAAATGAGACTTCATCTGTTACAGATGTTTATTCGTTTGAGAGTGGATTTCTTTTAATTTATTTACAAAGTTTTTCCACCAACCGTGGTTTGATTTGTACTTAGAAGGAAAATAGAGAGGGGGTAATGTACCCATGCACCCCCTAAGCCCCCTCCCCTCATTTCCGGCGCCTATGGCTCCCATCCCAACTACGGAAGCCGTGTACTAAACAAACAATGCTTTGTACCTGCCAGGGCTGAGTCACTGGTTCTAAACCTGCTCACATGACCAACACCATTATGTGTTCACTATGAAGGACCGATAACAGTATGTGTTTCATATGAAGGACTGGCAACATTATGTGTTCACTATGAAGGACCGGCAACATTATGTGTTTCATATGAAGGACTGGCAGCATGTGCTATTAAGGACCGGCAACATTATGTGTTCACTATGAAGGACCGGCAACATTATGTGTTCACTATGAAGGACCGGCAACATTATGTGTTTCATATGAAGGACTGGCAACATTATGTGTTTCATATGAAGGACTGGCAACATTATGTGTTCACTATGAAGGACCGGCAACATTATGTGTTCACTATGAAGGACCGATAACATTATGTGTTCACTATGAAGGACCGATAACAGTATGTGTGTCATATGAAGGACTGGCAACTTTATGTGTTCACTATGAAGGACCGATAACAGTATGTGTTTCATATGAAGGACTGGCAACATTATGTGTTCACTATGGAGGACCGGCAACATTATGTGTTCACTATGAAGGTCCGGTAACATTATGTGTTTCATATGAAGGACTGGCAACATTATGTGTTCACTATGAAGGACCGGTAACATTATGTGTTCACTATGAAGGACCGGTAACATTATGTGTTTCATATGGACTGGCAACATTATGTGCTATGAAGGACCGGTAACAGTATGTGTTTCATATGAAGGACTGGCAGCATGTGCTATTAAGGACCGGCAACATTATGTGTTCACTATGAAGGACCGGCAACATTATGTGTTTCATATGAAGGACCGGTAATATTATGCGTTCACTACGAAGGACCAGTAACATTGTGTTCACTATGGAGGACCGGCAACATTATGTGTTCACTATGAAGGACCGGTAACATTATGTGTTAAGTATGAAGGACTGGCAACATTATGTGTTAAGTATGAAGGACCGGCAACATTATGTGTTAAGTATGAAGGACCGGCAACCTGCTAATTTTTGCTGACAAGGGGGGAGAGGGGATCAGAACACTGCTTAAGAAAGAGAGAGCTGGGCAAAATAAAATAGGGCATTATAAAATAATTAAAAGTGTCGATGACTTGGATTCAAGGACCTTGGTCATCAGATTAAAAGTAGCTTAGAGTTTTTGATAACTATAATTCCTGTATTCACTAATAAGTTTTTATAATCTCAAGTAAATGTGAATTTTATTTTAATTTTTTTAGAATTTCATGATTTTTTCACTTAACTTGTTTTAGTACAATAAATTTAAATTCAGTTTACAACAGTATTTATTGGTAATTATTTTGAATCATTAATTTACACCACTACTTTGACAATTAACAGTAATTTATAAATTGTATGAAAAATAATGGTTATTTCTGTGACCAAATTAAAAATAAGTTGGGGGAGGGGGTGGGAGGGGCGAATTCTCAGTATATCTGATCGGGATTCGAACCCTAATCTCTTCGTAGTCTTCAAGAGAGTGACGCGTTATGCCATAAGACCACCGATGCCTATTACGTTATAAAAAAAAGTTGGCCAGTTTTTGATGATTGTGTTTTTAATCTAATGAAGTTCGTAGTTGGCGACCTTGTATTTCTATACAATGACGGGTACACCCACACAAGAAGTAATCACTATCTCTTGTTATCACTTCCCAGTAAGTGTTCTGATAGTGATGGTAATCACCAGGTGCCTGAATGGGAGTGTTTATCTGCAGATCATTCACACACCGTCACCCGGTGTAGGTTGTAGCTCGACTCAGAAATTGTTACAGTGAAACCTGCCTTAAACGAAAAAGCAAGGGTCCACTAAAACCAGTTTTCCGTTTAATGAAGGTGTACTATAAAAATGAAACCAGGGACATGCACGTAATTGGGCTAAAAATCATAAAATAAAATACTGTACTCATTATTACACAGTACTCATTATTCACAATATAAATGAACATATAGAAACATTACACTGAACAGAAAAACATTACTCGCTTTGTTTTTATTTTTTCCAATAGTCAAGAAGGGTTTTCTGCGCACAGTTTACTCTCTTGGCTGCCTGACTTTCCACAAACACTTTAGCCTGAGAAATCACGATGAGCATATCAGAATCATTCCATTGTAGGGCAAATTTCTGCAGTTCCTTTAAACTTTTGACAGCATCTTGATAAGTCTTCACGCTACATTTTCTTCTTCCAAAACAATGTAATTTTCCTCCTCCTCTTCTCCTTTCCAACTTTCTTTAAAATTCTCAATTAAGGCATCGATATCCGTTGTGTCTGGTTCAGTATGCACGTTATTTTCTATGTTGAGGTAGTCTTCAGCATTACTGTTATTTAAAGCAGCTTCATTCATGTAGTTTTGTAAGTCATGCTGGTCATTCTCATTTTCTACACCAGCAGTAACTTCATTCATAGAAAATCCTGCTTTTTCAAAACACTTTGTCACAGTTTCTGGCAACAACCTCTTTACAGCTTGACTTATCCAAATAACCGCATCTAGAACCGAGACGGTTCTTGCAAGCTCAGAGGTGGATGATGTAGAATTCATACTGGTGAGCAAAGATTGCATTAATAATTTACGATAGTGCACTTAAACATTCTGAATGGTGCCCTGATCCATTGGTTGAGAAAGACTTGTGGTGTTTGGTGGGAACCAAGCAAGTCGCACGTTGGAAAGTTTAATGTGGGGGTGGCATGATGCGTTATCCAAAAACAACAAAACATGCTGGTTTTGCTTTTTCATTCTGCCATTAAAAGCCGTTAACCATTCCTCCATGATCTGTCACGTCATCCACGTCTTTTTGTTGGCTCTCTACTCAACAGGAAGTTTCCTTATGTCCATGTTTCTGAAGCTTCGTGGCTTTTCTGCCTTTCCGATAACTAAGGGTTTCTCCATTTCACCTGACATAAAACCGCATAAAACAAAGTCACCCATTGCACAATTTTCCTCCCGAACATTTTTCACCTTTCAAGCAGAGTGATTTATTCGGTAGTGCGCGGGAGAACAGTCCAGTCTCGTCACCATTCGCTATGTTTTCAGGTTCATATCCCTTGATTATGGTGGGAAGTTTAGCAACCCACTCTTCAATGATTTCACTGTTTACATAACTCGATTTTCCACAAAAGTTCGTTAAAAACTATCCGATGTCTTTTGCGGAAACTCTCCAACCATCCGTTAGATGCTTTGAATTCAGTTTTCCCCAATTTTTGAGCAACTGTTTTAGCGTATTCCTGTACCATTGGACCCGATACGCGGTGATTTTTCGCCCTAACACTGACAAACCACTCCCACACTATTTAATTAATGTCTTCGTTTACAGTTTTCTTAAGTTCTCGTTTTATTTTTCTATTAGCACAGTTTTCTCACAGCTTCAAAATTTCCGTTTTCTTCTATAGAATCTCGTACACTTGAGTTTTACCGATGCTAAACATCTTCTTGATCTGCTTAACAGATAATTTATCCCTCTCACTCACATGAATAACTTTTACTCTCGTGTTTAGATCAAGCACAACTCTTGTCTTTGAAGCCATAATGACAACTGCCAGACTAAAGTAAGAGATGCAGGCCTAGAGTCCATATTGAGTAAAAATTCCGGAAGGGACAAACCATTAAATTTCAATACATGTAGTGCTGTACCGTTAGAAGCTGAATTCCAAAGGTGATTGACAAGTCATTAGCGCGGAAACTGGAAAGAACAGAGATAACAATAGAGGCAATAACTGTTCACAAGTCTGTAAGCAAGGTAACAAAAGAACTAAGAAGGAGAAAGGAAAAAATATACCTGACTTAACAGTTCAACTCCTCTTAATATAAAGGAAGAGTTAGAGAAAACAAAATTCAGTAAAATGTATAGGCTGCCAAACATTTTTCTAAACGATGCCCACCGTAACATTTGATATTTTCCGTATAAAGGCTTATTTTGAATTCCGTTTCCGCGTTAGACAGTTTCCGTTTGATCCGGGGAATTTAACATTTTTTCAGCCCTAGAGTCACGGGACCATAAAATATTTCCGTTTAAGACAAGTTTCCGCTTAATAAAGGGTTCGTTTAAGGCAGGTTTCACTGTATAATATATTAGCCTATACATGACACTTGCCACGTGATTGTTTACCTGATTATACATTGTGGTAATACCCTGGTTATAGTCTGCTGCCCAGATATTACTATAGTCTCTTCTGCTACACAAATAGTACTATGGTCTGCTCTGCTACACAGATAGTACTCTAGTATGCTACCCAGATAATACTGCAGTCTGCTACTCATATAGTACTATAGTCTACTCTGCTACCCAGATAGTACTATAGTCTGTTCTTCTACCCAGATAGTACTATATTCTACTCTTATACCCAGATAGTACTATAGTTTGCTCTGCTACCCAGATAGAACTATAGTCTTCTCCGCTACCCAGATATTACTACAGTTTGTTAGGGTATTTAGCGACTTGGAAAATAAGGAAAAGTCAAGGAATTTAGTAGGTCATGAAAAAGTCAAAGAATTTGATCAAATTTCTGGAACTATTTTCACACATTCTCTAAAAAAACACAACATTTATTTACAATAATAAAAATATCATATTTCTTCAATTTAATACTCACCTCGAATCTGTCTTAACGCAGCTTTTCCAGTTGAGAATGATAATCCCAATTCTCAAGGTCAACATGTGATTTTCAAGTTGCCTTTTCACACCCCAACCGGCTCTATTTAGCCAAAGGGTTAGGCGATCTTCTAATGCCTCATTATTTTATAACTGAAATCTAACTTAGATCACACTATCCGGCAGGCCATTGCTTTAGGCTGAAATCTATTGACAGCTCATAGTGTGATATACGTAATTTCAGAATGGGTATGCGTCTAAAAACAGTATTACATTAAATTGCAATCTTAATAAAAAATAATAGGCCTATATAGTGATTGAAAAATTTGAAAATTAGCTCTGGAAAACCTGGAAAAGTCAGGTAATTTAAAAAAATAAACTTTGGCTGGACACCTTGTCTGGTACCCTGATTGTACTATAGTCTGCTATCCAGACAGCAGTATAGAATGCTACGTTGATAGTACTATAGTCTACTACTTAGATAGTACCATAGTCTGCTACTCAGATAGTACTATAGTCTTATAGTCTGCTACCCAGGTATATTACTATGGTCTGCTACACTGACAGTACCTAGTCCATCGGGTACCACATCGTTGCAGGTAGTTAAGTTACAATTCCAGTAACATCCTGTCATGGTATCATATCGAGTGTCTCCACGATCGGTGATATCATATCAAGTGTGACGTCATGAGCTGACAGCTTGCAAACACTCCCTTTCCTTGTAATAACACGCAGCATCTTACAATCACTTAGCAGACTCGAGTTGAAACATCAAACCTAGGTCCAAACTCGGGGGACTGGTGTGAAGATTGTACAGAACGTAACTGTGAGACATCACAGGGAAGCTTAACTGTGAGACACACAGTGAGCTCCTCTCAGCCACGTGTACATGTAAAGCCTGTATAGTTGATTCCCCCGGCGCTAGTACAAGCCGGAGTGTGAATGCGCATGGCTGGCCCGCGGTGCGGAGGTCTGGAGCTATTAATACTAGCAGCAGGCCAGGATCGAACAAAGACCCTCCACGTGCTCATTGATAACTACCCCTCCCTGCCACCCACCATTCATAGTGGCGCAGGCGTCGCAACTCTCCTGCTGGGAGTCGATACGGCCCCACGACTCGGGCGGGCTTGGGGAGGAGGGGGGAACGGTACGGGGGGTTACCTGCTCGTGTACTCTCACTATCTGGGACAACACAATACCACTAGGACGTGTTTACCGGACTAGGACAACACAATACCACTAGGACGTGTTTACCGGACTAGGACAACACAGTACCACTGGGACGTGCATCCCGGACTAGGACAACACAGTACCACTGGGACGTGCATCCCGGACTAGGACAACACAGTACCACTGGGACGTGCATCCCGGACTAGGACAACACAGTACCACTAGGACGTGCATCCCGGACTATGACAACACAGTACCACTGGGACGTGTATCCCGGACTATGACAACACAGTACCACTGGGACGTGTATCCCGGACTATGACAACACAGTACCACTGGGACGTGTATCCCAGACTAGGACAACACAGTACCACTGGGACGTGTATCCCAGACTAGGACAACACAGTACCACTGGGACGTGTATCCCAGACTAGGACAACACAGTACCACTGGGACGTGTATCCCAGACTAGGACAACACAGTACCACTAGGACTTGCATCCCGGACTAGGACAACACAGTACCACTAGGACGTGCATCCCGGACTAGGACAACACAGTACCACTAGGACGTGCATCCCGGACTATGACAACACAGTACCACTGGGACGTGTATCCCAGACTAGGACAACACAGTACCACTAGGACGTGCATCCCGGACTAGGACAACACAGTACCACTAGGACGTGTTTACCGGACTAGGACAACACAGTACCACTAGGACGTGCATCCCGGACTAGGACAACACAGTACCACTAGGACGTGTATCCCGGACTAGGACAACACAGTACCACTAGGACGTGTATCCCGGACTAGGAAAACACAGTACCACTGGGACGTGTATCCCAGACTAGGACAACACAGTACCACTAGGACGTGCATCCCGGACTAGGACAACACAGTACCACTAGGACGTGCATCCCGGACTAGGACAACACAGTACCACTAGGACGTGCATCCCGGACTAGGACAACACAGTATCACTGGGACGTGTATCCCGGACTAGGACAACACAGTACCACTGGGACGTGCATCCCGGACTAGGACAACACAGTACCACTAGGACGTGCATCCCGGACTAGGACAACACAGTACCACTAGGACGTGCATCCCGGACTAGGACAACACAGTACCACTAGGACGTGTATCCCGGACTAGGACAACACAGTACCACTAGGACGTGTTTACCGGACTAGGACAACACTACCACTAGGACGTGTTTACCGGACTAGGACAACACAGTACCACTAGGACGTGTATCCCGGACTAGGACAACACAGTACCACTAGGACGTGTATCCCGGACTAGGACAACACAGTACCACTAGGACGTGCATCCCGGACTAGGACAACACAGTACCACTAGGACGTGCATCCCGGACTAGGACAACACTACCACTAGGACGTGTTTACCGGACTAGGACAACACAGTACCACTAGGACGTGTATCCCAGACTAGGACAACACAGTACCACTAGGACGTGTATCCCAGACTAGGACAACACAGTACCACTAGGACGTGTTTACCGGACTAGGACAATAAAATCTAACTCCTCCCCTTGAATCTTGTTGGCACGTAAATCCAGGACTAGCACCCCTCACTCCACCCAGAGCTTGCCAATCAATACCTCTCAAACACACTGACCCACATTGCTCTACAGTCATGTACATTAGCCCTGACATTCTTCTAACACTCCCGTTTGTCTCTTCCTGGTCCCTAGACTAAACAAGCTTCGATACAATTCTAGGAACTAACCATAACCAACAATGGTTTTACAGAATACAGAGGAGGAATGCAACTCGAGCTGCCCCTCCACATTCTCCAAACTGCCCCTCCCCATTGCCCGAGCTACCTCTCCCCATTGCCCGAGCTACCCTTCCACATTGCCCGAACTGCCCCTCCACATTGACCAAGCTGCCCCTGCACATTGCCCTAACTGCCCTTCCACATTGCCCAAGCTGCCCCTGCACATTGCCCTAACTGCCCCTCCACATTACCCAAGCTGCCCCGTCACATTGCCCGAACTGCCCCTCCACATTGCCCGAGCTACCCCTTCACATTGCCCGAGCTGCCCCGTCACATTGCCCGAGCTGCCCCGTCACATTGCCCGAGCTGCCCGTCACATTGCCCGAGTTGCCCCGCCACTTCGCCAGAGTTGCCCCGCCACTTCGCCAGAGTTGCCCGAGCTTCCCCGCAACACACTCGAGTTGCCCTGCCACAGTGCCCCTTTTATTTTGTTTGATCGGTTGCTCTTCATTTGTAGAGAACCTGATTTGTAGCAACAACAAAATGTCTGGTTTTCACCTAACAGGTTTCCTATGAAGATCAGAGTGTACGTTGTGTTTTTCATTGTGTGGCGCGCAAGGAGAGCCTGCTTTAATCTAAAACAGTGATTCGCAAGATCCCACGAACTACATTAATAGTAACTAGCTAATGAATACTGATCACGTTTAATGTACAAAGTTTTTGAAATCCAAACACTTTGTTGTATTTCTTTCCTCAGTTGACACAAGTTAAATAGAAAAGTTAATCTGAACCAACCTCAAGTTAACAAATGTGAACAGTTATTTATCAAAATATTATAAGGTTTAGAATGTTATAAATTACTAAAAACTATTACCTATTATTAATTTAAATTAGTTAAAAAATGACAGCTGTACAAGGGGATCGAACCAATGTCCAGGTGTCATTTTTCAAATAGTTTAAATTAATCAAATGGTGGTATATTACCTACTAATTCGATGGAATTATGATTTTTTTTTTACAATATTTCATTTAGTAAATTATTTTTTGTCTAATAGTACCGTAACCTCTTTTGTGGTATAGTGGTAAGATTTCCTGGCCACGGATCTAAAGGTCCCGGTTTCGATCCTTGGCGCTTACAGATTTTTCTCTGTAGCGGTTGCGTCTTTAACAGGGTCAAACTCATCCTCGTGAGGACCAATAAGGACTTACTTGAATAAAGAAGTAGCGGCTCCGGTCTAGAAAAGTGAGATTAACAGCCCTCGTTGCCACATGCCACCCAATAACTGCAAATATTGGCACTATCTTCACCAACATACGGCGGCCGCCCGGTCGGTATAGCGCGCTTGCGGGCTGACACTATGGCGTTCCGTATTATTAAATATTACTACCCAAAACAAAATAACCTTAAAAGTTCATCCGATTTAATTTTCAAACAACTCACCTCGGTGGCGTAGTTGACTAACACGCCAGTCATGTTGAGCTAGACCACCGAGGACGGACAGATCGAGGTTCGAATCTCGATTGGGTGAACTGGGGGTGGTTTTTCCTAAATGGTTTTCCACTCTACCTCCACGCAAATGTGGGTTCACTTCCTCTAAATTCAACCTTCCCAATTCCTAATCCATTAGCGTAATTAGTACTTAAGCGTATAGCCCGAATGGGTAGTAAGACGCGGTGCTAAATAATAATTTTCAAACACCCCTAGTTTCTGGGACCCCACTGGTCCCCCATTGCGCACAACTTCCATTTGATGGTCCTCCATTACTAAAACTTTGAGAAGCATGCTCTAAAATAGCTAATTTCACAGCACAAATGATGATATCCAGGCACATATGAGCACAAGGAAGAACATGTCGGACCAACTTGAGTCTCGTGTTCCTTCCTAGTCCACGAATCACGAGAATTGTTCTCATACGTATCGTCGAGGGAGGAGCGTTCTTCACACGGGACAAACACGCGACAGCTGGAGGAGGATTTCGGTAGGGAGGGTAGCTGAAGCTGGATATGTAAGGGATGCAAGAAAATTGTGTTTTTGCACTATTTTATAGCAACAATTTTTTTTTTAGCCAAAAATCATATTTCTCCAATAGAAATAAACGTGGAGTTTAATTTTATTCCCATGGTCATATCAACATTAATTGTTGAATATCTGTGATGAGCATACAAAGTTGTCATTAAATTCCAGGATATCCTTGACAGATATTCAAGAATTGTTGAGGTTGCCACATGAAGAAAATTAAACTCCACGTTTCTGCTGGAGCAATATTTGATTGATTCTGACCAAAAAAAGTTTTCATATAAAAAAACTGCAAAAAAACACTGACCTTTTCTCGCGTCCCCTACATCCCCACCTTAATACAAATACATTTTTGTTTTCGACATTGACAACACTATGCTATTTCAGTGACTATAAACTATGCTATTTGTTAAATGGGGGTGTGTTGCAGGCGGTAATTACAGGTGTCTGTTGCAGGCGGTGGCTGAGCTCGCTCCTGGCCCATGATATCCGCCAGCAGCAGCCTAGTAGTGGAGGGCCGACACGTCCATGGGCTGGGCCCGCCCCCCCATCACATGACGTTCGCCGCCCACGAGCCGGAGTTCGCCCGTCCGCTCCCAAAGTCCTCTGCGCGGTACAATGGCAGCGCGGCGTTCAACGGGTGTCGTGTGGTCCCCACTCAGCCGGGTCCAAGGGTCAGCTCCAAGTACCATGAGCCGGTCAACCTCGCGGCCCCTCACAAGGAGGATCCACCCTCCGAGGAGCCGCAGCCACACCCGTTTCCCGGGTACCCGTTGTACCCCGGGTACCACTATCCGAGCCTGCCAGGGCCCTACGGATCATTGTATCCCGGCCACTACACGCCGCTGTTGCCTCGGGCTCCCTACCCGCCCCCGCTTGAGACTTACCGCCAGTCTCCTCCTGCCGCCCCCCTGCAGCCCACCCCCGTAAGGCCGGGACAGTCCCTGCTGCTGAGACATCAGCCCTTCAAGGTCCCCAGTGGCAAGGAAGGGTCCCTCAAGCATCGTATCCTCACTAGGCCCGAGAGCGAGCGGTCTGCTGTGAGCGCTCCTGGTGGCGGCGCGGGTAACTTTGTGAGGGGTTCTCTCATCCAACTGGCAAGCGGCGAGTTGAGGAGGGTTGAGGACATGAGGACAGAGGACTTTGTCAGCTCTGCGGAGAGGAGTGCAGAACTAAGGCTAGACCCCAGCACGGTGGTTCGGATCCAGGAGAACCCGGGTCTGGGAACTGCCAAACTCACACTCAGCTACGGCGAGCAGCGCACCCAGGTCAGTTCTAGTCTATAGCAGTTCCACGACCTAGCACTGTCGTGTGACAGTTGAGCGAGTGTGAATGCTAATACCTTGTTTAGACCTCATCTCCCTGTTAAACCCAGCACCCATCTGTGAGAGTGACGTCACGACCAACGTTGTGACGTGTTGGAGTGTTCGACCTTGAGACGATCATGGGAAGGGGGGGCTCAAGGTAGCCATGGAAGGTCACTGACCCGATAGAGTTGCGCGCGCACCTTATAACACACTCCATAGATGCTAGTGATTGGTCATGGCTCCTGTCATGTTCAAGGAGAATGGCATTGACAGGCACTAGATAAAACAGACCGCACGCCGACTTAGTATTGAGAAATGAGAATTAGGCTCTTTATAACAACACATATACCCTGATTTTGGTAGAAAGACCGTTCTGGAAGGCTTTCATCTATCAAAACACTGCTACATACTAGGATTCTGGTAAGAAATAATGGTCTTCCATAGCATGCTCCCTGCCAAAATTACCTTAAAATAGGAGAGTGATGACTGATGACTCAAGATACCTGATACTCAGTGCACTTAGTCGGAGTTTCGTAGAAAGGGCCTTTTTTGGAAATACAAACATATTTTGTTGTTTTATTGGTATCTAAACCCTATGCATGACTTATTTGGTGCTGACTGACAGTTCACAGCTGACAGCTTACGGCTTTGAAACGTTACCAGACCAAACTATTAATCCCTACGTTGAACCATATGATCTACAAAAAAACATGTGTTTAACAGCTGTAACTTCTGACAGTCAAAATTTAGGTATATACCTAAATGTTGAGTGTCAGAAGTCAGTTGTGAACTGTCAGTCAGCACCAAATAAGTCGTGGAGCTACTGTAGTCCGACACCTTAGCTCAGTCGGTAGCGTGTTTGTCTACCGAGCTAAGGGTCCCGGTTTCGATTCCCGGCATGGACAAAAATGTATAATAGGTGAGATGTGGTTTTCCCCTTATTCAGTTATGAATTATCGGCCGGGAATTGTGTCTTTTAGTCGTAATGCTGTATAATAAACAGTCGGTTCAGAAAGTGCACGTTAAATACCTCAAATAAATAAAAATGATAGTATCGATCAAAGGTTGCAGATGCAGATCGTATTACTTGACGTACCGAATGAAGATGTTAAAGATGGGAGTGTAGGGGACGCGAGAAAAGAGCAGTGTTTTGACTTTTTTTTCTATTAAAACATTTGTTTGACCAAAATAAATCAAATATTACTCCAGTATAAATATAGAGTTTAATTTTATTCACATGGTGATATCAACAGTTATTGAATATCTGTCATGAGCGTAGCGGCATTAAATGACAAACTTTTAAAATAAAGAGAACAAGTCATCAAACTCCAGGACATTTTTTTTTTACAGATATTCAACAACTGTTGATATCACTATGTGAAGAAAATTCAACTCTGTTTGCACTGAAGCAATATTTGACTTATTTTGACAAAAAAAAAAGTTTTGATATGAAAAATTGTAAGACACAGAAATTTTCTCGTGTTCCCTCTTCACTTCCACTTTAAAGTAGATCTATTAACTTTTCTAGCCGTCAGATTAGGCTCTTAAAAGTATGAAAATAAGGTTATACCTTCACTCAACTCGCACTGTGCACCGACTGTCACGATCAAAAATTCAAACAACTGCACCTTCGGTTCTCTCTGACACTGCCAGCACTACACCAGGGGACAGCGGGCAGGCTATAGCCCAGGGGTTACCAAAACAATCATTTTCCCAAGCTTGTTTCCATGATAAACTGATGGAGATTCTCCCTGAACGTTGTGTGATGTATATTGTATGTTGTATATTGTATGATGTGTTGTTGCAGGTGGAGCTCGAGTCCCGTCTGGATCATCCGTTCTTTGTCTACGGTCAGGGGTGGGCGTCGTGCCGGCCCGAGCGCAGCCTGCAGAGCTACGGCCTGCAGTGCCACCGCCTGCAGGTGGGTGATATATGCATCTCCTTGTCTCCACGTCCAAGTGCCGCCTCCGTGTCACCTAGCGCCGCCGCCAGTTCACGCAAGAGACGCTGGTCCGCCCCTGACCACTTCTTGGAAGGCGCCGAGACGCCGCCGTGTTCTACCACCTCCGTGTCAGCACCGCCCCCGCTCCGGCGCCCCCGAGAGTAGAGCTTGGGGGTCGAGGGTGCTGTAAGAACACACAGGCTCAGAAAGGACCTCAATGCTCTCAGTGTGACTGACACACCGACTGACCTTGCTGGCAGTTGGGAAACTGAGATCATGGAAAGTATATGTCATTGTTTAGTGTTCTTGTAATTGCAATTGATGACATCAATCAACTAGTAGACAGTACAATGCTAACAGAGAGATAACAATAAACTAGTAGACAGGACAATGCTAACAGAGAGATAACAATAAACTAGTAAACAACACAATGCTAACAGAGATAACAATCAACTTAGAGACAGTACAATTCTAACAGAGAGATAACAATCAACTAGTTGACAGTACAATGCTAACAGAAAGATAACCATCAACTAGTTGAGACAAGTACAAATTGCTAAACAGGAAAGATAACAATCAACTAGTAGACAGTATAATGCTAACAGAGACATAACAATCAACTAGTAGACAGGATAATGCTAACATAGCGATAACAATTAACTAGTAGACAGGACAATGCTAACAGAGATAACAATCAGCTAGTAGACAGGACAATGCTAACAAAGAGATAACAATCAGCTAGTAGACAGGACAATGCTAACAAAGAGATAACAATCAGCTAGTAGACAGGACAATGCTAACAAAGAGATAACAATCAACTGGTAGACAGGGCAATGCTAAAAGAGAGATAACATTCAACTAGTAGACAGGACAATGCTAACAGAGAGATAACATTCAACTTAGAGACAGTACAATGCTAACAGAGAGATAACTTTCAACTAGTAGACAGTTAAATGCTAACAGTGGATGTGCCACATTTAGGTTTATTGAGCCAATTTCTAACACTAAATTGCTCCATTTAATAAACAACTTTTGATCTGGCAAATGAAATATAAATGTTGTATGATTTGTAATGTGTAATAAACTATGACTGAGGTTATTGCTAGCAAAGATTGACTGTCCAGTTCGTGATTACTCGACCTTACTCAATATTTAATTCTGTGATACTGATTTTCATGTTTAGTGCACATGTTTGGATTAGTGCAAATGTTTTAGTGCTGACTAAGGGATGAACTGTAAGACTTGGTGCTCTCAATGTTTGAGTCGGTAGCTATATATTGGCTTTCTTCTAATGGGGATAGCGAACTAGTGCGTGGCGCGAATTATTTAAAACTACAAGCAATTTGGTGTACCGCTCATTTTGCTCATCACAACTCGACTAAGGAACAAACTGTAAGAGAGTTGTCTACCGTCTTTTTGTCTTGTTGAAAATGAAATAAATATTCTATCGAAGAAATATATTTTTGTCTCTGTATATAAAGTTGTTAATGGAAGTTGTGCTGCCCTATCTTTTTTGTGTGCTTATATTGTTTGAGTCAATGGCTTGGGCATTGCCCTCACCCCCTGGTAAGAACTTTCCCCAACTTTGGAATAAATTTGCCCCCTCCACTATTTCCTCTAATCCTTTAGATTTATTCCACTCTCCTCTAATATTTTAAAATATTATAGTTAAAAAAAAACACCAAATATCTTCTAGAGGCATTTAACTGCCAAATATTTTGCTGGTGGAAAGTCTCTGGACCCCTTTTGAATTCCGGACAAGGAAGGGGGTAAAATTCCTTATTTTTTTGGGATAACTGACCCCTCTTTCCCCACTCACAAATAAGGTTCCCCTGCCACTGTTTTGAGTAAAATATTTCAATTATTTCCATCCCCTATACAAAATACAGGTATATCAACAAAACCAAACCAATACATACTGAGTTAAAATGTGTTTAAGGGTGTTTCTCCCCCTCCCTTCCATATATTTGTCTGTTATCACCCCTCAGATGAATACTGCCCAAACTACTGTCACTCCTTTCTCACTTTCCAAGTCAACATTAAGGTTTCCTTTATATCCCTCAGGCAGTGTGTCTTAGCAGTTTATATGCTATACAGAGTTGGGTAAAAAAAATATTTTTGCTAATAAAATAATTGCAAGAAGCGATGTTGAAGTAATTCATTAAGTAATTTGAAGGTTGCATGCAAGAACTGCCGAAGTGACATTTTATATAAATGGTTACTTCCTCTAGTTTAAACCGCAATTATCGCACCAGTTTTGTCATCCTCCACAAGATGGCACCTGGGGCTTATGTTAACAATGTCGTCCTTTATATATGTTTTACCAATGTTGTTATCAATTTGTATTTGATGTTCTGTTCCTTTCTTGTAACATTTTACTGGCTGTTATATTGTTAAAGGTAATTTTATAGGTTAAGTTTTGAAAACTATTTTCACTGAACATATTATTTGTATGTCATGGCGAGCAACTCGGCCGGTACCATGCATCCCATAGTTTCCACATCCTTGGCTAGAAGACCTCGATCTAAGGACGAGAACGCTAACTTATCTGACTTCATCGAGTCCATGTGGTTTGGTTCTAACATTTCAAAATATTAAGCGATTTGGAGTTTATCATTAAGTATTAAAGGCCTGACAAAAAATAAATATCTATTATGGTTTTTTAAAAAAAGAAAGATATTGATATCACTGAAAACATTTTCTCAGTAAAAATATAAAGATTTAATAAAAACATGTCTTAATCCTAATAGAGACATGAGGTGATCTGATAAACTCCACCTTCTATTGTTAAAAGTGCCACAAGACGATCTGATAAACTCCACCTTTTATTGTTAAAAGTGCCACAAGCCGCTCTGATAAACTCCACCTTTTATTGTTAAAAGTGCCACGAGCCAACCTGATCAACTCAGCCTTGTAACATTAAAAGTGCCACGAGCCGATCTGACAACTCAGCCTTGTAACATTAAAAGTGCCGCGAGCCGATCTGACAACTCAGCCTTGTAACATTAAAAGTGCCACGAGCCAATCTGACAACTCTGTCTTCTATCGTTAAATATAAAAGTGCCATGAGCCGATCAGATCAACTCTGCCTTCTAACGTTAAAAGTGCCAATAGCCGATCTGACCAACTTCACCTTCTACCATTAAAAGTTTCACAAGCCGATCTGATCTATTCCACCTTCTATCGTTAAAAGTGCTGTGAGCCGATCTGATCTAAGTCACCTTCTATCATTAAAAGTGCCATGAGCCGATCTAATATACTCTGCCTTCTATCATTAAAAGTGCCACAAGCTTTTCTGATCTACTCTACCTTCTACTGTTAAAAGTGCCACGAGCCGATCTGAGCAATTCGCCCAAAACCGATCTTATCGGCTTTCCAGATTCGATCTATTTCTGGCAATATTTGATAGATAAGGTAGGCGTGTCACTATAACAAGAACATTGCCTTGTGTTATAGAACAATATACACAAATTAATATGATAGTACAATCTGAAAAATTGCTTTGTAAATAACACTTTGATGTATTTTCTTGTACAACCTAACAAAAATGATTAAATGGACTGTGGCACTATTCCTACACAAATCCACTATGGATTTCACACTTAAAGGTTAAAAAATTAAATAATATTTTAGTTACTAGAATGTCTTCTAGTGAAGGATGTAGGAAACCAATGTATGGATTGAGCTTGGGTCATAACAAAACGCTTACAAACAATTGTAAACGTTCTAACCTCGCAAAATATGGTAAGCACAGACTTATGGTTATTGATATGTTAACCATGTAGGGGTTTTGTCCTGATTATAATATTATGACTGTTGAATTGAAAACTGCAAGTTCTAATTTGAGGTTGTTTACATAGGTCATTTTCTCAGTGACATATTTTTATATGGATTTCAGCCGAGGCTGTACTTTTCATGTCCGTTGAGCCACAGGTCGTCGGAGCAAAGTTTGATGTCTTTGTTCATGTAGTGTGGTTAGCTCGCGTATGATTTGAAGCCTCGTCCACTTATGTGTGTAGTTTAGTTGAATCTATGTATGTAACAGTTAACTCGCGTATGACTGAAAGCTTTTGTTTTGACATGTGAATAAGATCTCTTTTATATATAAAATAATTAGATTATTACTGTTTAAACTATTATTAGTTATTGACAATCTATTGTAAATATATACCTTGTTAATGTTCAGGTGGAATCCCTCTCCCACTTAACATAAAGTTGTTTTATATCTAACCTTGCATGGAACTGTTTTTTCAAGTGCCTTTTTAAACAATTTAATGTTATGTAGATAATATTTTGATGACATTGTATTGTATGTATTCAGGTAATATAAAATAATAAATTACAAGGATATGAACTATGTTTCCAGAGACTTTCTTGAACCCATTATGGTCCTTTTGTCCATATCATCGTAGGGAATGTAAAAAGTAATTGAAATATACCTGAACTTTGCACTTGATGAAGGAAAGCGTCAAAATATTAATTTAAAAAGTTAGCAATTTATAAAACCAATCCAGGAAAAATTATTATTAAGTCAGATTTTGGGTTATCCAATTATGATTAAAACAGAAAAATAAGTTTTGGTTATGTCAAAATTTTTATAAATTTACTGTAGGGTAAAGTAAGATAATGTTAAAATTGATTTTTTTAAAATTTTTATTTAATACAATGAAATCTCTTGATAGCGGACACCCTCGGGGATCAAAATGATGTCAATTATTAATAATTGTCCATTGTTTGGAAAAACAATTTAATTTGTTTAAAAAAACACCACTGTTTGAAAAAGGTTTAATATACAGGTGTCTACTAGGTCACGAAAGTCCCGAAAAGCTACTAATTGCAAAAAAGGCCATGAAAGTCCCTGAAAAGTCACAAATTCTCAATATTTTGGTTATAAAGTAATGAAAATATTTTTGTTTGAATTTCTCGTGTATTGTAACAACGCGTCAAATACGAGCCACCCACTACCCATGATGCAATGCGCTAGCCGCAAGTGCCTGATTGTTTTTACCCTGATACCAAGGATAAGGTTGAACGTTCACCATCTAGTTAAAGTTTATTGTTGCGTGTGAGTGTATTATGCCTATATATGCATTATATAATGTTCAACCGTTTACCAAAGGAATTTTGTGGTCAAAAAAAGGTCACCAAAAAGTCACTAATTTTTGTTTCTCCAAATCAGTAGACACCCTGGTATAATATATGAACATATATAATGTGGCTATTAACTACATTCTAATTACAGTACTGTGCAGCATTGCATGCATTAATTAATAATATTATACAGTAGCTTAGTGTACAGATTGCATAGTACATAAAACAATGCCTAAATAAATGTGAACAGTAGGTCTTTTGTACTGCATAAGTGTGTAAAGGCACAGACTAAACTGCTACAATAACCCCACCTACCTTGATGGCTTGGAAGGGAAGGGGGATATGACCTTGAGGTTCCTTAGTCAATACTACGTAGGCCAGCGGCTCCCAAAGTGTGCTTCGCAAAGTATCTCCAAGTGCTCCAAAAAGAGATTGGAAAGAAAAATAATTAAAATAAATGTGAAAAGATCTCAAAACTGTGAATTTGTGTATAAGTGTAACGTATAAATCAATTAGCTCCTGCAACATGCTGTGAAGCAGTGTAAATAGCCAGTATTATAAAGCCAAAGTGGTTGTCATACATCATCTGTCAGCTTTGCCCACCTGCACCTTCTTGGAACCATGTGAAACATCGAGGACGTCAGCAAAGCACACAGAGTGCACGTGGTGAAACCAGATAGAGAGACTCGATGGTGACAGATAACCCCAGCTCTGTGAGAACTTTGGTGGCTTTCAGATAAGATGGTTAGCTTCAAAACCTTACCAAAATTATTTGCTGGGAATTTCTATTGCATATTAAAACCTCAAGTTTCTTCGACCCTCATTCAGTTGCAGTTCAGTCATTATTTAGTGGAGAGTCAAAACAGATCCAAGTTGTAGTGCAGTATTATTTATTTATAGGTGCTTTTGATGGGTGATATTTAATTTAAGTTTTTTTAAACAATTAGTTAATATAACTTTTCGGATCTTCTGTCTTGAACTCGAAACACCTGCCCGTTGTAGGTTTTTCGGAGTACCTACTTAGTAATTCAGAAAATATCAATTTTCTTTCAATGGATCGCTGGCTGCTTAACAGGTATGTCCAAATATTATATTAAATACTTTTTAAATTTTTTTTAACGTTGAATAGCATTTATCTGTGAGGGTCTACTAGAATGAGAGCGTATGTCACTAAAACATTTAACAGTTTTGAACGCTAAGAAGTCAGGACCTATAAGAGATAGGGGTTACATCCGAATAGTCTACTTCAAGCACCATCAACCCTTGACGTTCACTTGATAGTTACTTTGGCAATCAAGTGAGCAAGTGTAGATCCGTCCACATAGTCACGAACTGTGCCGTTGCACCCCTCACACACCCTTGAGTCCAAGGGTAATGGCAAGTCACCCTTGACACACCCTTGATGAGTTGTTTGACAGCAAATAGTTCATTTTTTCGTCTGTAGAGGTAAAGCTCATAAGTGATGTGATCTGTAGGCGAGTTTTCACGATTAACTTGGTTACGTCTTGGTATCGAGTGTTTTCGAGCAAGTGGTTCTGAACATGGTGAGTGTGAAAATGATTTTGAGATATTTCTCTTAAACAAAAATGGTGGTTGGGATGGAGTAAATCTAACAGCTGGTAGGCGAATTTATGTAATCCTACTACAGGCAATCTATGGAAAATGAGCTTTTTAATTTTATTTTTAGTTAAATTGTTCCTTATTTTGACTAGTTCTTATATTTACAACATGTCAAGCTATACATATCTTTCCAAAAATAACCTTAGGAAAATATATGGTAATATGTAATAATAAATAGGCCTAGATTATATAGTAGCCTACTTTCTTTTGTCCAAAACTAAGCGGTTTTTAAGTACCTACTTACTGTCATGTATATATAGCTAGTAATTGCTGTCCATTTTAATTTACAAAACTTAAAATCCATTGACTATGAAGTTATACTCATTTAAATCTAGCATAAGAAGTGATGCTGTTTTGAAATTGGCGCGCAAATTTTTGGCTCATTGGTTGTAAACATACTGTTTAGTCTGGTCAAGGAAAGCGTTATCAAACCGAGCTCTGGTAATGTCTTGGTCATAACGTTTCGTTAACATCGATATCATGTCAACTGTGTAAACGCTCTGGTCGTAAACATCGATACCAGATCAACCGCGAAAAAATGCCTTGTGATAACGGGCTGATAAATGGGGTTAGTTTTTAAGCTCATTGGTAGGAAGCAGCACTCTGGGTGTGGAAAGGATAGTTTGCTGTCCAAATAATATGTTGCAGTCTTCTATCTCAAGTGCGTGATAAGTGTACATTCATCAAGTATGCATCAAGTCATGTGTACTTGACATTCGGATACAGCCAGGGTATATAAACGATTAAAGAGTAAAAAGGTCCTTTCAGTCTGTGCATTTTATTTGACTATCTATGGCATATTATCCATATTGGTGCAATTTCAACAAAACAGATTTTAACTCACCTTAATAGTTTTAGAGTTTTGGACCGATTGGTAATAACCAGGGCCCGGAAGTTGATGACATAGCATTGCGATCGACTTCACAGAAAAAAGATGCAAACTTGTATATAAACACATTTTGACACTCTGATATCGAAAACATTACTTTTACTGTGCATATTTTTGCATTTTTAGATATTTTTTTACAGTTTGACTTTTTTTTTTGCGTTTTGCAGCATTTTTTGACGCATTTTTTCCTGTTTTTACTCTTATCGTGCATTTTATATCATTTTTAGAACCATTACATAAAAATAGTAAATTACAACGGGTAAATGCACTTATTCACAAATTCATTATTTGCATTTACTTAAAGCATTAATTTTCTCTTGTAATTATTAGTACGGCCGGGCATGAAACAATAAGCGTAGCCTAATGTTTTCTGACAAAGCAGTACTAATTACGAAAGAAATTAAGAAGGAAAAATACATATATTTTTAGATTCTTATCTTGTTTATGTTTCAATGGTAAACCCCACTCTTGGACAACTGGCTAGCTTGGAATTTAAGGAATGTAAGGCTTTGTTTACCTCAGTGGTACAGTCACAATTGTTTAGAATGTGGCTGTTAGTTGAGTAGATTAGGGTCAGTTTAAATTGTATCTCTCAAGCTAGTTGACTTACTACTACTGGTGAGTTTCAACATGGAACTTGGCCGCACAAGCAGGGGTGGAAAGAAAGGAGAGGGAGGAATATTCATTCCCCTAGCAGTGAAAACGTTCACTTGTTCTTGAACTGGTCCGCGCATGTGTACATATTGTTTTTGCCACTGCGCAACCCCCAAGAGTTTCATGTTAAGCCTGCTGTACTTTCATATATTTGTGTATTTTTAAATGAGCAGGATGCCTAAAATCAAAACATCTCAATCCTACCATTTACGAAAGTTAATTAACGAGTTTGGTGAAAGTGTTTTTTCCACAATTGTGCGAGTCGACAATTTCAGCAGAAAAAAGTTTTCTGTTACTCAGCATATAGGTCTTGAGAAACACAAGAGTGCTTTAAAACGGACAGCAACAAAAAAATTAACTCAAAAATTGTTGTTCCAAAGTGCTTCAACCTCTAAAACCAAATCGTCTCCTTTTAATCAAGAGTTGTGCGAAGTATTGTTGTCAGCTAATATTCCACTCGGAAAAGTAAATCATCCTAAATTTCGTGAGTTTTTAGAAAGACACGAATAATTCAATACCAGATGAATCCCCTCTGCGTAAAAGCTATGTGAGCTTGTGCAATGAGAAAACTAGATAAAATACGAAGCAGTGTGTGCGGGGAAAAACTTGGTATCAATTTATGAGACAATAGATGTAGAAGGCCGCTATGTAAGTAAAGCAGTTATTGGAACTCTTTAACTGAATACTGTTGGCCAAACATTTCTCTTGAATACAGAAATCTTGTATAAAGCCAACCACTTCACAATCAGTAAGTTGTTTGATAAATCCATGTTCCTGCTTTGGCCTGATGGTATTAAGCACGATAATGTTCTTTTTGTAAGTGATGCTGCGCCGTATATGGTTAAAGCAGCAACTGTAATTAAAGCATTTATATTCTAAAATGATTCACGTAACATGTGTCGCTCATGCAGTTCATCGAGTTGAAGAGGTGAAAAAGAACTTTGGAAATGTTGACCAACTAGTGTCAAACGTTAAAAAAGTATTCTTGAAAGCGCCATCTAGGGTACTTGATTTCAAGACGGTGGCACCTGATGTACCCTTACCACCTCAGCCAATAATTACACGATGGCGCACATGGCTTCATGCGTGTTCTATTATTGTGACCATATTCGTGTTTTAAAAACAATTGTGAACAGATTTGACAGTGAAGAGGTCGTATCTATTAAGATTGCACAAGATATGCTCTCAGATCGCAAAATTGAGGGAAACTTTATATCAAGGCTAATTCCAGTATTTTGACCGTAACCGTAACAAAATTAGAAACGCTACTGTTCTTATCACAACACTACAGGATAACCTCAAGAAAGCTTCAGGTAAAATTAGAGAAGCAGTGTTTGCAAAACTTCAGAATGTGTTGATAAAAAATTCGGGATTCAAAACAATGTGTAAAATTGCTGAGTGACTCTTTAGAAGACATTGAAGAGGACATATCACCAGGTGACATTCCATACTTCAAGTATGCTCCAATAACACTCGTGGATGTAGAGCGCAGCTTTTCCAGGTACAAAAACCTCTGGGCCGATAATTGCCGATCATTCACACCTGAGAATCTGAAGATGACTTTCGTTGTGCATTGCAATGCAGAATAAGGTGTAATCTAAGATGCACTTTTATCTCTATAATATTCTCACATGCACACAAATGTTCTGCCTATTTTATTATTTATAGTGGGCAGATTGATTATACAATATGTATTAATTTATTTCTCCTTTTGCAGGATTCCCCCATTACCATAATTGGACAATAATAATAATAGTTGGATTTTAAATGTATTATTATTATTTTTTATGAGCATCTTTTGTATTTTTTAGAATAAAAAATCTAGTTTTTAAGTGCATCTTTTTTGTTTTTAAGGGCATTTTTCTTATTCTTGAGAGTTTTAATACACCATTTTTAAGTGCATTTTTGGGGTTTTTAAGAGCATCAACTTCCGGGCCCTGGTAATAACCTTGAAGCGACAGCCAATGTGACGTCACCAAACAATAAAACAAGATGGCCACTCGCAGTTAACAAGCAATGTTATGTTTGTATTTAGTTATTTCTTTATTTAACTATAAAGTATACAATATATGATTGAATATAAAAAGCCTCCGTCTCCTTCTCTGCACTAATTTATATATAGGTCACAATATTTAATAATTACTCTAGTCATGTATATAATGTATATATTTAACATTTTATAATATACAACAAGCAATACAAAAGTACCTCTGAGAAGAAACATTTACATTACCAAAAGTTACTAAACGTTAACTTGAAAATCACGGTTCTTCGATCAATTTGTTTTAGTAAATATCGGGTCCTTATAATTATTTATTTATTTATCAAGCTGATACTAATAGTATTTTTCAATTGTAGCGTGGAAGAAGATGAAGCAGTTGCTAGTGCTAGAAATTATGTACAGGAGGTTTTTTGGACGAATCAGCGACAGCGGGTGTACCAGAACCTCCTGAAGTGTTAAAACAACTGCCTAGTACTAGTTATTCAGAGACCAGTGCCACAGGGAAAAGAATAATAAAACGGAAGTATCACGATTCCTACTTGAATATTGGGTTCGTTGAGACTAATCACAACAAACCCAGTGCGTAACTTGCGGCAAAGTGTTGTCAAACAGTGCGATGTTCTCATCAAAGATGCACCGTCATTTTGAGGGGGTCCATCCAGAATGCAAGGGCAAACCGACTTATTTCTTTAGAACGGTGAACTTACACAAGCCAGAAAATTATATCCTATCACTCAAAAAACCGTTAACGAAAAGCCTTTGATGGCGTCCTACTTAGTCAGTTACCGAGTTGTTCAAGCTGGCAAAGCCCATACCATCGTTGAAAACCTTATCAAGCCTTGCGTAAAGGGCATAGTTTAATGTTTGCTGGATGAAAAGCCATGAGACTAGTAGACACAGTTCCTTTGTCAAGTAACATAACCTCGTGACGAATCTGGGACTTATTAGAGGACGTGAAAGCAACTTCACTTTCACAAATAAAATGCACTAAATCTTCGCTCCAAATAGATGAATCAATGGATGTTGACGAGTTGGCTTATTTTAATAGTATTATGTGCTTGGTACCAATTATTGAGAATTTTTTTTCTCAAGAGGATCTGCTTCTCTGCAAGCCCTTACCGAGTAACACAACTGGTGCTGAAATTTTCAAATTAATAGAAGATTTTTTTTTCCACAGTGAATGGCATCCCATGGGTTAACTGCGTTGATGTGTGCACAGACGGTGCGAAGGCCATGACTGGAAGACATCCGGTGCTATCTCAAGAATAAAACAAAACGTCAGGGAGTGCAGTAGTAGCCACTGCATCCTCCACCGCCATGCCCTTGATGTGAAAAAAATGCCATCCTCCCTAAAATAAGTTTTGGATGAAAACGCGAGAGTAATTAATTTTTTATCAAATCACGACCTAGGAATACAATGCTATTCAAAATGTGTGATGACATGGAGAGTCGACTACATTTTACATACGTATTTACTTCTTCACACAGAAGCACGATGGCGTTCTCGTGGCAAAACTTTAACTCAGATCTTCGAAATGAGGGCTGAAGTTAGAACTGTCCTGATTGACAATGACTTCTATTTGGGAGACAAGTTGTGTGATAAGAGTTGGCTTATGAAATTGGCGTATTCCTCAGACATTTAAATAAAAGGTTAATGACTCTCACTTCTAGGAAACGCAGTAACTGTTTTTGACGCCAGCGATAAAATACAAGCGTTTAGAAAGAAAATCAAGTTTTGGGTGGAATCAATGAAAAATCGAAATCTAGATAGCTTCCCATTAGTAAAATAATTTAGAGATATATATTCCGAGATTCCTGGAGATATCTTAAATGACTTTCATGTTCACCTGCTAAGTTTCCTTGATAATGGCAACTGTTATTTTCCCAAAGAACTCCAAGAAAAAATAATAAAGAAAACTTTTAGATTGTAAACCCATACTCTACTGTGTCAGAAAAGCCACTCTGTCTGACATCGCAGCAGAATGAGTGCTTGATTGATTTGACATCAGATTCTGTGATAACTATCAGAATTAGGTGTCAGCTAAGAGACGAATTTGAAAGTTTTTTTTTACATAAAGCGAAAATCCTCCTCCTGCCCTTTGCAACAACTTACTTATGTGAATCAGGATTCTATGCCTATGTGACTACTAAAACAAAATACAGATCCGCCTCAATGCAGCGCCAGACATTCGGTTGCAGATGTCCCAAATTCCACCAGATATAGCCATATTGTGCAAATAAAAACAGTCCCATCCCTCTCATTAGAATCTAGGTTCACGGTCCATACTTTACTGTCGCTTTATGTAGCTGTGAAAATGGCTTTAAATACCATATCAATGTGTTTAACAGATTGTGGATTTACAATACCGGCTTTGAATTCGTTAGGTCTATCAAATGAGTTGCCTCACTTAGATCTTTTTTTCGTTATGCAGCTAGGTAAGTTCCTCATTTCTCTGATATTAGTGGAGAAAATAACATTTCGAATAAAATAGAATTGGATGTTTAACATGCCCAAGTGCTTATAAATTTGTTTCCATCGTGAATAGTGCTGTAATTCAATTTAGTATATATTGTAACTATGTAGGTCTAGGTGAAAATATTGCCAACCTATGCCAAATACATGTGTATGCAAAGTAAAAATTTTGAACAACGATATTTAAAGTTCCAATTTTCAATGACTTTCAATGAGAAAAATTAAGTTTATATCCAAATTTAGGCTATTTAGAAATCGAAAAATAATTCGTGCTTTTGCTATACGATAAAATATCGAGTAACAACTTAAAAAATGCAGTTCGGTAAAAACAGCAAAAAATGCACATACAGTACGTACCTTTGGCATCAGGGCAACGATAATGCTCCGTGTAAATTTCTCTCCTGAAAAATGCTCCGCGATTCAAAAAGTTTGGGAACCACTGACGTAGGCTATTTTAGAAACTTTCCCTAAACGAGGAAGGCAGGACTGCTCACACTTTTCATATGACAATGACATTTTCTGATATTCCTACAGTAAAATACCATTTATGGATGGGTGTTTTAAATTTTTGTCCGCTGTTAGGATATGCGCATCTAGCAGTATCCGCATCCGGTATTGAGAAATTCTGTATTGTGAAATTTTTCATCGTGAGAGCCATGTTATTTGCTGAAGAATTAAAATGTCCACTATAAAGAAGAATCTGCCATTATGAGGTGTCCTTTAAGGGAGATTTCACTGCATATTGCTTAGTTACATTTATTGATTCATTAGCTAAAAAATAATCAAAATAAACTACATTTGCTTGACGACGTTATTACTATTGTTTTACAAGGTTAGAGAGTAAATTATTTTAATTAAGTAACGCAACAAGATAAAAATATAAAATATTGAATGCCTCGAAGAAGCCATTTGGAGTGTTTTTATTTTGGTAACTAAAAGAAAATAATTTACAAGTGCTATAAATTACGTTTTGTTTGGTTCATGTACAAAGATGAAAAAATGTTTGAAAGTAAGTTTTATTCCAAAAACTTAAACTATTCGGATGAATATCACATCGTAAATGAGCTGATTTCTGTTTTCATGTTTTATAGAGCCTTAATTTTACAGAAATTAGGCTACAATATTTAGGAACTTTTGGCCTATTAGTGCGAATTAATTTTAAAATTGTTTGAAAGATAAATCATTTTCATAATTTGTTTCACGGGAGGACCGAAACATGTTCCAATATAAATTCTCAATCTTGGATCAATCTTTATTTTAGGTTATTTAACCTCGATTAATCAATGTTTAAATCGATTCAAAGGATACTACCTCATAAAATATAATGAATCGATTCTTTCTTTAGCATTTTCAAAAGGAAACCAAACATAATTAGTTTAGAAACATTTGATTGATTTATGGTTTTTACCCCCCCCCCCCCTTATTTTTACTTTATGAACATTTCAAAACAAGGTTTAAAATTTGGGCCACACATTTGTATAATTAAATAATATCTAATTTATATTATGATTAGACATGTAGCTAAGGGTGATATGTGTTATAATGCACAGATCAAATTACTATATAATCTAGATGAAAATTCTGGTGTTGGCGAACCCACGCCTGAAATATCAAATTATATTACATTTTATTAAAATCGCCTTTTAAAGATATTATATTATTAATAAGCTACCATATGAAACATAGCTGACCTCAGTGGTCTTGGGGTAAAGTACTCGCCTCAGAGCCCGATGTTAGTGGGCTCAAACCCAGCCAGGGTCAACGGGATTTTCTTGAGCGATAAAAATCCGTAGCACAATTCCCTTCGGAGGGGAAGTAAAGCCATCTGTCCATGTCGATTAAAGCATGTAAAATAACCTTGGAAGGTAGGTGAAAATACGTGTCTCAGCAAAATTGATAATCTCTTTCGCTATCGCTCATAGAAATTCTTGTGTGTGTGTATAATTATTTGGTTCAGAAAGTGCAAGCTAAATACCTCAAATAAATAAAAATATATGATAAATAAGTCATAATTTGAGGCATTGTTTGTCGATTTAAGACTGCTTTTTTCTGTTGTGTGGGAACTTGTGAATCAATTGAGATGTAGGCCTATGTTTTCATTAAGGAACCGCAAGACAACTTTGTGTTATTTTAACATTGCGTCTCACTAAACGCCCAGGATATTCGTATATTTAAGGCAAGGGTGTAATAGGGATGAGGAAAGTAGAGTTAAGATAAAAATTTATCCGTATTAGCATGGAGGGAGTGTGGGAAAACACCTCATTACACCCTTCTGGGTTTTGAGCCCCAACATCATCACCGGCAAGCCAAATGGCACTGACAGCTTTCTACAGGTGACATGGGTGAGCCAAAGCTGGAATACAACATTGCTAAAGTTGAGTGCTTGGTTCCACCCACCTCCCTCCCTTCTTTTTCTATTAAATGTAATCCCAGATGCTTGCTTGATCATAGTGACTGGTATTGAGACATGGTTAAAATATCATGCTTGTTTCAGGCCTAGCCTCCCCCCTTTCTTTAATCACAAGTGTGAGTGCGCAACTGTGCGGTGCATAGGCCTATACAGACATTCATTCCAGTTGGCGTCATGTAACAGTAAGTTGTGTACAATGTGTGTGTCGTGTTAAATAAGAATAGTGCGTCCTACACCTCTATATAAGGTGTCAACAGGCCCAGTCACCCAACAACTGCACAAATATTTACGAAATATCACGTAAAAAACTGTCCGTTGGGTAATTCACAAATCCGTTTTATGAATTCGCGTTTGGAAGCGACGCCATTCGCCATTTTTAGGTTCGCACTATCAGCAAACAGTGATGTGTCGTGTGTTTGAATTTATGATTCGCGAGACCAAAGTATAAATAATGGCCAAAAAGTTCGACGTGGCACACATAAATAAGTTTGACGGCAAAATTATTATCAATGAAAATTTCAGATGAAATGTGCCCTAAGGGCAAAAGGAGTCTTTGGCGTTGCAAAAGGCACCATAGGAAATCCGGAAATAGACAAAGAGAAGGAACTAGAATAGTATAACAAAGACAACTTAATCGCTATGTTTACACTGACTACAGCAATGGGACTATCGGAGATCACATTAGTTGAAAATTGTGACTCATTTAAAGAAATGTTAGAGAAATAATTAGACTATCTTATAGCAAAATTCGGAAATGAACAAAATGATAGCCCACGAGCGCTTTCATCAATACAAAATGAATGCCAACGACTAAATTACTCAGCATATTGCCAAGATCGAAAATCTCGCGTGACAAGTGAGAGAGACTGGCGAACAACTTAGTCATGTTACTGTAATGACTAAAATTCTTGGTAGTCTACCTCCCAAATTTCGAAACTAAGACAAGCTTGGCTTTTACTCGACGAGGCTAGACAGACGATCTCAAATATGATGGCATGTATATTGGATGAAAGGGCAAGTCTTACATCAAGTGATCATTCGGAAAATGCATTTTAAACTTCGACAAAGTTGAAAATCGATTTTCAAAAATATAATAACTCCCAAACATGTAATAAAAAACAAAGGAATATATCAGGAAAACCAAGAGTAACGTGCTATAATTTCCAAAGATAAGGACACTATGCAAGTGACTGTCGTGCACCAAAGAAACCCCGAGAAAACGGACAGTAAAACGTTCAAAGTGACCGTTTCCAACAGGGTCACTTCTCAGCATTCCGTGCAGAGCAACAGGTTGCCATGCAAATGTTAGCAGTCACCACCGCAAGATACCTAGACAATGGACAGTGGCGCTTCTGCAAACATGACTAATCGTCGTGATTATTTTTCTAAATTTGAAGAGACTTAACAATACGAGTGTTGTGCTTGGAAACAACCAAGGTATTTCTGTGGGGGGAATTGGAAACATTAAAATAAAAAATAAAAAATGATCAAAGGTAATTGGCGTGACTCAATCATCACAAATGTGTTGTACATTCCTGAACTAAGAAAAAGTATTTTCTCCGAAGGTATAATAACTGGAAAAGGAATGAAGATCCTTAAGGAAGATAGATATGCAGAAGTTTACGAAGATGGTGAGCTAGTAGTAAGTGCGATTCGTGAAACCAACATTCGGTATTGGATGTTATTCCGTACAGTGATCTCACATACTTTATTCCAGTTCAAATTTAATCTGATATGCTATCGTAAATAATTCTACAAATAAAACCAGCAAACACTTTTTCTCCCCATGTGGTTTTAAAAACAAAATAGGTAGGTACACATGATTTTCTCTCTGGAGCGTAACACGCCAAACCTTGACTAGGAAACTACCTAGCGTCGGTACTTCTCACTCCTGCTGGGCTCCCAGGAGGAGCTGGATCTCATGCAAGGTCTTCCCTTTGGTCTCTGGTACAAATAAGTACACCCCCAGTCCAGATATGGCGCAGAACAAACCCAGCATCCAGACGGTGAAATGGGGGCCAATCAACGCCTGAAGCGGGAAGAAAGCGCGTGTGATGCAGAAACTCAGTATCCAACAGACGCAGGATGCGACGCCAGCACCCTTACTCCGGATATTCATCGCGAACATTTCGCTCATCATTAGCCAAGGGATGGGACCAAACGCTGGAAAACACACGTTAAAATACTAGCTTAGAGATTCAATCATTATTATATAGTTAGAGAAATTCTGTGTGAATGGCAATGGGTCTAGGCTAATTTTTCGAAAACAAGCTATTTGAAAATCAATTTATCGAAATCAATTCATCGAATACATAACCATCGAAAGTAATTTAGTCAAAAATCAATTTCTCAAACCATCAATTTTCCGAAAGGTAATTTTGTCGAAACCACATTTTTCGAAAATCAATTGCTCGAAAATCAGTTTCCCGGAGTGAATATACCAAAAATCAATTGTTCGACAGCCAAATAATAGGAAATCAATTTTTCGAAGAATCAATTTTCACACTGCAGATAGAATTATTTTCTACCAATACATTTAGCGAACTGCGAGTTTTCCGGAAGCTATTTTATCGAGAATTAATTTTTCGAAAATATTTAATATAATTGAAATTCTATCGAAGAATGCTATCGTAAAACAAGTTTTCAAATATATATATATATATATTATATATATAGTATATATATATATTTATTTATATATATAAATAAATATAATATATATAAATATATATATAAATATATCTATAAATATAATATATATATATAAATCTGAATTCTAAACTTTTTTTAAAAACGTTAAAACACAACAATTTCATTTAAATGTATTCTTTACAATTCCTCACTACCCAACAAAGCAAATTGAAGTAAATCATTTTTATATTTATTTAATATTTATTTGAATAGTTATTAATATTGTTAACACTTCTAAAATAACCATCGTAAAACAAGTTTTCTAAAAATAATCGTAAATATTTTAATTTTTTTAAATCTATGGATGGACAAACCCTTTTTAAAACACTAAACAAAATAATCAAAATTATTTTTACTTCCTCGCTATCTTACAGGTAGAGAAAATATTGTAATCGTCAAAAAAATCGAACTCGAGATTTTGATGACTCTCGACGTTTCTCGACGTTTAGATTCCGAAAAAGCTGTTTTTGAATTTCCGTCTGTCTGTCTCTCTGTACCTCCGGCTAGAGCCTAAACTATTTGACCGATCAGGCTAAAACTTGGTATATAGGGTTTTCATAGGGTTACCCCGAGGGATATTTGGAATTGGTTATCCAACCCTAAAATTAAGGGTAGTTTACAGGGGGGCAAAAAGAGAAAGAGTCGATGTTCTCAAAATAGACTCCAACGATTTTGATTAAATTTCCTTCCAAAACATTTATAAATATTTCAAACAAAATGGCTACTCTTAATATTTCGGCAAAACGACATTAAGGGCTCCGGTCTGATGCGTAAATTCTCGATTTTTATCATATCTCCGAAACTATTTGAGATATGAAATTACTTATTATTGCAAATATGTAGATCTATTTATAATACAAATCTTTTATTCGAAACATATTTTTATAAAACCAATAACTTTCAAGCAATACGCAAATACATATATTTTTCGAACACTATAAAGGTAAAGTAGTGCGACCGTAAAAAAAAATCTAACCCGAAATGTTGACGGATGTCAACGTCTCATGGACTTTCGAACCCTAAAAAGTGGTTTTTGCAATGCCGTTTGTCCGTGTGTCTATTAAACCTTAAAATTAAGAGTAGATTAATAAAATGGGAAAAGAGAAAAAAATCGATTTTATGAAAATCAGTTGTAACGATTTTGATTAAAATTTTTATCTATAAATTGATTAAGATCCCAAATAAAATGGTTATTTTCATTTTCCTATGAAAATGACTTTTAGGGTACTTTATAGAAGTGGAAATTTCCGTATCTCCGCAGCTATTTGAGATACTAACTAACTTATCATTGCACAATTGCAGTACTATTAAAGATTGAAAACTTTTATTTGACACATATTTTTATAAAACTAACAGTTTCTGAGATATTAAAAAATATATTAATACAATTTTGTCAGCTTAAGTTGTAAAGAAATACTACTTAAGTTTAAACGCAATAATTCTCAAATGCCATAGAGAAATTAAATATAAGTAAGTCCCTGAAAAAGATTATGTTATTTTTGCTAAAACCTCTTAGGAGAAATGTTTGTACACTAATGATTTATCTTCGTTTTAAACTCTATAGTAAATATTTACATTTTTTATTGGTCATATTTATAAATGAGGAATTTAATAGCAATGCGATGACCTGAAGATGTGCAACACCTAATAAAACGTTGACAATTTTAACCGGAAGTCGAAATTTTAATACGATGTGTCGACCCCATTGTCTCTATAATATAACTGGATAGACATCTGTGGGTGAAATTTTTGAGCTGTCGTCTGCATACCATTATGTAAGAGAGAAAGAAACTTTCGGGTATATCTTTCTCTCTTTTACCCATACAAGGCAATGTGGCATTTTGACATAGTTCATTAATTTGATTGAATATATGAGATACATCAATGTGTGAGTGGTTAAATAAAATAAATATGTTAGTTAAAGCTTTGAAGAGCATGTAAAAGTTCAAAACTGGTTAGTTTTTTCTTTAAATAAGTTGATGTAGCCTAATATGTACGATGATTTTTGAAGGAAGCTTACTTGTAAGGCTCTTATCTCGTATCAGAATCCTACCCTATAGTTGTGTTTAGTTAGGATAAAAGACCTTCCAGAAGGAAAACTCTACTTCTGTTCTAAATTGCCGTTCATCCTACCAAAATATTATATATATGATTGTATTCTGGTACGAAATAAAGCCTCAAAGATTGGGATTATTACTAAAATCAGGGTTTAGTAGATACTATACTTCCTACAAGCCAATAACCTAAATTATTATTTGAACGTAAGACTTCTACACAAAGTGTGTCATTCAAACAAATGTAATACAGTTTTTAGCTAACTTGTTTCATTATAGTTATAAAAATTTCAACATAATATGGTTTTTGAAAGATATGAACCAACTTAAAAAACATGTATTATTATTATAATAATACTTTCCACAAGCCTATAACCTTAGTGATAGTTTGAATGCATGGCAACTATTCAAAGTTTGTCATTCAAACAAATGTAATCAAGTTTTAAGATACCTTGTTCATTATATTTATCGAACTTTCAATATAATATGGTTTCTGAAACTAATATACAAGCTAATAACCAACTTTAAATATAAGTGTAGTCGTGGCAGACTGTAAACAATATTGATGATAACTAGATAAAAATTGAAATATCTAAGGTTTTATTCGTATTTTTACAGTATTACCTGTAAAACTGTATTGTATATCTTTTGATGTAAATGTTTCTTCAGGAAAGTGTGGCATAATACTTCACTATTTTCAAACAATAACACTTTTATTCATCAGAGACATGTTTTCGCATAAGAACATTTAAAGAAACCGTTAAATCTGCCCCCACCTCAGTGTAGCAAGTGACACTTGAGCGTCACGCTTTTGTCCTTGGAATGTGCATATGTATGTCCATCCAGTTATATTATAGAGATCAATGGTCGACCCTCGTGTATTCAATATCGAACTTTTTTATTGGTTCAAGCCATTGATACCTATACTAAAACTAGATGAACATCTGTGGCCGAAATTTTCGAGCTGTCGTCTGCATACCATTGTGTAAGAGAGGAAAAACTTTCGGGTATCTCTTCCTCTCCAACACCCATACAAGGCAAAGTGGCATTTTGACATAGTTCATTAATTTGATAGAATATATGAGATATATTAATGTGGGATTAGTTAAATTAAATAAATTTATTAGCAAAAACATTGAAGAGCAAAACAAAGTTTGAAACTGGTGAGTTTTTTCTTTAAATAAGTTGATGTAGGCTAATATTTACGATGATTTTTGAAAGAAGCTCGTTTGGAAGGCTTTATCTCGTAACAGAATCCTACCCTATAGTAGTGTTTAGGTAGGATAAAAGACTTTCCAGAGGGGAATTTCTACTTCCATTCTAAATGTCCGTTTATCCTACAAACATACTAATATATAATAGTATTCTGGTACGAAATAAAGCCTTACAGATTGGTATTCTTACTAAAATCAGGGTTTAGTAGATACCGTACTTCCTACAAGCCTATAACCTAAATTATCGTTTGAACGTAAGAGTTATACACAACGTACGCCATTCAAACAAATGTAACAAAGTTTTTATCTAACTTGTTTCATTATAAGTATCGAACTTTTAATATAATATGGTTTCTGAAAGCAATATACAAGATTAAAGCCAACTTTTAAAAAATGGTGATTTAATAATACTATAACCTAAGTGATCGTTTGAACGTATGGCAACTACACAAAGTTTGTCATTCAAACAAATGTAATCACGTTTTAAGATACCTTATTCATTATATTTATCGAACTTTCAATATAAATAGGTTTTTGAAACCAATATACAAGCTAATAACCAACTTTAAATATAAGTGTAGTCTTGACAGACTGTAAACAACATGGATGATAACTACATATTTAAATATATTAAAGATTTTATTCATATTTGTACAGTATTACCTGTAAAACTGAATTGTATAGTCTTTAATGTAAGTGATTCTTCAGGCAAGTGTGGTATAATACTTCACCACTTTCAAACAATAACACTTGTATTCATCCGAGATATGTTTTTGCATAAGAACATTGAAAGAAACCGTTAAATCTTTCCCCCCACAATGTAGCAGACGATAAACCTGAGCGTCACGCTTTGGACCTTGGTAACGCAGATGTTTATGTCCATCCAGTATAATATAGAGATCACTGGTCCAAACATACAAATGATGACATTCATTCTTTAAAAATAAAATTATAAAATTCAAAACCGGGACTCAAAAAAGTTTTACATAAGTATAGTGCAATTTATGCTTGGACTTGCTAATGTATATGATTTAGTTTCAGATATATTACGAGTTTTGAGTAAATATTACCATTTTTAAACAATAGAGCTAGAAAGTCCATGTGGAGTCCCGTACCATTTATTTTATACTTCAACACATTACAACTTAGCAAATTGAAACAAATTTATTGTTATTTTGATTTACTATTTATTTTAGTGTTTATATTTTTTTATGAATGCAAACAAGTTTAAAAAAATTAAAGTTATTTCATTTCATTAAATTTATTCTTTAAACATAAACTAGTATTAGTGCCCAATGTTGTTTGAAACAACTCGCAAATAGTCACACACGTTCCCATGTTGGGCCCACCCAGCAACAATTCACCTCAACTTTTCCATACTGTTTCGGTATTTCTTAATTTTATGAGGAGGTTCCTGCCCACTGAGGTACTGCTCAATTTGCACCTCATTGAGAGACTGCTCCATCTTGATTGCTGAGACGAATTTCCAAATAGTGGGATGGCTTGCAGAGATATGTTGTTGGAACCCTCTGTGCCATCTTTCTATATTGTTGTTTGTCTTGGGTAGCCCCTGAAGAACACTACCATAACAGTTCCAAATTTGGTGTGCCTAAATTGGAGGGTGGCGTGCCAAACGACTATCTGGACGCCCAATCCACACGTATTCAAAATAATCTCTAATAGGTTGTGCTTCTTGGTGCAATACATTGCTATTGCAAGAGGAATAAAAAATATCCACGACTTCTTCAGTAGGAACAAATGAAAGAGCGAGTAGCATGCGAAGGCTTGGTGAAAAATGGGCATTATTCTCATACGATTGTTTCAAACCATTTGTTTGAATTTTACGAAAAATACACTGGCAAAAATGAAAGAAACAGCCACGATGATTTGTAAGAGGATACTCATCATTTATTGCATTTATCAATGACATCTCAAAGTCAGTCATAAAGGTCCGAGAGCTATAAGCTGGCTCTAGCTCCTTCATCTTTCTTAAAAGACGAGAGTAAGTTCCTTGTCTATTATCCGCTAGAAGTGCATACACAAGTGGGATGGAGTTATTTGCTTTAAATCCGTGAATAGTATACATTTGCTCAGATAGGGGTGGAACAATCTTGAATGTGCCATCAGCATACCAATGCTCGGAACGTCCAAGAAGCTGTAAGTTTCTTCGATTAGAAAATATAAGTACACGGTCATCTTGAGATCCTGAGTCATACATTAAAAACTCTTCTTCATTTACAGTTAGTTTGTATTTATCATGAAACACAATGTCATGACGGAAATAAGGAACAGCTGGTCCAGCATTTGTTTTCACTCGAATATTTCTTCTTGTTCTTTTCATATTCGGTTCACTAGGTAGTTTTGCAACGACACTTGTAACGTTATAAATACCTATTAGCACGTACACTCAAAATACCTTATTCTTGATCATCTCTATAAATCCAAGAAATTATACAGATTATAAACTCACGGTGAAATCGTGTCTCTGGAAACAGCCAAGCTCAAGGGAAGCCTGTCCAAGTTGACGGCCAAGTTCCCGGAAGAAGCTCTACACACACTTTGCTCACTTCCAAGACTCAACTGTAATGATGGTCCGATCCACAATGTTGTGCTCGGTGACCAACTCAATCGCTGGTAGAAGCTCTAAGTTTGTTCTGGAAGGTCACCCCTTTTTTGTTTTCCTCTCCTAACACGTAGGTTCTAGTTGTATATAAACCGCTGCCACTTGCATCATTTTTGTATTCATTTTCAACGACTCATCGAAGGAGCATCCTTGAGAACTTCAAAAACTAGTTGACTTACAAGTGGTGGTCACGATGTTTGACGCGTCGGTCCCGCCTCCTCGCCGCAGATAATGTAATATCTGATATCATTTGAATTAACATTTAGTATTTTTGATAGGGAGTTTGTAAACTGTTTTTCTATGTCCATATTACATAGCTTTGAAAGTCAGAGTTTCTGAACTGTTTGGCTATGTCCTTGTCCATATGACAAAGTCTTTAATGTTATGGTTTCAGAGCTGTTTTGCTATGTCCATATTACATAGTTTTGAAAGTCAGAGTTTCTGAACTGTTTGCAATGCTCATATGACATAGTCTTAAATATTTGGACGATTACCGAACACCCTATACTGTGTGGCCATGTTCCAGATGGTATAACCTTTTAGATCGGGAAAAGGGGGAGACCATGTTATATATGACTTTGTTCCATGACCTAGTCTCTAGTTTACTTATTGTTGTACCTTTATACGGTGATCAACTCGTGGGTATTCTACTAATCCAGAGTAGTGGCCCACGTGGTGTTGTTTATTTTGTCTGGCCCCCTTCATAAGCCACTTGGATCTGTTAATGTTTAACTGTTTGCTATTGTTATAATCTATCACCAGACTTATGTTGAGATTTAAATATACTATTGAATGACCTGGCAGTACTAATGAGAAATTGGCTGGCCATAGTATCTCTACAGCCTATATACCAGGTAGCTCGCCTTTAACTATTTGTATACTTATAGTTCAATTTCTAGGAACTTAACCTTTGTATCATGTAACTCACTATGGAGTTAACTCTTGCAGGCTAACCCGTTTAACTACAAACGTTGTAACTCCTTAAATTAGGACATTAAATATTTAGGTATTGCTTAACTATCGTTCTTTCCCATGTTTATTAGGTTAAAGTCTTGTATCCGTAAGGCTGGAGTAGTGTTTTATATTGTTGATTAGCCTCAACTCTATAATTCTACCCAATATATATTACCGTTGTGTTCAGACTGACACACCTTTGTTCTAGAATGTGTGTTTGTTCTTCTTTAACGAGTTACACCTTTTTAAAATTAAGACCCAACCATACTTGTCTTGGTTGCAAGTCGAGTTAGGGTGCTTCACACCTAACGCTCCCGTTTGGGACACAATGTCTTAGTTTACCCTAACAATTCCCAACAATAATCAATAAGAGGTTTGTATATTATCACGTCATACCATTTGTAATTTTTCCGCCTTGTTTTGACTATAATAAGCTTATTCGTCAAACTTTTATATTTATCTTATGTTTAAAGTTACCTATCCCTTGGGTATTATCATATTCATAATATCACAACTCATTCAGCATCCTTCATTGTATATCTTTGTGACTGTACTCGTCTCTTATTCTATGTAATATGAGAAGAAGCGATACAAAATTCAACAACTCGAGACTGAAGCCAAGATACAAGTTGGTGTATCGCGGGTGGTTTTTGCCGTGTCACGGATATTTGCCATTAGATTCTCTGAATCCACATGAGCAGCGTTCCCTAGATGATTATACTCATTTCTCTTACTTAAAATAATATTGGATTATGTTATGACTGGCGCTCCACTCTTTACACTTTGAAATCTTTCATACTTCCAATAAACCCTTTCTTCAAATTGCTTTTCTTTATAAAATAAATGACAGTTAAGTCGAGTTTGTCTTCCTTTTCACTCATCACAAACTTTAACGCCTTAGCAATACTTTTAGACAGATTTGTAGCATTCATATGGCTACAAGCTAATGTTAGTCAACGAGTCATCAAAATATTACTTACCCAATATCACCATCCCGGCTACAGTCGAGAAAACGTAAACACATCCAGCCCCTACTTCACCCGGTCAACGACTGCCTTTGTGAAACAAGAGTCCGGACACGCCCCGCTAGAGTTCGCTAGCATATTGCCAACCTTCGCCTACCCCAGAAGAAGAGAATTTTCGTTCTAGAATACACGAGTCCGGCTTCTCGAAAAATACAGACGTTTCCTGGTCACGCACGTTCCCCCCCTTCCTTTGTGGATCCTGTCTCTTGTGTTCATGGAGTTTGCACCGTATAAAAGACCGCCCAGGAAACTATGGCGTCACTCTTAGGCCAGGTCTGGAAGCAGACGGACGAAGCTTAGGCTTCAAGGACTTGTTTAATAGAAAAGATGTAAGGAGAAATTCATTTTTGGCATAATATATTTTTCTTATATTTTTTTTTATATCAAAATTCTCTTTCGGATATTTATTTACATATTTATTTATATTTTTTTTTTGTCAAAGTATGTGGTGTGTGAACATCAAATTTAAACTTAGAATATTTAACGAACTTAGTCTATTTATGACTTGTAAATTATTAATGATATGTTTGGAAGATTTAAGTAAGGACATTAAGTCAAGAACATTTTCATATTAATGATAATGTCATGCGTGAACTTTGTTGTGAAAACATTAAACTTAGAGTATTTAATGAACTTAAAGTCTATTTCTGACTTGTAAATTATTAATTATATTTTTGGAAGATGTAAGTCAGGACTTTAAGACAGAACATTTTCATATTAATGGTAATGCCATACGTAAACTATGTGTTCCAAAAAACATTAAATTTAAACTTAGACTTATGACTTAGGAATTATAAATATTTATTTTGATTTATTGTGAAGGATTCAGTACGGACATGGTGCCAGAACATTCAAATGTTAATGCGCGAAATATTGTTTGTTGTGTATAAATATAAAAAAGTAAACTATTCTATTTGGAGTTCACAATGATAAAAGAAAAGTAAAGGACTTTACCCTTTAGAGATGTCTGTAGGAACAAGTTGTCGAAATTATTTATGCTAGACGTTGAGTATGATTTTCATAAACATAAAATATAAATTAAAATTTTTGCTACATTTAAATTTTTTTAAAAGCTTGCTATGTGTCAAGGAATTACTGGTGAAAGGGCATGTATAAAATTAAGTTGTAATATAAAATTATATCAAAAAAACAAAAAGAATATGTGAATATTACGCCCAAATATATCATATTGTTAAATATTGCATTCATATAATAAAACTCTATTTTTTGACCTGCCGTCTTTATATATATAATTAAGTCTGGTTATCCCTAGTTTATGCAATCATATTACCCTGGCATCTCCCCTTGTAACTTAATCTTTCTACTTATATTTATATTTTGTTGTAAGGAGGACCGTGTTTCCTTTTTTTTGCCTGGGACGTATTACGGGTCCAGCATCATCAGTAATAATTACTCTCACTGCCCACTCTTATTTACATATTTTAACTTATCTTTTTGTTGATTTCCATTATTTGTATTTTGGGCCCCTCTAATCCGAGAGTTTGGGCTACAGACTGAACATTTTGAACATTTATTTTGAAAAATAGATTTGAGGTAAATTCATTTTTGAAACTTTCTCATTCGAAGAATCTCTAGATCGAAAAATTAGTTTTCGAAAAACTGCACTTCTAAAAATTTATTTCAGAAAAATTATTTCAAAAAACTTATTTTCGTCTAATTGATTTTCGAAAAAGAGGTTTTCGGAAAACTTTTATTTCAAAAAATTTGTTTTCGAAAAATAGAACTTCGAATAATTGAATTTAGAAAAACTGATTTAGAAACAATTATTTTTGAAAAATTGCTATTTGGTAAACTCGCCGGCTACCCTAAATCCACCCGACCGGGATTCCAACTATGATCTCCCCGTCAATGGCAGTCCAGTCCAATGCGAGAGTGATGTCTTAGAATATTCTACCATCGAAATTGGTTTTCCTTATAATAGTCACAGGTAAACTGTTATTGAATAGTTTTCAAGTTGAATAATTAATAAAATAGTATCGTTTATATTTACCAATGGTGTATGAGATTATGTATACAACTATCGAGGTAATGGGCAACCAAGAGATGTTATCCCATTTACCCATGATGTCCATCAGGAAAGAAAAGCCTAGTAGCCCCTGTGAAACAACAATTACTTATTGAAAGTTTTTTCCTCATATACATGTGTAAAAAATAGCACAAATACGTGTGGTTACAAGGACAAGTGATAGAAACCGTAGATACGTCATTCGGACAACAGGTTGCTAGGTATAATGCTAGAAATAGTAGGTCAAGTCTCTATTCGAATGACTAGGAACAATAATAGACAAAGTACATGCTAGGAACAATGGTCATTAAAACAACTGGTACAAATTTAATACTCAAATAGAACTAGGGCATTTAGGATGGCAAGTGACTCACGTGACCAATGATCATGCCCCCGGCGGAAAAAAAGAAGAAGCGGTTTCCGACCCAGTCGGTTGACGAAGATGGGCACAATGAACGCACCTACCAGCATTACTACACCTATGGTGATGGCCGGCACGGTAGAGGAGAGAGAACTGTTTGATTTCTCGAAGATGGACTGCGCGTAAAACAAAATGGCGTTGATCCCACTGAACTGTTGTCCGATCAGCAGCCCTTTCGCGAACAAGTTGAGGTTATTGAGTAGTCAAATCAAAACAAAATCCAGCACTACATAATTATTATGTTTGTATATATCACTTTCTAGCTTATACTTGCAAACGCAATCTAATGGCAAATTATAACTAATAATCTTTACCTAGTGTTATTTATTTTGTATTAAAATAATTATTTACTAGACATGCAAACCTATAAAGAACTATAAAAACACATGAAATCAAAATGTACATCAGTTAACTTATAACATTTTAAAGCTCAAGTATCATTAAAATCTGTATTTTAACTAGCTTAATGAATTAATTTTTAGTTTCCCTACGGAGTTAATGTGAAATACGGTGGGAGTCACGCCTTTACAGTACGTCACCTACTTAGTTCCACCAATGAAGTCATGTGGGATGAGGTGGGAGCCACGCCTTTACAGTACGTCACCTACTTAGTTCCACCAATGAGTTCATGTGGGATGAGGTGGGAGCCACGCCTTTACAGTACGTCACGTTATTAACTCCACCAATAAGGTAATATGGGATGTGTTAGGAGCCACGCTTTTGGAATGTGTCACGTACTCACTTCCATCAATGGGATCAGGTAGAATGGGGTGGGAGCCATGGACCTATATTGATGCATTGTAGGCACGTAGCTCCCACCACATCCCACACGATATCATTGTATAAGCTAAAATTAACTTAGAAATGAAACTATTGAGTTAATTAAAATTGTACCTAAACATTCAATAAAAAAAAGCTATGAACCTTTTAACCATGATTATTACAACAACTATAGATTAGACTTTGTTAGATTAAAGTCGATATACATTTACTATATAGTTATATGTAAGTGTGTTTGTGTGTTAGTAATGCTAGTTATTAATTATGATAGGTCTATCATAATTTGAGCTAAAAGATCAATGCTCACATTACTTTTCGTAGATCACATTTTTTTACATAACCATTGCACATGCTCCAATACTTCAAGCCATCCCCTTGTCAAAATATGTTTGAACTTTGGTCTCTCCGTGAATTCTGCCTCATCGACTGGACTTATATCTCACCTGAACTAGGATAAGAGCCCTGAGGTTGACCCGGTTTCTGAACAGATCTTTATACGTGCCTTATTTTTCATCTCCTCTACTACAGCGTCCTGAAACATTTGATTGAGCAATCTAAACACGTCACTTTTCGGAACATGTAACTATTGTATTTCCACACTCTAACAGAAATAATATGATTTTATTCATTACTCATTACTTTACTCGTTGGAATTTTAATTTAGTGCAAGGATACATTCGCAGGTGACCTGGTGGTCTAGGGGAAAGGTTGTTATCCATCCCTTCGACTTGAGGGTAACTGGATTATGTAGTTGATGATGACGGTGGAGACGTCGTGGTCAGACACGCGTGGGTAGGAAAGAGGTAGGCGAGTGTGGAGTAGGCTAGTCGCGGTGGAACGGAAGGATGTTCCGGCAACGTGAGTCGCGGTGGAACGAAAGGATGTTTCTGCAACGTGAGTCGCGGTGGAACATGAGGAAGTCCTGGCAACGTTAAGTCGTGGTGGGAGGTAGGATAGCGTCCCGGCAACGTAAAGTCGCGGTGGGAGGTGGGAAGGGGGATTGGGTGGTGGAATGAGAAGAGTGATGACATTTGCTGCAAATGACGATTTATTCGCTCTTTCGTATAAGTGTGGTTCCCCGAGGCTAAATGACCGAGTCTGACTGGCTGACTGGTATTGAGACCAAGGAATCACCGTGTTAAATACCCTCCACTGCTGCCTGCCTTGTCCAATGGGAGAAACAGGGGCTTCCCATTGGTGCATGAAAATTGAAGGGATAGTGCCCATCACGCGAGCCAATAGAGGCAGAGTTAGTTCTCTTTGGCGCTGTGTATAGAGGTGCACTTGTCACGGACGCTTCGACAACATGGACTGTGGAGCGGTCCAGGCAGTAGCGAGGTTGGATGGTGCGGCCTATGTAAGTGCGGAGGAAAGAGAACAAGGGGCTGACTCAACAGTGAGGGACAACAAGGTGTCGGACTTCTGTGGTGAGGGTCCGGGGTTCAATCTTAGGTCCCAGCACAGATTTATCTGATTGCCAAGCCCTTCCTTCACCTCTGACAAGACGTGTATTAATCACAACTTGTGAATGTGAGGAATGCCAGGCCTCCACCGTGGTTCGGATCCCACGTTAAACTGTAGGTCCTCCATTTCATCTCACAATCACCCTACCATTAGCGTAAGTGCGTATAACCCGAACGGGTAGTAAGACGCGGGTATAATAATAATAATAATAATAATAATAATAATAATAATAATAATAATAATATAATAATAATAATAATAGATAGATACATTCTCGTGTTATTGATTTATCTATCGACAATTTTAATAATTTCAAAAAATCACAAAGGAATTCTTGAATTTGTCAAAATAAATAAGTGACTCAACACTACATTTAAGCGGGGAGACCCATTTTAAGTTATTCATAAATCTAACATTAAATATGTTATTTGTCTTTCAACAACGCAATAGGAGCAATTAAAGATTGAACACGTGAATCTAATTGTATTTTAAAATTGTGTGTACTTGTATGCGCTCTAGTTCCCTGTTGACATCGTCGTGTCCCCTGAGCCATTTGAGCGACTTGTGGGCATAATCGTTCCTATTCTTGGAGAAGTAGAAATACGGGCTTTCAGGCATGAAGACAAAGAGAATCGCAAACACAATGGACACGAAGACACAGTCTATGGTTAGAGCGTGGTACGACACCCAGGGTCCGATGCAGTACTGAGATAGAAGTCCAAACGTGATGAATATCTGCGACATTGAGCTCAAGATGCCGCGGATGTTCTCCTGAAACGGTTTAGGACTTATGCAGTGTAAGTTGTTGTACCTCGCACAAGTAAATATAAACCCCATTCATATGAGATTAAGAGCAAGTTTAATATTTGGAAAGCTCTGAAACATGGGCTACTTTGATTAATCTCAATCAATTACAACGCATTCACATATCTGTGATCAATTGAAACAAGTCTAAAGATTGTAACATGACACGATATTAAACTCAACAGAGTGTAATTAAATTATTCAACTGTGTGTTGGATGTTGGCGAGTGAATAATGGAGGAAGTCTGGGCTATATCAACGACAAAAACAGCATAGAGTAACGATGTGAACACTACCTGAGATATTTCTCCAACGTAACTTGGCAACACGGCAAAGAACGCCCCGAATGAAAGGCCTTGCGTGAACCTGCCTACGAAGACGGTGATGGTCTCCGGAGCAGCAGCAACTAAGACCCAGCTTAACGTCCATGGTGCGGTGATGAGGAGCATCGTGAGCTTACGACCGATATTCTCGGAACCATACGCCCCTAAGAAAGGTCCAAACATGGCCCCTAAACTGGGTAAAGATCCTATCCATGATATATCGTCCATGGTGACTGATAACGGAGAGTCCTTAGACTTCAGTTTTGGGATTATGGGAGATGTCCAACCGAAGACACATCCAGCTCCAAAACTTCCAATGTTAGTTAGAGATCAGTAAAATAAATATGTTTCAGTAGGCATACTATGCGACATTAGTTAACTATTTATACATTAAGTATTTATTTAATATGACTAATTTTATGCTACATTAAAATCCATAATATCATAACTTTATATTTGGTATTTATTGACTAGATACTATTAATGTCTGAAATTAAGGACGCAGAGTGTATATAAATTTTGTTCAACTAGTTCAAGTATCTTAGAATAAGAAAAGTATTTTTTCTCCCCTGGAGTTATAGAATTACATGATTAAAAACATTGGTCTAACAAAAGCCTTTAAAATCATAAATAGCCAATGATACATTCAAATACGACAACAGTTTGAAATTAAAGAACTGACGTGAGAAAATGTAATCTATCAAATGTAATAGTAGCGCTCTAAGGGGCAGTGATTTAACCTATTGTTATTGTGATAAAACAAGGCAAGTAAAATAACTCTTTTATTATCTTTGTCCAGTATGTTGACCATTAGCAACCAACCATAGTTAAATAAAAAAAAATCCTTTGCTCTAATACTTTCAGGGATAGAATGTATTAGAAGAGAGATTAAAGTCAAAATTAATACGTTTCTACCATCTAAAGAGAGACCATCGTTAGGAGCCAGTCAATACTTGCATAGCTTTACAATTTACATTTTTGGCACTAAGAATTTATCAATTTTTCTCTATCTCATTTTTTGCTCGTTTGAAAGTAAAGAATGTTAAAAAAGTGTATGCGAAGTCTTATCGAGTACCTATTAAAAAGTTTAAATTATGAGGTTCAACTCTTACAAATAAGTGTTGCGATGATTTGCGGTATGACTTTGTTTTTCTCATGTGCATGATCACCTTGAGCTTGAATGTTTGGGACTGTCAGATTCCTCCTCTTCTTGCTCCATCTGAATATAAAACACAATTAATATGCAAATAAAAAACGTACTAATTGAGGTTATGGTATTATTTTTTATAAATATATTACGTGAAATTAATTACGATGTTTATTTAAGCCCTTATTAGAGTTCAAAAGACTTATGAAAAATATAGGTAGATTATAAAATGGACTATGTTGAATACACAAATCAAATCAAATGGTGTCAAACAGATGCCAAGGATGTGAATAAATACATTATTTTTGATTTTCCATAAAAGAAGTTTTAAATATGATGAGCACGAGGAACGATTAAATTATTTTCTCTATGAGGCTAGCAAAACAAAATAAACTACTGCAAAACAAATAAAAGGTCATTTAATATAGTGTATTAATTTTTCAGTTACACTAACGACATAATTACAGAAGATATAGTATTCGTTTCCAAAGATCACTAAAGTTTACGCTCATAGTTTATTTATAATGGGGATACACATGATTTTGATAATGAATTCTAGAGTAGAATAAACATTTTGGAGCATGCTTGGAAACATACCATATTGTTCAATATTTTCCCTTGCTTTTTTTTTCAGGCATTTTCTAGAGATGTAGGAAAGAACTACCAATCTAACTTCAAATTAGAGGATGTTTGCAAAAGTGAATATAGTGGGAGGGAGGAAATATGTGGTTAATAACGATATTGTCATTTTATAATGTTTACGTAGCTTAGCACTATATGCACAGTAAAAAAATTGTTGATTGTCTTAAAATTTTTCTTCTTATTTATTTTAAGATTCAAGATTTGAGGCATGGACACAAGATTGCCTTCTTAGCTACGTACATAAATAATTACATGCCAATCAACCATTAATAAACACAATAATGGTTGAACTATTACGCCATAAAACAAGTTAAAAAGAACAGAGGCAACTCAAATACTAAACCAAAATTCACCTAGGAGATAGAAAATTATGTCATCAACAAACGATTAATCACTTTAACGAGTCGATATTCAAATTATAACTTCGGTCTAACCTTGTATTCCGCTTATATAATTATTCAAATACTAGATGCAGATGGGAGGCATTAGAATATTTATATTTGAGAATATTCGGACTGTGTTTCAATAAGTTGTGATTAGCTTGTCAGTGATAACCACCCCTATGACAATTTTTACTTACAGCATGTAAAAGTTATAATTCCAGTGATCTGACATCGAAGACAAAAAACGCTCTTATCAAATAGCATATTAACACGCAAGCAATTCAAATATTCTAAAGGAGTTTGAACTACTACGGTTTCATTTAATGGTTTTTAATAATATGGCTAGTAGAGAAAATAATTAAGATGATCTAAACATTATCAACTATATTAATTGATTGCTCAAAATTGTTAAAAGCATTAAATTTGCTTGGTTATGCAATAATATATTTTTTGGTCAAATTTAGCTCGGTAAATTGTGTCGGGGTGAAGTAAGAGATGAGGGAGCGACTTTACGCAATCACTTAGGAATTTTACAATATTGGTAATATTACAATACCTTATTTTTAGTTGTGTGCCTAGTTAAAATAAATACCTATCCCTCTTCATTTTTAAAGTCTTTATATCGTTTACTGGTCTTAATATACAAATTATTCAAAATTTCACCCTATAGGAGTCAAACACAATTCCTTAAGATGCCGTAATATCATTGATAAAACTAGTGCCTTACCGCCTTCCAACTCTACAGCAGTAGTTTTCAACCAAGCAATTGTGACCCAATTTGGGGTCATGGTGTGCTTCGGGTGTGGTCACAGGACTTGTTGAGCAATTAGCTTTATACTTACTTTGTTCATCTATTAGAGATATAAGAAGTGCATCTGAGTTATAGAATGTAAGCGTTAAATGTTAAAACTGTTGTTTCCTTGGTTACACAACTCTGACTCTAGTCGTGTTGAGCCGACGCCGGGAGGGAATCGAGGTCGAATCTCGGTGGGTAACTGGGTGGTTTTCCTAATGGTTTTCACTTTCCACGCAAATGCGGGTTCATTCCTCTAAAATTCAACCTCCCATTTCTAATCATTAATGTAATTAGTACTTACGTATAACCGAAGGTATAAGACGCGTGCTAATATTATAAACTCTGACTTAGCTGACTAGCATCCTAATATCTGGACGGGATGTGTGATACCATACCATTCAAAATAGCCATTGGGTTACATGATTCTGTTTTGCAACATCTTAGTCACATTCGTGTACTCACTATCTAAGCAATTTATAGTATTTAAAACAAGTATCGGTGGGCACGTGAGCTTAACGTAAACTCATTTGGTTTTTTGGGGACGGGGAGGTTAGGATTCAAATTTTGGCCGGGTGTACAGGAGGTAATATTTCATAAATGGTTTTCACTTCTTCCTCCAATTAAATTAGGGTACACTTTCTCTAAAGTATACCTACCTAACAACTGTAATAATTCCGTGAAAAAATAAGTTAACTCTATGATATAAATGCTTGTAAACAATCAAGATGATGTGATTAGGGTCAAACCGTGGGAAAGGTTGGACACTACTGCTCTAATATATTTTATTTATAAAAAATATTTTTACAATTGAAATATAATACAATGTATATAATGTTCCACCATTCTCTCCTTCAGCGTACAAAGATAATTTATATAACGAGAATGAATATTTAACATTACCAAGCAACTTTAAATGTTTTTACTCTCATTAACAAACCATTATTGTAGTTGACGTGTTTATTAAAAATAAGATTCTTTTTTTAAGTTATTACATTATTTTCTCATATTTCCATATTACTTAAAAAAATCAAATTAAAGTTTTGTGGTTCAGGCGTTTCTACAATAATATTTGAATAGAGCGCGTGCTAACATGCAGAGTTACTAGCGCTTTTTGTCTTAAATGTTTGATTACTGGAACTAAAGAGTGGCCAGACCCGTATATCATAGGCCTTGGTGGTAACGTAATCTCGAAAAAGTAGGGGCCTTCACTCGTTTACTGTAGATGGACATTTATGTTATTATTTTTACCGTTTTTCTTGTATGAAAGAAATGTTAGTGCGCATACATTAATGTTGATGAGCTAGTTTGTATTCAAACTACCTATAATAGTAAATACTTTATATAAACTAGGAATTATACCGAGTGAAAAACATACTGAGTAATATGTCTACGATATGTGTACACATCTCCTTGTAATGGTAATGTAAAATGTATTTAGGGGACTTGGGTGCCCCTGATTTGTTACGTTTTTTATGATAATTAGATAGTGTAGGAACTTCTCAGACCTTACTATTATTTGCTTGTCGAAGCAATTGTATTTTATAAATTACATATCTTTAATCCTTATTGAGCCCCTTCTGAATTTTAAGCAATATGATATATTAGGTAATATTTTGCTTGTCTTATGAAACTTTGTGTTTTTTCTATAATAGAACTATATATTTACTAAACTAAGCTTTGTGGACTATCATTATTAACGAAGTAGTATAATTAAGTTTTCAAACAGCCACTCTCCCTTTGCTCTGTTTTTTTAATTGATAAGAGGCCACCCTTCTTTTTTATTACTAATAACAAAGGGGATATTTCAGTATGACTGCTACTTTTCAAGATAAATAAATGTATATCGTACTCTGGCAATAAATGCAGGCAACCTTTTCCTCTACTGACGTAGCTGACAAAGAGATTTTGTTTGTCACCTTCATTAAAAGGCTTTGATAAAGTATCCATGATATATTTAAATAAGAGTAACTATAAAATTTGTTTTATAGTTTTATTTCTAAATTACTTCTAAAGCAACAACTAAACAAATGTACTTTTTTTATAATATGCCTTCAGGAGCTATAGTGATACTAATTTTAAAATTTTGAAATATTCTAAAATCCACCAGTGATCCAGATATTTATAGTTTTTACATTTTATTGTTAATAAATACATTATTATTATTTATTTATCTGTGTAGTCTATATTAAGTTTGAAAATTTGAAAATACTTAAATGTGTAAATGTGAATTTAGCACAATTTTTTATAACAGTGATTTAATCAGTGATATCTATATTATACTGGTGTACCACCCCTGAATTGTTGCGACTAGAGTGAACAATTGTTCTAGGCGGCAAGATCAAATGCCGTAGGTTTGAAGAGCAATGTTCAATAACAATACAGTCAGGGTATTCTAAAAGAAAAACAGTGAGGTAATTATCACCGAACGTTAACAGGAAAGCATATACCTATATTATTTTTAACACATTTGTAATTTTCAGCTAGCTTGCTTGATTGGGACTTAAGAAAAGTCCTTAAGAGACATAGAATAATGCATAGCTATAGAAAAGTTTGTTGATAGCATTGGTTGATGGCTAACAAACAGGCGTCAACACCAAAATAGTACTATGGCCGGTACTTTCCCTATTTGTACTGCCAGAGCATTCAATAGTACATATATTAAGTGACCCACTCCCTGGGGTACAACACTAATTTAATCCGTACTAAATACTAATTATCAGACAATAGATGCCAAAAGGGGCAAAGAGAAAAAAAGGGTATTTTCTGAGCGGACCCCATTTAGAAACTAGTGGAGTTCCGCGCTTTACCCACCCAAGCTAATACCATACGCGAAGCGTTGCAACAAGAATTAATCAACGTATTAAACACATTGACCCAACAGGGTTCTGAAAACAGGATAGACAGCCTGGTTGCAGCCAATCAAAAAATATAACAGGTATGTAGTCTTAGGGACTCAACAGGGAAATATAGTGCTAGTGGAGAATGGCAACCATTTGGACTAAGTCCTTATTATATCTGGAGCTTAAGGCTCCTATTTTGAAGCTAGATCATATGGACATAGAAAAAATATGTAGTCAAGCTTTCTGACTAAAGAAAATTAAGTCAGCTTGACATAAAAACTAAACTTAGTCACTCTGACTGAAACAAGAAATCTAATTAAACATAATAGTCGCCTCACCTGTACTACGTCTGAGGGACATAATTCTGATAAACAAAAAATCTGAAAGACTTGGGAAACATTATCTACTCTTCACACTAGACCCATGAGTCAGATGGACTTATTAACGTCACCTCTATACTTAGACAATAGAAGAAGATTCTTCTAGGTGGCGCGGCGGTGAATCCCACGCCCAATACTCCATGGCCACCGGTTCCTTCGTAGAGTGAGGTAGCAGAGGTTCCTTCTTCGCCGATGCGAGGTGATCATATTACTGTGTCGTGAATCCGAGAGGCACTTATTTTATACCCTTTCTCTGATTAAAATGGAACAATAAAAAGAGAAATAGAAAAGTCGTAAAAGCACTGATGGAGATAGGAGGGGCTGGAGCTTGAGGGTGAGGTAAAGGGGAGGTTCGAAGAAACGCTGCAACAACAGTGGCACTCGAGGGTCGTGGAAGCGAGCCTAGCTCAGTTGAATTCATTTTCATCTCTAGTATTGTAGCGAGCATAATATGTGTTTTGGAAGCACCCTGTCGCCATACTTGTTGAATATTTTGCTTGAAGGCATGTTGGCGGTATCCGATCCCATCCAGTCACGGTGAGTAAGTTTAGAAGCATATTATTAATAAATATTTCAAATCTAATTCTCTTCTTCAGGTTCTGCTATTATATTTATCACAATTTAGTATTTTTATGCAACCACGTGTCTATTTTACATACTTGTAGTATTTTCTTTTGGAGACATCGTGATCATATCCAACCCCATCTAGTCATGAAAGGTGGATCTTCAAGTATATTAATTATCTCCTTTGGATTTTGCCAATATAATTATTATAATTTCATATTTTTACTTAGCCTAATAGTGTAGCTGTCAACTTTACAAGATTGACACGCTACACTGAGTGGGCATGAACATACGCATTTCCAAGGTCCAAAGCGTCACGCTCAAGTTTATCGTTTGCTTCATTGTGGAGGGACAGATTTAACGGTTTCTTTCAACGTTCTTGTGTGAAAACATGTCTATGATGAATAAAAGCCTTTATGTTTGAAAATAGTGAGGTTTTATACCACACTTGCTTGAAGAAACATTTACATTAAAGGGTGTACAATTCAGTTTCACAGGTAATACTGTACAAATGCGGATACAATCTTTAATATATTTAAATATGTAGTTATCATCCATGTTGTTTACAGTCTGCCAAGTTTATATTTATATTTAAAGTTGGTTATTAGCTCGTATATTGGTTTCAGAAACCATATTACATTGAAATTTTGATAAATATAATGAATAAGTTATATTAAAAGTTTATTACATTTATTTGAATGACAAACTTTGTGAAGTTGCTATACATTCAAACTATCACTTTGGTTATAGGCTTGTAGAAAGTATTATTATTACCTTTTTTTAAATGTTGGCTCATATCTTGTATGCTGCTTTCAGAAACCATATAATGTTGAAAGTTCGATAACTATAATGAAACAAGTTAGCTAAAAACTGTATTACATTTGTTTGAATGAAATATTTTGTGTAAAAGTCATACGTTCAAATGATAATTTAGGTTAAAAGCTTGTAATAAGTATAGTATCTACTAAACCTTGATTTTAGTAAGAATACCAATCTGTAAGGCTTTATTTCGTACCAGAAAACTCTTATATATATATATATATATATATATATATATATATATATATATATATATATATATATATATATATATATATACTATTTTGGTAGGATAAACGCCCATTTAGAACGAAAGTAGAAATTTCCTAACTAAACACAACTATAGGGTTCGATTCTGGTATGAGATCAAGCCTTACAAGCGAGCTTCCTTCAAAAATCATCGTATATATTAGGCTACATCATTGATCTCTTTAGTATAACTGGATGGACATACACATGCACATTCCAAGGACAAAAGCGTGACGCTCAAGTGTATCGTCTTCTACACTGAGGGGGGGAAAGATTTAACGGTTTCTTTAAATGTTCTTATGCGAAAACATGTCTCTGATTTATAAAAGTGTTATTGTTTGAAAATAGTTAAGTATTATACCATACTTTCTTGAAGAAACATTTACATTAAAGGATATACAATCCAGTTTTACAGGTAATACTCTACAAATACGAATAAAACCTTAGATATTTCAATTTTTATGTAGTTATCATCAATGTTGTTTACAGTCTGCCACGACAACACTTATATTTAAAGTTGGTTATTAGCGTGTATATTGGTTTCAGAAACCATATTTTATTGAAAGTTCGATAAATATAATGAACAAGGTATCTTAAAAATTGATTACATTTGTTTGAATGACAAACTTTGAATAGTTGCCATGCATTCAAACTATCACTTAGGTTATAGGCTTGTGGAAAGTATTATTGTAATAATACCTGTTTTTTTAAGTTGGCTCATATCTTTCAGAAATCATATTATGTTGACATTTCGATAACTATAATGAAACAAGTTAGCTAAAAACTGTATTACATTTGTTTGAATGACACACTTTGTGTAGAAGTCTTACGTTCAAATGATAATTTAGGTTATTGGCTTGTAGGAAGTACAATATCTTATAAACCCGGATTTTAGTAATAATTCCAATCTGTAAGGCTTTATTTCGTACCAGAATACTACCATATATATAATTTTTTGGTAGAATGAACGGCAATTTAGAACAGAAGTTGAAATTTCCTTCTGGAAGGTCTTTTATCCTAACTAGACACAAATATAGGGTAGGATTCTGGTACGAGATAAAGTCTTAAAAGTAAGCTTCCTTCAAAAATCATCGTACATATTAGGCTACATCAACTTATTTAAAGAAAAAACTAACCTGTTTTGAACTTTTATATGCTCTTCAAAGCTTTAACTAACATATTTATTTAATTTAACCACTCTCACATTGATGTATCTCATATAATCAATCAAATTAATGAACGAATTCAAAATGCCACATTGCCTTGTATGGGTGAAAGAAAGTAAGAGATACCCGAAAGTTTACTTCTCTCTTACCCAATGGTATGCAGACGACAGCTCGAAAATTTCAGCCACAGATGTCCATCCAGTTATAGTATAGAGATCAATGGGCTACATCAACTCATTTAAAGATAAACTTAAAAGTTTCGAACTTTGTTACGCTCTTCAAAGCTTTTACTAACATATTTATTTCATTTAACTAGTCACACATTGATTTATCTCATATATTCAATCAAATTAATGAACACTGTCGAAATGCCACATTGCCTTGTATGGGTGTAGGAGAGAAAGAGATACCTGAAAGTTTTATTCTCTCTTACACAATGGTATGCAGACGACATTACAGCTTCGAAAATTTCAGCCATAGATGTCCTTCAAGTTATAATAGATATCAATTGATTTAATAGATACATAGCGGAAGTAGCTTGTATCGATCTTGATCACCATCATAATAAATATTTCAAAACACCTTAATTCTTATCGAGATATTTGTTTTATTTATACTTAATTTAATTCTTAATTTTTAATATACATCCTGAAAAAATTATGATAATCTATTTTCTAACATTAAATGTCATGGTTTATAGATAACAATTTTACTTGTATGGTGCTCAAGACATTTCTCAACAGGAAAGCAATTTCCTTCTGAAGGGGCAAGGGGGTAGCGTTTTGTTGTTCTGGGATGTTGCGCACGAGAAGATGGATGTCAATATTATAAGAAAAAATGTCAAAATTTTTGGAATATATGTGTTAAATAATGTATAGTTGAAAAAAAAGTTTGTATTATCTTATTTTCTAAATGTAAAACGCTTGTATATAAAAATCATGGACAATTTATCTGGTGGTGTCAGGAAACCAGCTGTGGTTCCAAACAGCAGGGGGACCTTTTTAAGCAATACAGGTTTAACAATTCCGGGTATGGGAGCATGTTACCATGGGGATGACACTCTGCTTCTACCTAGGAATAACTCCATCAACAATATAATCTTTCCTGGAAATCTGGCTTACCCAGAAAGTATAATAAAGCCACAGAAGCTGTCATGTAAGAACTTTTTTTTTCTCATTCCTATTTTATTGTCAATTCATTTTTTAACGTAAAAAAGGACCTTTATCATACACTTTATAATTTATTCTGTTCGATTATTTACAAGAATGTTAACTTTCACATTTTGCAATTTATGGGTCAGAGTGGATGACAGTTTTTATTTTGTGCTTACAATTTTCTCAAAATAGTGGTTAATTATTTATTTGTGTTAGTATGTGTTAATGTTAACCAATTTGTACATATTAATGCTGTTGTACATAAACTAATGTTCAGCCTCTTGATATAACTTGAATTTATATGCACACAGGTTAATAGGCACCAACCTGTACCTAGTCCTTGATATATGCACGTTTACCAAATATTTGGCTCCATTTAATCAAGTTTGTCACTTATATATTTAAACTTCTACAAGCCATTGGCTTCCAAAATGTGGCCTTCATTTGGAGCATCTGACCTAAATTAAAATATATGAAAGTTAATTTGGGGGTACATTTTATATTATCTTATAGTTTAGCTTAACTTGTTGGTGAGGTCAACGGGTAGCTCCCAATGCTGGTACAGACAGGACTACTGGTCTTCAGGGATGAACTAGTAGCTACCACACTGGTACAGACAGGACAACTGGTATGTGAGTAGCTCCCACACTGGTACAGACAAGTCTAATGGTCCATGAGGATGATCTAGTTGCTCCCACCATTGGTACAGACAGGACTACTGGTCTGCGGGTATGAACTAGTAGCTCCCACCATTGGTACATACAGGACTACTGGTCTGCAGGGATAAACTAGTAGCTCCCACACTGGTACAGACAGGACTACTGGTAGAGTTTGTCCACAATAGGTTTTTACCTGGATGACAGTTCGAAAATCATATGTTTAGGTTTTGGGTTGCCAACACTGTTTTGTTATAAATGTAAAGTTTTTTAATTACCGGTTATATTTTACATTTAAAATAACGTAAACTAAAGTTTTCTCCTAGTATTTCATTACTTTTAATAATTTATTTTTATACAACTTGAAACAATTCTTCAAACATAATTAAAAGTACTTATTCTTTATTTTGGAATGTTATTGATTGTGTGTAATATAGTGCATACATTAATACATTTTAATACAGGCATCATATTTACTTGGAAAAGAGAAAATACTTGTCTTTTTTATATATAATAAATGATTTTATGATTATTTTATCATATTTCAAAATATTTAACTGAATAAAATATTTTCATCAACTGTGTGGGTGCATCATTGTAAAAAGCTTGTTTACCGTCATGTTCAACCACATAGTTTAAATTCGTCGGTCGACATTTTAAAACTATGTTCGTTATAAGTTTTTGTGGAAGTGGTGTGAATAATAATATTTTTAAGTGGAATAGAACGATAAATAAGCTTTGTGCCCGACCTCAATAAATATATAAATAATATTGGCTTAAACACTGTGGTTAACTATCACATTCATATATTACCATCTGTTGTACTACAGTTATCCAAAGTGATGGATGTCAGCTGTTGGCGTAAGGATATATTAGGGACTACTTCTAGTAACATTTTGAGCTGTCATCCAAGTAAACTAAGGTCGTGAATGAATTATATGTGGGGATAAACTAGTAGCTCCCACACTGGTACAGATGGTCCATGGATGAACTAGTAGCTCCTACCACTGATACAGACGGGACTACTAGTCTGCAGGAATGAGCTAGTAGCGCCTACCACTGATACAAACAGGATTACCAGTACTTTGTTACAATGCTCATGTGTAGGGTATGATTAACAAATATTCTTGTTTCGTGATTGTCAAAGACTCTTTGGATTATATGGTACCATCAAATGGGGCTACTTTGAACATGGGGGCTACTTTGAACAAAAGTATGTAAAATGATAAACATGCATTTTTGACAATGTTGTCATTTACCTTGAAGGACTATTTTTTTCCCTTATACAATGTGGATATCAAAACATCATATTTTCACCATATTTGAAAAAACATTTATACTCCTAAAAAAAAGCAATACCACTTTTTTTTTTCTTTTTTTGCTATGCTGCGAATCATCTCTGCCCACAGTCCGATGTGTAGTAAATTGGGATGTTCCCCCTGGTTTATCATTATTTGATTCATTCTTAACAAATTTCCACAAATTTCACTGTTTATAGTGAAAAAATAAGTTTTTTATAAATTTTTATTTTAGTCAATGTCATTTTTTGCCCAAAGTGGGGCTAATGTGAACAACCGCATTTTAGGGCATTCTAGGCAAGGGCCAAAGCTAGTAATAGGGGACAATTTGTCCTCCCATTTTTCCCCAGATGTGTTGAAGAAGTGTGAGGAAAGAAACATCAAATTTGTGTGCTTACCTGCAAATACAACTCACTTAACCCAACCACTTGATGTTGCTGTGTATGCACCCCTTGACAAGCATTGGCGTAAAATTCTTGAGGAGTGGCGTATGACTGCAAGAAGACACATTGAAAGTCTTCCTAATGAGGTTTTCCCAAAACTTTTAAAAAAACTAATGACTGCCTTGAAACCAAAAGCAAGAGACAATATAATATCTGGGTTTGCTTGCACTGGTATTAGACCATTTGATAGAAAACATGTTTTGAATAAGCTTCCTGATCCTGCTTCAACTGCTGAGAAAACCCCAAACTCCGGAGACCAAGCTACAGTAACTATGCTGGGTCTTAACAAACCTATTGCCCCTAGCACTCCCAACAGAGCACCAGATGACAACAATGATCTTGACCTGGCTCATACACCTCCTATGATAATGGAAAATGTTGTAATAACAATGCTAAGTGAAATGTGCAAGGGTCCAAAAGCAAGGGCATCTAAAAGGACAAATTTATTTGTAAAACCTGGCAGCAGTATTAGTTTTGAGGAATACGAAAAATCAATAAAGGCCACAACTAGTGGTACCTCTACAGTGGCTAGTAAGCAAACAAAATCAAAGTCCAAAAGCAACAACAAAAATAAAACTCCCACTCCATCTAGCTCTGATTCTGAAGACTTCGATATGCCATCCGATGTAGAATCATTTATGGATGTTTCTATTTTGTCATCTGATCCAGGACCTGATGTTTTACCTGTAAAAGTAACTTCTTGGGTAATTGTTCAATACTTATTGAAGACGAGTAAGAAACATTTTGTTGGACAGGTGATAGAACAAATTCCAACTAGGCTCATAGTTAAATTTACCAAACATACCCTCGGTGGTTTTATATGGCCAGATGTTGAAGACTGTGATGACATAGCAGAAGAAGATATCATTCAAGTACTGCCAGAGCCCACAACAAACAATAGGGGCATTATGAAGTTTAACAGCATTGCATTTGCTGGTTTGAACTTGCATTAAGTATTGACAGTGAAATGAGAATAACTTGTATATACTGTGTAAATAGTCTAATTTTAAGAAAGCGCAAAAAAAAAACTACCGAAGAAGTATTTATAATTTTTTTAAATTTGAAAATACAAACCTTTATGAACAATTTCATGTACTTACAATGTTTAAAAAGTAACAAGAATACTGCATTATGTTTAATACAAACCTTTGTGCAAAATTAGGTAAGTCGCTCATTTTTTTAATGGTACTAGATTCATTTTTAACCAAACTCTATGATATATTATACCAACATGTTCAGAAAAGCCCCTCATTTAGGCTATCCATCAAACAATGTCCTAACTGCAATAGTGTGCCTGTCACAGTGGTTTCAAATATGTGTTCAAAGTAGCCCCATCTGTGGGGTTACTTTGAACGGTCGTTCAAAAAATTTTATCGGATAAAAATTGAAAGGCCAATTTTTTAAATTGTTAATATTTTGATAGTACAAACCTGTCCCATGGTTTTAAAAATACAACCATGTTTGTACACGGCTTAGTTTAAAAAATATTCAATAAATATGGTGTTTTCTGTATCAAAGTAGCCCCATTTGACGGTAGCTTATATTCATATATTTGATCATCAAACTGTCAAATTTATTTAATTTTCAAACCAATGCTAAGCTTTTTTTTTTTTTTTTGCTGCTTGTATGTTTATTGGATGCCTCCATGCATTGTTTGCCAGTGGGTTTGGTAAATAGTAGGCCTAAGTAGTTCTTAAGGTCCTTCTTGAGAAAGAAACTGTTTTGCTAAGGGCATCAACCAATCTACTTAATGTTTAAGGGTGGTAATCATTAGGTTGAATACATAATCATTTTCACACATTATTAGCTATTTTAACTGCTTCAAAGATAAAAGTTTTCACTCTGAAAATGTCAGGAAATGTACTATTTTGGTTGATTCAAGACCATGGTCCTTGCATTTAAATAGAAGGACAGTGTGGAAAGTGGCACTTTCTCACTTTGATAATATAATTTAATGAGAGAGATGTCACACTGAATTGAACTACATTTGATAAGGCTTAGCTCACAAAGTTAAAATCAAGAAATAGCTTCCTCATTTGTTGCCACCAAGGCCTAATGAAGAGGAGTATATGAGTGACGCAAGAATGGGATTCTCTAAAACAGCACGATGGCTTAATTTGAGGTCCAACAAAAAAATTTAAAAAAATTGGCCAAGCAAAGAGAGATTCTGTTTTAACTTGATCATTTGACATTTCATCAGAATCTTTGTTCAGCTATAACTTTCAAATGTGTCAACCAATTTCAACTAAATTTGGCAGGAACATACTTTAATCCTTTCCGAACAAGTACATACATGATTTTTTTAATCATGATCTCTCTTTCAAGATGGCAACCACTTAGTATAATTATGTCTGTTTGTTCCACGATTACTGCCAAATGCATGGATCACTTTTAATGAAAGTTGGCAGGAACATTCTTAGAACCTAGGTCGAATGATATATGTACCTAGTTTTTAATTCTGACTGTTTTAATATGGAGGCTAAGTAGCCTGCCTGCCCTATTTTGTTTTATAAGGTCGCACAGGGGTGTAGTGGAGCTGGAGGAGACGATGCTCCAGCACTGGCTTTGAGGCATAAAATATAACTTTCTCTGGAAATTATACTTGTTTTTCTTTAAATATAGGTGTACACAACTTTTCATTTAAATTTATAGTAATTAAAAGTAAATTAAAATAATGATAACAACAGATGGATGTCCCTTTAAACAATAATGTAAGACAGATACGAATACACGAACCTGAAACCTTACCCTCCCCACCACCTCTAATAAATAACTCCGGCACTCCTACATTTGGTACTGCACCCCTGATGTTGCACACAATCACTGCTCACAGGTTTGGAAATAATCATAATCATATATTTCATGATTAATTTTGTCTTATTGGTATGAATAATTTAATTGAAACTTTGCATTTATTTCAAGGAAAAAAAATCTTCAAGTTGCTATTAGTTGGCAAAATAAAAATTTCCGAGGAATTGTGGGAACTATGCTCTACAAATCTGTTTTAAATAGCCAAATATTTTTACAAAGAACCATCTTGAAGGCCTTTTTTCCTACTGGAATCCTACTATGACGTAGATAAGAAAAAATACCCCTGAAAAGGTTGTCACTCGCTTCGATGGGCGCAACCCTGTCACCACTCGGGGTGAATTGACCATAAAAAGTATGGTAAATTTAGTTTGCCAGCTTCCACAGTAAAATAAACTTTTTCCTGACAGCATGTGCTGGTTGTCAGGCCTGTGGAGTCGATACACCAAGCCTTTGACTTTGACTCCTCTATTTTCCTACTGTCCAACTTCACCTCCTTCATAAATGTATAATGTTTATTAATTAATAATAAATTTACTACAGTAAAACGCTCTAATACAGATGACTTTATGGGAAGCTACTTTGGCACTGTGAATAAATTAGTCAAACAAAATTACTAACATTGATCCTAAAAAAATGTTATAAAGTAAAAATGATATATTTACCACATATTGTTATAGTATTTTAAGTTTTTATTTTAAAGTCTGATTCAGTACATTTTTACTAACTCAGTCTCCACCAAAAATTGCTTATGGCTCCAACTCCACAGCCTTGCTTCTAAATATAATATTGATTAACAAAGATCTACTTGAGAACTAATAGCTACCCAGTCCCAACGCAACCCTCTTCAGCCTAGTTGCAGTCTCACCAGGAATGTGTATTTTACAACCAAACAAGCAAAGAGGATACAAAGTTTGTCAACATTATCTTCTCATTCATAAGTTCAACTGAGTGTTAAAAAAAATATGTTTGAGTATTTATGCATTTATAAAATATTGATTATATTAAAAATATATTTACTAAAGATAAACATCTAAATAAACTAAAAAATGACATAAACCTAGAAAATATGAGCTAAACAAAATTACAAAAAATGACCTAAGAATGACTTATAAAAAAATGTTTCCACAACCAAGGGATCACGAACAGAATTTTAGATGCACATGAGCATTGTCTGTTGGGTTAGCTTGCATAAAAAAAAATACGTCATCAAAATCCAGGCCCTGGTGATACTTATAAGTTTATTATTCAAGATAGTGTATATAATTTTATTATCTTATATATTTTGCTTGAAATTTTACCTTTATTAAAAGAGTCTCATTATTGCCTCACGAAATACCTCTTGAACAACATTTGACTTGAAAGGTTGACAAACGGAGTGATATTCCCCCTCATAATAAATGTTTTTTTACTCCCCATTCTTTCTTATTCTATTTCTGAGAATAATATGACATTTAAATGATGTAGAATTTCTTTTAAAAACTAACATTTCCTAAGCAGTCCCATCATTTAACAAGTTGTAGTTGCTCCTAGCTGGCGTACCTCTCTGAGTGACCTGATTTGTCTGACAGTTGCAGGACCTGAAGAAAGGATGGACCCTATGTACATGTCTTACTCCCAAGCCAACGGTGTACCCCAAGAGTCCAAGCTTGCCACATACATGGTACGCTACTCTCAACTTCACTTACATTGGGTCTTTGTGCTAATCCTAGTTGATAAATTGTTGCTAATACAATGTTTAAATTTTAAGGGGGAAAGGAAAGTGGTTTTACAGTTTTTCTTATGTCAAAATAAATCACATATTTCATGAGTAGAAACAGAAGAGTTTAATTTTATTCACATGGTGACCTCAACATTTCTTGAATATCGATCGGTCAAGAGTGTCCTAAATTTAATGACAACTTTTTCTCTTCATTCAAAAAGTTTGTCATCTAATGTCGCTATGCTCACGACAGATATTCAACAACTGTTGATATCACCACCTGAAGAAAATTAAGCTCTTATGTTTCTTCTGAAGCAATATGTGATTTATTTTGGCCAAAAAAAAAAAGTTTTGCTATAAAAACTGCAAAAAAACACTGGCCTTTTCTCGCATTCCCTACATCCCCATCATAAGAGAAATCTCACAGGGTGACTTATAAATGTGTTGTGTGGACACTCTCTTGCAATAGAATATAGACCACTGCTAGGGATGTATTTGTTTTTAAGTCGGCTATATTGTATTGGAGCGTGTGTGCACTATGCCCCACTAACCCCCACCGTAACAAGTCACTAACTGCTAGTTTTGTTTACTTGTCAGAATCGCCAAAACCCCGTCACTCCTCCGAGCGGCCACACTCAGTCCCTCACTAAAAGCTTGGCAGGACTGTGCTTAGACCAAGGGGTCAAAAAGGTTTGGGACTTTCACTCAACTCTTTCTTTATCTTGTGTTTGATTGCCTCTGCATGAACTACCTTCACTGGATTTTTTCTAACTCTACTACTAATTAGTTTACACACTTTCATTGGTATAATGTTACCGTGTGCATGGCCATTTTAATATTTCATATAAATACTATGTCCTCTCTGGCCAAACTCCATGCATGGGGACCTTGGTTCTATCCAGGACAAGCCAGTAATTTATTTGTTACTCAGCATGTCTGTAAGCTGTGTGCTGATATAAAGTCAATAAGGCTGGTACCCGCTTCTCTAGTCAAATGGTCTAAGGCAGCGGTTCCCAACGTGGTGTATGTGCCAGGATGTTTGCCAGGGGTATGCGAAAAGATGCCAGCAGTGTAAGACAAAAAAAAAAAAAAAAGATCAGTCAAAAGTTATGAAATTAACTCAACTGTATGGTGAAAGGCAGTGCGGGTTTTCTTCTATATTTGACCTTGAGAAAATGATTTAAATTTCAAACATAAAATAGTTTTTTATAATTAATAATAAAGTAATAAATAAATTAAATATGTCAGTTTTTATTGTAACTTTTGCTTTTTGAAAGTATAAATAAAAAGTATTCCGTATTCAGTTTATTGTCACATTGTTTTTTAATCCCATTACTAGCCCATTTATTTTCATTAGCAACAAATAAATCAGAAATAACTAATAATGTGGTAACTTAACATTTTGCAAAAAATTATGGTCACAATGTATGTAAATGGGCTGCCAAGGGGTACGCAAGTGAAAAAGGGTTGGGAACCGCAGGTCTAAGGCACCACTCACATTTATACTAGACTTTTGACAACAGGGAGACCGAGGTTCAGATCTTGGTTGGGTGTACTGAGGCTGGTTTTAACTAAAATGTTTAACCACTATCTTTCCACACTAATACAGGTACACTTCCTATAAATTCAATCTTGTTCATCCCTAACACATTAGTGTAATTACAGCACTACACATGTGAATAACATGAACAGGTAGTAAGATGTGGTGCTAAAGAAAGAAGATTGAGATTCCAGTATAGCTTGAAGAATTTCATTGAGCACCTGGAGTATTTTGTTCCTTCACAAATAAGCTGACGAAATAGAACTGTACTCTCATAATTTCACCAAATATTATTATTTTCGTCTAATTTTCCAAGACAGTTTTTTTCTTCCATACCTCTGGAGTAGTCTATCTTTGTTAAAATTGTTTATACATTTTTGCAGATAGCTCGAAAGGGTGGTAGGATGTGTGTCACAAAAAAATATAACCTTCTTTGTTTTCTACTTGCAATATTTGACATTTTCTTGACATGACTACACTACGACCAACATTATATGATCATTTTACAAATACATCGTAACATAAATATGATTTTTAAATAAGCCAATCTTTTCTTGAACAATAAATGTTTTGTAAATCTTAGACATATTTCAAAATCTGGTGTTGGGAAAATTAAAAACAATCAAAGGTTTTCAAATTTCCCTTTATAAATAATTAAATATTTTTTTATAAATAATTAAATAGTTATTTATAAATAAGTCCTTTATTTCATTTCATTTGGTACACAAAACATTTTTCTTGTTATATTTTTATAAAATAAACATAGCTAAGAGTCGTCAAACAGCATGAACCTGCTCTGAGACAAACATGAGCCCTGTCATACAGCATGAACTTAAGCTGAGACAAACAACCCTGTCATACAGCATGAACCTATTCTGAGACAAACATGAGCATTATCATATAGCATGAACATGCTCTGAGACAAGCACAATCATCATATAGCATGAACATGCTCTGAGACAAGCACAATCATCATATAGCATGAACATGCTCTGAGACAAGCACAATCATCAACATGAACCTGCTCTGAGACAAGAACAAGCATCATCATGAACCTGCTCTGAGACATGAACAAGCATCATCAGCATGAACCTGCTCTGACATAAATACGAACATTGTCAGATGACATTAACCTCTTCCTGCTCCGAGTCAAACACATGGATCGTTAGACAGCACAAACCTGCTGCGAGACAAACACGAGCTTCGTCAAACAGAACAAACCTGCTCTGAGACAATTGCAAGGGTTTAAAACTTTTTCTATCAAGAGATATAGAACAATCTATTTAAGAGAATGCGCCAGATCTGCTCGGCTGATTCAAGATGGCAGTGTTTAGCAAATTGTACATGATCTTGGGACATACCTGTCTGTCAGTGGTTGCAGCACAGTACCAAGAGGAGTTTGGCAATGTCTACTAGTCTACTCTCCACTCAGCTTGAATATCCAAAGTCTACTCTACACTTGGCTAGAATGGCCAGAGTCTACCTACTTTCCACTTGGCTAGAACAGCAAGAGTCTACTTTCCACATGGCTAGAACGGCCAGAGTCTACTTTTCACTTGGCTAGAATGGCAAGAGTCTACTTTCCACTTGACTAGAACGGCCAGAGTCTACTTTTCACTTGGCTAGAATGGCCAGAGTCTACTTTCCACTTGGCTAGAACGGCCAGAGTCTACTTTCCACTTGGCTAGAACGACCAGTCTACTTTCCACTTGGCTAGAACAGCAAGAGTCTACTTTCCACTTGGCTAGAACAGCAAGAGTCTACTTTCCACTTGGCTAGAACAAGAGTCTACTTTCCACTTGGCTAGAACAAGAGTCTACTTTCCACTTGGCTAGAACAAGAGTCTACTTTCCACATGGCTAGAACGGCCAGAGTCTACTTTCCACTTGGCTAGAACGGCCAGAGTCTACTTTCCACTTGGCTAGAACGGCAAAAGTCTACTTTCCACTTGGATATAACTGCCAGTTTACTCTACACATGACTAGAACGACCAGAGTCTACTCTACACTCGACCAGAAAGGCCAGAGTCTACTCTACACTCAACCAGAAAGGCCAGAGTCTACTCTACACTCGACCAGAAAGGCCAGAGTCTACTCTACACTTGACCAGAAAGGCCAGAGTCTACTCTACACTCGACCAGAAAGGCCAGAGTCTACTCTACACTCAACCAGAAAGGCCAGAGTCTACTCTACACTCGACCAGAAAGGCCAGAGTCTACTCTACACTCGACCAGAAAGGCCAGAGTCTACTCTACACTCGACCAGAAAGGCCAGAGTCTACTCTACACTCGACCAGAAAGGCCAGAGTCTACTCTACACTCGACCAGAAAGGCCAGAGTCTACTCTACACTCGACCAGAAAGGCCAGAGTCTACTCTACACTCGACCAGAAAGGCCAGAGTCTACTCTACACTCGACCAGAAAGGCCAGAGCCTACTCTACACTCGACCAGAAAGGCCAGAGTCTACTCTACACCTGGCTGGAGCTAATAACTGTCTTGTAAACTATCACAGTGAATCATAAACCTGTGTTCACAGTGTCTTTGTTTTTGCCTAGAATAACCTCATGGTGTGTGTGTGGTCCCTCAGGTGACCCCCCAGGCTCCAGAATTTGTCCCTGGAGCTAATGGGTCTCCCAGCTTCCTTGCTCAGTATGGAGGCCCAACAGGATCCCCGGGGTTTGTTCGTCGAGGCAGTGAGGAGAGTCCCCTGGCGGTGTCTCCCAGACTCACTCCCCAGCCCTCGCCTCCACTTAGCAACAGCTCCCCGACGTTGGACAAGACGCCCATCACGCCCGTCTCCACCTACCAGGTAACATGTCCCGTATGTTTAACCTTCCTTTGGGCCCTTTGGGCCATTATTTTGGGCCCTTAAGTGTCCAAATAAAGGTTAAAAACACTATAGTATTATATATAAAAATTTTAATTGCATTATTCATTAAAATAAACAGTTACCTTATTAATTAACGATGCCAAACTGTGATTTTTTTTTCAAGTTTTTCAAATTTGGTTCAAATGCAAAATAATTATATTCATGTTTCTATAATTATATTAATATATTTGCCTACTCTATAAGAGAACGGTGTGATTAGGTATGTATATATATTAAAATCAGTATACTGTAGAATATTAAAATCTATTCTACATTGTTTGGGAATATTTGACGTTCATTGTCAAAAGTTCATTGCTCTATGGGTTAGAACTGCAATGCGCACTAGCGCCCGGGATGCCCAAACTCTTCACTTTGGGCCCTTTATCAACCAGGTTGTGATGTGTGTATAGATTTTGACCAAATAATAAAACAAATTTAAAGATAAACTAGAGCTATATGTGGATTACCTTAACTTTGAATGAGTGATAAATCCTAGGACAGTCAAGACAGATCCACTAATACTTGAGTGTATATTTGGTAAAATATACCTTGATTTTATTACAAATGGGCAGTTAGAGCACCTTTTAGAATTTGGGCATTCCATGAGAAAGTGAGCCCCAACACATATTTCTTAAAGTGGAAAAAACAAACTAATTTCAATATATTTTATAATTTAAAACCCCAAAGTTATCATTGCCTGGAAAAACAAACAAAAAAAACTGATAATTATTTTTTAACCATGTACTTGAAGTTTGTGTTTGCACTCCCATGCTTGGAAAATAGTTTTGTAATCTAGGCTGGCAACACTGAAGAAGCATCTTTGTTTACATTTGGGAGAAGATTGTGTGTTGAGCTGATGCCCTCATATTTGTACTACAAGTTCCACATATAATTATTTTGATAAGGTAAGCATTTTGATCATTATCTAAAAATGAGAAATGAGTGATTGAGATGTCCCACCCGTGACAAAAAAACATCTAAAAGTTAGTCTATAGTGAAATTAGTTTGGAGGTTAGATTTGTAACTTTGTAAAAGTGAACAATTTCTTATGTTAAGCACGTTTCTCAAATATTTGTCTTATAAAATTGACGAGTCACAAGATTTTAAACATTTTAGTTTGTCCCACCCGTGACACCCAATGTCACGGGTGGGACAAAAGTTATGTTTGGCTCCAATTTCATGGTTATTTGCTGGTTATAGACATGTGACTGCACAATGGGATAAACTTCCTTTATGATATTTATTTATTTTCTTTAAATTAACCAATTAAATTAATTGTCTTAAACTTTTTTAAAGTAGGCCTATATTTGAGGCATAGGTCTAACTAAACTGATATTTTTTTCACAAAGTAAAATTGGCTAATGGCCTACTAAACTAACCTTTATTGTTGCAAGGTGCTGAAACAGTATTTTATATGCAGAATTTCCTTTCTTGATTTTTTTTTTTTAGAAAAATGGGAAAGACTACTTCAGTTGAGCGTATGCAGAAACTTAGGAAGAAACTGAAAGAAGCCAAGCCTAATGAGTACAAAATCCATCTAGAAAAAGAACGCCAGAGGGACAGGAAGAGACGGGAGAACATGAAGCGAAAAGAGACTACATCAACAAGGCTCATGGCTGCAAGAAGATTGAAAGAAACGGAACGAAAAAGAAAGTACAGACAGAAAAAGAAAGAAAATTCAAAAACTGCATATGCTGATGCAATGGAATTAGGACCACTCCTAGGGTCCTATTCTTGTGTTCAGTCCCTTGGGAAAGCAGTAGGTCGAGTTAAAAAAGTGCTTCCTTGCAGCCCCAGGAAAAAGACTGCTGTCATTAAAAAACTAGTGTACGAGAATTTTAACAAATTCCATGCTAAAACTATTCTTCCCAATGATATGGAGAAAAAAGAAGTTAAGCATGCATTATCTGAAGAAACAATAAAAAAAGTGGAGACTTTTTATCAACGTGATGATATTAGTTTCCAGTCTCCAGGCATAAAAGATACCAAAACTATCAAAAACCCCAAAACAGGAGAGAGGGTATTGTATCAGAAGCGCTACATGAACCTGACTCTTATTTGTGTTAGAAAACCCTGACATTAAAGTGAAAATAGCTAAGTTTTATGACCTTCGCCCCACTTATGTTCTCTTGACCAGTGAGATGCCACACAATGTGTGTGTTTGCAAATATCACAGTAATTTTAATTATATTGTTGAAGCCCTGAACAAGAAAGTTCAATACTTTCCAAATTCTGGTGCTAAACTACTTGAATTAATTTGTTGTGACATAAAAAATGAAAAATGCATGCTCGGGAACTGTAGTAGATGTACCACTGACCTACTCACTCTAATTGATGAAGATGTCTCCTGCAATCTCACTTGGAGTAAATGGACTGAGATTGAAGGACACTCTAAAATAGTTGCAACTGATGGAACACTTGAGGAAGCTGTTCATGAGCTTAACTCCCAGCTGTTTCATTTTAAGACACATGTGTATGTTAAGAGAATCCAATCTCAAACATTCATTGAGGTAAAACAGAACTTGCAGGCAGGTGAGGTTGTGTTGCAAATTGACTTTGCAGAAAATTATTCAGCCATCACACATGATGAAATTCAGTCAGCACACTGGAGTCATAAGCAGATCACAGTCTTTACTGCTTGCGCCTGGCTCCCTGGCGGTGAAATTCGTTCTTTTGCAATTGTAACAGATGTTTTGAGCCATGATAAGTATGCTGTCTTTGCCTGTCTTAAGAGAATCATCAGCGAGTTGAAGCAGGAATTAAATGATCTAGGGGAAATAAAGATATTCTCTGATGGGGCAGCATACCAATTTAAAAATCGGTTCACACTAACAAATCTTTGTTTTATGCCAGATGACTTCAATGTAGAGGGAGAGTGGTACTTTTTTGCCACCTCTCACGGTAAGGGAGCTGTTGATGGAATTGGTGCAGTTGTGAAAAGGGCTGTGTGGAGCAGAGTGAAACAACGCAAGGTTCAAATTGATAATGCTAAAGATTTTGTAGAAGCGGCTTGCTCTTCAGTAGAAAATGTCAAAATAATACACCTTCTACCGGAAGAAGTCGAAATAAATAAAGAGATGCTGGATGAAAGATGGAGGTTTGTAATTGGTATTGATAAGCTACAGTCACTACACTTTTTGAAGGGCTACAATAAGGAAAGTTTGATTGTAGGGCGCACTTTCCGGTCAGAGCTTTCCAAGTTTAAAGTTTTCAAGCTTGACTTCTCGGCTATCTACCCAGAGAGCGATTCTGGCAGTGCAGCTTGTGAAACATCTCCATTGGATTCATCCAAAGGCATGGTTCCAATAAAGGCTCCTACAGTTGCGGACATAACGGCAGGTTCTTTTTTGCTAGTCGAATTCACAACCTCCAAAAGCAAGAAGACTGACATTTCAATTAAGTACAGATATGCTGGTATTGCTCAGACCTCTATGGAAGATGATGGGGAGGTAAAAGTAATGTTTTTGAGGAATGTTGGGGACAGTGGCAACCAATTTAAAACCAATGAAAAGGACATTTCGTTTGTGACTTTTGACCAGATTCTTGGAATATTACCAACACCAGAGATAAAAAATGTCAGAAACAGCATTTTCTATCAATTCCCTGGTGAAGTAGATGTGTATGAACAGTGAAATCTAATTCATTTACTTTAAGTGTGTTTAGTAAGACACAGGGAGAAAATAATTTGGAAAAAACTTTTGAACTGGTCCAAGTGATTATCAATCATATCTATAAGTTACATAATGTGTTTCAGAATGTTTTTATTATGTGTTTGTAATGAATGCTATTCTTTTAAATACATTAGAAAGGTGTCTTGGTCTATAAATGTGCAGTGTGTCCCACCCGTGACACACCCTTGTCCCACCCGTGACGCAGTAAATATTAATATATACAAAATAATTATCATTTTTTTACTTGGTTTTTAATTGCAATGTGCAAGTCAAACATTAATTATTTCAGAATTAATGACATTATATATTTTTTGTTTATTAATTCACAGAGTTTTCTTCAAACCATCTGCTGTGTTACAAGGCATGTCTTTTTTTCGTCCCACCCGTGACAATAGTTATAAAGCTAATTAATTTTACACCTGAACTGTGAAATATAATTTTCTCATAGCCAGGTGGTGCAGCTATAAGTAAACTATTGCTATCATACCATAATGACAAAATATAGTTTATATTATATGAGATATTTACTGTCAAAATAAGAGAAGTGTAGTGCTAGTGTCCCACCCGTGACGATGGAATGCCCCAAAACCCAAACATATTTTTTACAGTTAACATTGATAACATTTTGTCGACCTTGGTGGTCTTGGGGTGCTTGCCTTAGGACCCGATGTTCGTGGGCTCTAACTCGGTCAGGGTGAACAGATTTTTCTTGAGTAATAAAAATCTACTATAGGGTAAGTAAAGCTGTCATTCCCATTTTGACTGGGGCATGTAGCTTCCTGGTACGGTGGTCGCATGATCTAAAACGTCATTCTCGCAATAGGCTAGACTGCCAGTAACAGTAGGATCGGTGTTCAAATACCGCTCGGTTGTACAAAGTTTTTTTTTTCCCTAAATGGTTTTCCACTCTCCCTCCACATAGAAGTGGATACACTTCCTCTAAATACAACCTTCTTATCCCTCAACACATTAGTGTAATTAGTATGTATGTGTACAACCTGAAAGTACTACCTATAAAAAAAAAATCTAATTGTAAGCTAAGTCTATTTGTAATAAAATTCTGGTTAAGAGACAATTTAATATACTTAACAAAAATATAATCAACAAATCATGTGCATTGTTGTCCCAGGAGAACGTGGGGGGTACAACATACTTCTACCCGACTGGCTCTAGCGGGGAACCTGGTAGTACCAATGCTAGCTCCGTTGTTCCGACAGTGGTGATCCCCAGCTATCATGTGTACCCCGGGACTCCCACGCACATCTCGGCCGTGAAGGGAAAACAGTCTGGTCTGTATGTATCTGACGAGCTGAGACTGGAGATTCTTCACAGGAACGCTCTGGTGCTGGCCCAGCCTGATCCGGAACATTATCCAGGTAACACAGGGCGCTATTTTGGTCAGCTCTTAGTTGAACATTACCCAGGTAACACAGGGCACTACCTTGGTCAGCTCCTAATCAGTTGAACATTACCCAGGTAACACAAGGCACTACCTTGGTCAGCTCTAAGTCAGTTGAACATTACCCAGGTATTTTAAATGTTTCCGTGATAAAGGAATATTTTCGAAAATTAATAATTAAATGGAATTGTAAAAGTGTTGAGACAATCTAAGAGCCAGCAACTGCTCTCATACAAGACTTGTGTTTCAGACCTGCCAGTGGAGATAGACAACTACCACGAACTATCCCCCTTGGAGCCAGCCAACACCAGCCCTCACAAGCACCAGTTACTGGGTTACCCCATGTCCACATACAAGGCCACTCATATCAAGACGGGAGCCCGCTACTGCCTGCGTAGGGTCCACGGTGCGTACACCCTGCATTTTCACATAACTTGTAAACCTCTTATTAAGTGAGTGAATTACACTTTTTCATTTCAAAGTGAATATATGAAATATTCTCGAAGCAGAATAGAAGTTCATATATCATTTGGTTGAGTTTTTTTGTGTTATAAAAAATATCAAATTGTGTTTATTTATAAAATTTTATCAACTAAACTTCAACCAAAAGCTATTTTACTAGCTGTGGGCCAAGTTACAAGGAACATATTATTAAGGACAGGTTGTGCCATATAATATGCAGTCTCAAAATAACATGTTAAACAGAGTTTTACTATTGTATTAGTTCATATGGGTGTCAGGTTATAGATTGAATTTCAGTCAGTAAGAACTGACAGATATATAGGCGGAAAGTTAGAGATACAATAATACAAATCCTGTACCCTGGTATATAATAACATTAATTCATTGGCAGCAATAGACTAACAAACGAGGTTTCTATTTAATTGAACGGCAAATAGGCCCAGTGAGCTCTCAGAGAACTAGCCTACTCTATTATCTAGGCGACTTAAGGTCTTCTCTTCAAGTTAAGAGAAAATACAGTAACAGCATTTAGCGACATGGGTGACAGTTATGAAGGAGCTATTTCAGAGCGTAGAACGGAGCCAGTAAGGTGCGGCAAGAGACAAGAAACAACTAGTTGCTTAGGGCTTCCCTCTCTAAGTGACCTCTTACCAAGTAGGGCTTAGGGCTCTTCAAGAAGTTACATCAAACTAATGTGTTTGTATGAACATGACTGGGTAGTAACCCAATTGGAGATCCCAGAGATAGTAGAAGAAACTAGAGCAAGCTAGGCAAACACCTCGGAAACAGGTATATCCTGCCACTTGGAAATGAATGATCCGCGAACATCTCAAGGATGCCACCTACATTTACTTTAATTTGCATACAATCTAAATAAGAATAAGGGGAGTCAGCTAAAAACAGCCTATCCTAAACTAACAAAGTAAGCTACACTAGAATAAAGATAGCTTGTTGAAACATAACCAATCAGACCTAATTAGGTCATAAACAGCTCAGAACTATTCCCTAGCAACTGGGTTCTGGGCGTCCCGAGTTTCATTAAGAGGTATATTATAATGACACATATTTTAACAAAGCCTCACAATGCCTAGCTGACCATGTACAGATCAGTATTATAGTAAATAAATGCTAATTACGATTGACTCAACTGAATAGCTGAGGCTCAAAATTAAGACAATTATGATCAGAGCAAGACTAAGATCTCCACTAATTAGCTAACTTGATCATACCAAAAATAAGCTGTCGATAAGTGACTCATATAATCAGGACATGAACTGAGGGCTACAACATTTAGGTTTGTAAGCTTAATCAAGCGTAGACCTGATTATCAAACATAACTAGAACACGAAAAAAAGGGCAGTCGCTAAGGGACTATTCTGATTAACAGCTCAATCTGGACAATAATAAAATCTGAACACAAAGTCCTAAATAAACAAGCTTTAAGTTGACATAACACGATACAATCTGGTAATCTTGATCCTCTGGGTGGCGAGGGCTATTTTCACCCGGGTCGGCCAAAGGTTCTGTCCACCATGATCAAATCTAGCGCCGGCTTGAAGTAGAGTCATGCGGGTGGTCCTTGGTAATAGAAAATACACGAGCTTAGTAGAGTGATATAACGTATTCTGTGTTTTTAGTATTAGCGGGCGACTTGTTTTATACGTTTCAAACAAGCACAAGAGTCAGAGAAAAGGAGGTGGGGATACAGCCAATCAAATTGAATAACCAATACCATGGTTTGAACTTGTAGTGGAGGTCATGATGGCGTGACCACGCTGAGTTGTAGATCGTGATTATTGATGGCATTAAGGAAAGAACCAGCCACACCGAATGAATGTCGGCTGCTGGACGTTAACACCAAGTGGGTTTCGGTGGGTCAGATGCCATCATTTGTAATCGTTGTTCCTCGAAGTTTTACTTAGGGTTAACAATGTCTGTATGTGTGGGCTAGTTCCTATTAGCCTGGCACAAACTCACTTTGAATGGGTTTTATCCCACAGTTTTCGTTTTAATCTGAAAAATCTAGTTATCATAACACTCAATTAATTTGTTCATAATTTTTCATATGATGTTAATGTACATAACAGCTCAGAATGGGTGTATTTAAACATTAATATATTATTTAAGCTATCAATATTTTCATTGGCGAAGATTTGTGTCAAAGCCAAAATTTATCTTTAAAGCAAAGTCAAGTCAAATTTTTAGTCTTCGCACATTCCTACATTTTAATAACATCAATGATGTGCTGTGAAGTATTGGGGACCCTTCTTCGAGCCAGTCTCAAGTTATCTTCTCCTCAGTTTCACAGAGAGGTGATAATCTTCAGTTCTCTTTCTAGAGAAGCTGAAGAGTCTGTGAAAGTGCCCGGAAATTGTTTGTGTCAATCTTGCCAGAGCAGATGTGCGAACAGAGCAACTACACCAGGCCCCATGTTGGTTTAGGTGGAGGGTAAGGGGGGGGGGTATTTTTAATTGCGTGCTCATATAGTAGACTCCCTGTGTAGGCGATCTAGCAAGTATTGTCAGTGTGTACACACAAATAAAAGCATAATCATATGGTTTGATGTACTGAACGACTGAAGTGAATTGTCAGTTTTAACTTCATTGATTTGCATTTATCTATCTGTCTGTTTGTCTGTGGTGGATATGTATCAAGATAATTATTGAATGTATTAACTGATTTAATTCAAAATTGGCACATTTGCTCTTTGAACCTTAATATAGATCAAGTTTGTTAGAGAAGCAAATAAAATCAAGTCTTGTGGAGAAATCAACCCTTATTATTTTGTATTAATGAGCATTAACATTAATGATTAAATTTATTTATCCTTTAGAGCGTTTCTTGATAACTTATACAGCTTAAATTGGTATAAAGGTGCAAACCTCTGTAATAACATCAAACAAAAATTAAGTTTTTAACTGTTTTTTTAGGCAAGACAGGTAGCTGGGGCCCTGGAAGCCCTGATCTTTATATAGTTCAACATATAAGTATAAATTTAGCTTATAATTTATCTATTATAGCATCACATCATATAAATTTAAGTCAATTTATCATTTTTTCACCCAATAAATAAGTAAAAAATGGTGCCAAACGATTGTATTAAATTAATATTTGTGCTCTACCATTTTTCTAATATTCTATCATTTTATTTATCACTAAATTAGACATTGAAAAGAGGATAAAAGAGCCAGCCAGGCCTACACACTTTCCAGAAAACTATAAGCCTTGGCTCTCTGTCCTCTTTTCAATGTCTAATGTAGCCCGATAAATATTTTACATGCAGGCTTTTGATATCTAAATACAATTTCTTATTTTACAAAACTCAATAATTTATTTTCCACAAATTAGGGTCTAGAACTATTATATACATGCTTTGGTGGCCGCATGGTCTAAAGCACTACTCTCGAAATAGACTAAATTTCCAATGACGGGGAGATTAGGGTTCAACTCCGGTTGGGTGTACTGAAGGTGGTTTTTCCTAAATGATTTCCCACTCTCTATCTCTGCAAATGTGGGTACACTTCCTCAAAATCAATCTTCCTCATCCCTAACCAATTAACGTAATTAGTAAATAAGCATATAACCTTAACAGGTGCTAAAATTTGGTGTTGAGAAAAAAAACTATCACATATCTGTAGAAATACAACCCGTCTATATATTTGGTACAGTTGTTTTATTTGAAACTGTGCCTCAGGTTTTCGCTTGCCGAACACCAAGTGTATGATCCTGGTCGACATGTGGAAACGATTGCAACATTCCAATGTGGTTCAATTAAGGGAGGTTTTCACCACCAAGTCATTCGGGGACTATTGTGAGTATATTAAGACATATAATAACTAAATATCATATGTAGGGAATAAGGGGAAATGTCTCATTACATACATTTTCCAACAAGGAAAATCTCTTTTCGCTTTATGAGGTAATTGCATTATATTTGGAAGAACGTAAAGGAAAGCTGGATAGAAACATATAATAGGGACGAACACAATATGGCTTTTACAGTTAAAAGAAGAACACTGTTCACACTTTACATTGCTGCCAATGGACAAAGAGGTAATGGTTGCCTCTTAAAGAAAATTAAGTCACCGCCCAATCCCCTGACCTAGGTTTCATACTATCGGAACTCATCAGGGAGGAGTGTGAAACGCGCAACGCAACTTCCTAAAAGAGGAAACCAAAAACACAAAAGGGAGAAAATAGAAAATTTTCCATTTTCTCCTCTTTTTTCTCCCCCTTTTTTAGGAAGTTGCGTTGCGCGTTTCACACTCCTCCCTGATGAGTTCCGATAGAATGAAACCTAGGTCAGGGGATTGGGCGGTGACTTAATTTTCTTTAAGAGGCAACCATTACCTCTTTGTCCATTGGCAGCAATGTAAAGTGTGAACAGTGTTCTTCTTTTAACTGTAAAAGCCATATTGTGTTCGTCCCTTTTATATGTTTCTATCCAGCTTTCCTGTACCTTCTTCCAAATACAATACATTTTCCAACTCAACTACTTTTGGACAGTATCTAAAACCCCATAAGAATCCCAGCAAATACTTTTTTTTATTAATTTAAATATGCCAGATACATCTAAAACCAAAATCAAAAGTGCATTAGAAAGGTATCATGATAGCCTTTAACATATGGCAGCACTCACTCAGGTTGAGTTCAAATTGGACTTAACCCTTTTTATCCTGTACCCTTCTTCATATGTGATCTCTCTATGTTGTACTTCACATGTGGTCATAATGTAAGTTTAACTTAACATATAATCAATCACTATCCCCAAACCAGACGCAACATTTTTATCTTTTGATATACATCTCCTCTTTAGTTTATTTAGTGCCTAATTTAAGCGACAAGTGCAGAGAATGCCAAGTTTTCTCAAGGTACATCATAACTAAAGTAAGTATTCCAGGCTATATTTCAAGGGAAGTTTGGGCCAAAATGTACTTAAAACAGTTCTTGTATATGAACACGAGATAACTGATACAATCCATCCCACTCAGTTGAACTGTTTGTAAAGGGACATTTTAACTGTGCCCAATGCCTCACACAACTTGTTTGTATGGTTGAACAACTTTCTTTCTTTACAGCCATAATATTTGTGTACGACTACCATCCTGGCTCAGAAACTTTGCTGTCCAAGCATTTCTCGCAGACAGAGCCGATGAACGGCTACACTGACCCATTCTCGGCAGATCCAAACGCCCCTCGGCCGTACAGTCACCAGAAGAACACTCTCCTAAGGCAGCAGGCCACCAGCATGCTTCCCGAGAGCGTCATTTGGAACTACATCATCCAGATCACGTCAGCACTAAGAGTGATTCACGCCGCCGGACTGGCTTGCCGGTATGGGAGAAGTGGTGATGTGATAGTGTGGTTTCTGCGATGGCTGAGAGCACTGGGGCGTTTGCTACCAGCACTGAGAATTACTGTAGGAATACTGACTGACTAGAGATGTCTAGCGCTAATTTAGAATGCTGACTACCAGCACTGTAGATTACTGTAGGAATGCTAACTGACTATAGAGATGTCTAGCGCTAATTTAGAATGCTGACTACCAGCACTGTAGATTACTGTAGGAATACTGACTGACAAGAGATGTCTAGCGCTAATTTAATATGCTGACTACCAGCACTGTAGATTACTGTAGGAATACTGACTGACTAGAGATGTCTAGCGCTAATTTAGAATGCTGACTACCAGCACTGTAGATTACTCTAGGAATGCTAACTGACTATAGAGATGTCTAGCGCTAATTTAGAATGCTGACTACCAGCACTGTAGATTACTGTAGGAATACTGACTGACAAGAGATGTCTAGCGCTAATTTAGAATGCTGACTACCAGCACTGTAGATTACTGTAGGAATACTGACTGACTAGAGATGTCTAGCGCTAATTTAGAATGCTGATTACCAGCACTGTAGATTACTGTAGGAATACTGACTGACTAGAGATGTCTAGCGCTAATTTAGAATGCTGATTACCAGCACTGTAGATTACTGTAGGAATACTGACTGACAAGAGATGTCTAGCGCTAATTTAGAATGCTGACTACCAGCACTGTAGATTACTGTAGGAATGCTAACTGACTATAGAGATGTCTAGCGCTAATTTAGAATGCTGATTACCAGCACTGTAGATTACTGTAGGAATGCTAACTGACTATAGAGATGTCTAGCGCTAATTTAGAATGCTGACTACCAGCACTGTAGATTACTGTAGGAATACTGACTGACAAGAGATGTCTAGCGCTAATTTAATATGCTGACTACCAGCACTGTAGATTACTGTAGGAATACTGACTGACTAGAGATGTCTAGCGCTAATTTAGAATGCTGACTACCAGCACTGTAGATTACTGTAGGAATGCTAACTGACTATAGAGATGTCTAGCGCTAATTTAGAATGCTGACTACCAGCACTGTAGATTACTGTAGGAATACTGACTGACTAGAGATGTCTAGCGCTAATTTAATATGCTGACTACCATCACTGTAGATTACTGTAGGAATACTGACTGACTAGAGATGTCTAGCGCTAATTTAGAATGCTGACTACCAGCACTGTAGATTACTCTAGGAATGATAACTGACTATAGAGATGTCTAGCGCTAGTCTGGAATGCTGATTACCAGCACTGAGTATTACTGTAGGAATACTGACTGACTAGAGATATCTAGCGATAGTGTGGGATGCTGACTACCAACACTGAGGATTAATGTAGGAATACTGACTGATTAAAGATGCCTAGCACTACTCTGGAATGCCGACTATCAGCACTGAGAATACTGTATGAATACTGGCTGACTGGAGACAAGCACGGATAGTGTTTACATTTCAGTAAATGGTGTTGTCATGGGTGCTAGTGACTCGGTTCTGTAGTAATGTTGATACTTGCAGGACCCTGGATCCCTCGAAGATACTCCTGGCTGGCAAGTCAAGGATCAGGTTGGGTTGTCTCGCCATAGCAGATGTTCTCACATTTGATGCAACTGCGCCTAATCCTCTGCACCTGATACCACACTACCAGGTCAGTACAGAGACAGGTGCTGGGTACCACGTCTACCTCCACGGTTGACAAATTATCACTTGTGTGTTAGGGAGGAGGGACAATTTCACTTAACCTTTTCCCTGCGGATAACTCGAGCGCACTATGTCAGGCGGCTTACGGTGCCACACTCGAGTTATCTCAAGCCAAATTTGTAGCCACCATTGCGTCACTCGAATATACTCAATTTACTTCAAATCTATTCTAAACGCTCAGCACAAGTACATTTCATATCTGTTGAAATATACATTCAACCTGTTGTTGAGAATGGCAGGCGTTTACAAGTGAAAATTGTCTCCTGAAGAGATTGTGAATATTTTTTAGGAAATTGAAATCTGCCAATAACTTGGATAGTTTTGACAGTGAAAATTATATTATTGGGGATGTGTTGGGAAGCGATAGTGATGTTCAGCTTCAACTTGAAAGGAATGATACGAATAAAAGAAACCCTGTTTTGCAGTTTTCATGGTCAAATGACACTTTTGAACCGGTTGTTCACCCATTTGATTCACAAAACTCAGGTACGCTAGCACCAAATTTGAATGCGGAATCACCAGAATTGTCTTATTGTGCGCTATTTGTGAATCAAGATATTTTACATAAAATATCAGATGAAACAAACTAATTTTACAAGCAGACACACATAATATTTAATTAAATACTGGAAAATTAACATGAACTTATAAGAGTGTTGATGTTTGGTAGCCTAGTATATTTTTTTAAATATGTGATCAACATACTGTAATAAATGAAAAAATTCCCACTCACAAAGAAAAACTGTAAAAAAGTTAAGTCTGGATCTTTTTTAAAATATTGACTTGTAAAAGTCATGGAATTTTATTGTAAAAGTTACCACCCTACACGGGCGAGGAATTTAAATCAAGAATCAAATAACCGAGGCTAAAATTTTGAATCGGAAATTAGAATCAAAATCCAGATAAACCAATTATTATTTTGTATCTCTTATGTTACAAAGAACTACTATAATGTGCATATTTATGTAATTGTAATGAACGTTTGACATATTTCAGCCCAAACTGATAAATCAAGCTGTAATCACAAAATGTAATCCAATTATTACTACAGACTTTGGTCATGCCAACATTAATTGGTGATGTACATAACTGAATAAAATGACAATAATTGAATATAAATGTTTATTGTCATGTATTTATATTTTATCAGCAAAGCTTCAAATCTGTCATAGCTGGACTTTTAAGCTGACGAGTATTCGAAGCAAAGTCAAGGCTTTGTACACCCTGATACTGTGTTATATTCTGGTTTATTCAAGTTGGTAACTTATTTTATATAGTATGTGAATTTGGTTTTTTTCACAGCAAGACGACCTGACTGCACTGGGCAAGTTGGTCCTGGCGTTGGCGTGCCGCTCACTTATTGCCGTTCAGCGAGAAAACGTCCAGACGTCACTGGACCTGGTGGCCCGTTCTTACTCCACAGACCTTAGAAACCTCATCATGTAATACATGACACCATTCTTATAAATAATTAGCTTTATTCGGTTCAGTAACTATTTATTGATTAGTAGAGACAGGACCGCCCTTAGCAGAGGTGGAACTCTGGGAAAACTTTGTTTGCAGGGCCACCCAGCTATCTGCATAATCCCACCTCTCCCCCAAATTAAAAAAATAGTTAAAAAACAAAACTTTTGCTTATGTTATTACAGTAGTTTGCACCTCTATACCTATTTTCAGCCATAAATGGTATCAGGAAATGCCCTATAAGGGTAATAATACAAGAAGCCATGATTTTATAAATATAAGGGTTAATTTTTCCCAAACAATCTTGATCTATATAAATTTACAAAGAACAATTGTACAAAGTTTGAATTAAATCGGTTAATACATTCAAAAGTTATTGTGAGATATATCCACCATAGACAGACAAAAATGCAAATCAGTTGAGTTAAAATAGAGAACTCGCTTCTCTCGTTCAATAAATCAAACAACATGACGATGTTTTTATTTGTTTTTGCACTCTGACAATATTTGCTAGATCGCCTCTACAGGTAACCTACTAGGGGTGCGGGAAACTTCGACTTGGCTTTGAAACAAATTCCAGCTTCGCCAATAAAATATTGACATCTAAAATACTCTATTAATTTTTAATTATAGCCATTCTGAGCTGTTTTTAACATTACATAATAATAGTCATATGGAAAAAAAACTCAGTTGAATTTTAATTTGTGATAATAGCTTAATTTGTCAGATTAATACAAAATATTACAAACATTGATGCAATAGAACATTTTCCAAGTAATTTTAGTGCATTACATTGTATAAATAACCACACTCTAATATGTGTTCAATCGTAAAACAATTAAAAGAAAATATTCAAACTTCGATTCGACTTTGAGAATATTTCATATATTCAATTTGAGTTTGCTTCAAATTAAAAAAGTGGACTTCGCACACCCCTAGAACCTACTATATGTGTGCACAATTAAAAATTTCTTATTCCAAATTGTTTTTCCCCTCTGTCGCTTAGGCAAGCATTGGACCCTCTTTTGCTTAAGCAAGCGTGAGGCCCTCTATGGTCACACACCCCTAAGGGCGGTCCTGAGTAGGGATACAGACATTTTGCAATACCTGGCCTTACCAACTTTTACCCAGGACTCTAAAATTACTATCAAAAGTGAAAACATATTTAACGTTTCATATTGACCCTTGAGGTAACTTATTTTTTGTTGACACTTGTCACTCTCAATGTTGAGGTATCATATTTCATGTTGACATTTGTCACTCTCAATGTTGAGGTATCATATTTCATGTTGACATTTGTCACTGTCACTTGAGGTGTCTTATTTCATGTTGGCCTTTGTCACTGTCAATGTTGAGGTTTCTTACTTCAATTTGTCACTGTCACTGTTGAGGTGTCTTATTTCATGTTGACATTTGTCACTCTCAATGTTGAGGTATCATATTTCATGTTGACATTTGTCACTGTCAATGTTGAGGTATCTTACTTCAATTTGTCACTGTCGCTGTTGAGGTGTCTTATTTCATGTTGACATTTATCACCGTCACTGTTGAGGTGTCTTATTTCATGTTGGCATTTGTCACTGTCAATGTTGAGGTATCTGCTGACGAACCAGCAACAGCAGCACAAGACCGTCACAGACTTGATGCCAATGATCGGAGCCCGCTTTTACACCCAGCTGGATGCTGTGCAGATCCGCGCGGATGTTTTGGAGGACGAGCTGTCCAAGGAGATGGAGAATGGTCGGCTGTGCCGACTTCTTGTCAAGCTTGGAACCATCAACGAGCGGCCAGAGTACGTTAGACATTCACGTTTTTACTTAGAGAATATGAGACCATATCTAATTAAATATATGAAGGTTTAACTTGGTATTGGGCATTAACTAGGTTGAGTCTGTATGAGGTGTTAAACAGTTGTTAATGTTGACTGAACAACTGATGGTGTTGACTATGTTGATCCTGTATGAAGTGTTGAACAGTTGTTGGTATTGACTCGGTTGAGTCTGCATTAAGTGTTGAACAGTTGATGGTGTGGACTAGGTTGACCTGTATGAGGTGTTGAACATTTCTTGATGTTGGTTAGACTGAGTGAGTTGAAAATTTTTGATGTTGATTAGGTTGACCTGTATGAGGTGTTGAACTGTTGATGGTGTTTACTATGTTTACCTATATGAGGTGTTGAACAGTTGGTGGTGTTGACTATGTTGATCCTGTATGAAGTGTTGAACAGTTGTTAATGTTGACTGAACAACTGATGGTGTTGACTATGTTGATCCTGTATGAAGTGTTGAACAGTTGTTGGTATTGACTAGGTTGAGTCTGCATGAAGTGTTGAACAGTTGATGGTGTGGACTAGTTTGACCTGTATGAAGTGTTAAACAGTTGATGGTGTTGACTAGGTTGAGTCTGCATTAAGTGTTGAACAGTTGATGGTGTGGACTAGTTTGACCTGTATGAAGTGTTAAACAGTTGATGGTGTTGACTAGGTTGAGTCTTGATCCAACCTGGTCGGAGACTGGGGACCGCTACATGCTCAAGTTGTTCCGAGACTACCTGCTCCACCAAGTTAGTGAAGACGGACGCCCCTGGCTGGATATGGCGCATGTTGTGCAGTGTCTTAACAAGTTTGATGCTGGCTCACCAGAGAAGGTATTCACGACTGCGCTCCTGCTATTGAGGGAGGGTTTTATCACAGCTCTTATTCTGCGCTTATTTACCTTCATTGAAGTTGTTTCAAGTATTTTTTATTAAAGTGCTATAATTATTGAGCAATATATTTTTTTACTCTTACGCCGTCTAAAATAATTGTCAGCTTTGACTTCACTTTAAAAAAGTGTTAGGAATTAGAATTGGTTTGAATCGACTATTTTACAAATCCACATATCAAATCTGGAGCTCCAATTTACCTTCAAATTGCATATCCGGATCTTGGAAAAATTTATGAACAGACGCGGAAATATAATAGAATAGAAATAGTAACTAAATGTTAACTTTCTTTCTTATAATCCATACATTATGGTTATAATATTCATACATTCATTTGAGTGTTAATTAAATGGTCTGGGGCATGGTTTTTAAATTCATCTTATAATTAATTTTGAACCACTACAATGCAGTATCAGAACCCTAAAACAAATTTCACTTGAAAAATTGATTTTTTTTATATATATAAAAAGAATCCGAGTCTTGAATTTGAAATTTTCTTGACACCACATTCGAATCTCAAATATCCTTATGGATTCGAGTATCCCATCCCTATTTATAATCTTTGAAGCCTAGCCATAATAATAAAAAAATTAAATATAAATTAATTTTCAATTTTCATCATTTTGTGCTGTTACGTACATTACAAATTAATGTTTATTTGAGGAGAAAAAAAATCTATTAATTAAATCACAAGTTGTGATGATAACTTGATTCATCGGCCTAGGCAGTAAAATGTTAAATATAGTACATTCACGACCTTAGTTTACTTGGATGACAGCTCATAAAGTTACTAGAAATAGTCCCTAATATATCCCTAAGCCAATAGCTGCCATTTGAAACTTTGGATAACTATAATGAAAACATATGGTAACATATGAATGTGATAGTTAATCATAGTAATTTAGGCTAATATTATTTATATTTGATTGAGGTCTGGCACAAAGCTTAAAAAAATTATTATTCACAGCACTTTCACAAAAGGTCTAACGAACATAGCTCCAAAATGGCGACCAATGAATTTAAAATATGTGATTGAACATGACGGAAACAAGTTTTTTTACAATGATGCACTCACACAGTGGATAGAAATATTTTATTCAGTTAAATATTTTGAAATACAATAAGATAATCATAAAAAAAATTACCATACCGATATATAAAAAAATGGCATGTACTTTCGCTTTTTTAAGTAAATATGATGCCTGTATTAAAAGGTATTAATGTGTGCACTATATTACACATCATATATAACATTCCAAAATGAAGAAAAAGTCCTTTTAATTATGTTTAAAATATTGTTTCGGATTGGGTAAAAAGAAATGATTAAAAGTAATGAAATAGTGTGATAAAACTTAAGTCACCCTTATTTTAAATGGAAAATATAACATGTAATCAAAAAACTTAACATTTATAACAAAACATTGATCTTTTACAATTGTTGGCAACCCAAAATCTAAACATATGATTTTTGAACTGTCATCCAGGTAAAAAAACCTATAATTAATCTGTAAATTATTTTTAGTATGGCTCTGTGGGCTCAAGTTTTTTAATTCGAGTCAATCTCAGGCGATCTTTTCATAAAGCTCTTGAGTATAGAGTTGAATCTCAACAAACACGTTACTGGCAAGGTCTGCATTTCACTCGGGTTGGAGACAAATAATCAGCTCTACTACTGGGCATAAATACGACGTTAAGAAAGTTTTGTTCTTATTGTTGTGTCTCCAGATCTGTCTGATGTCACGTGATGAGCAGAGCATTCTGGTGGTGAGCTATGCCGAGCTCAAACACTGTCTGGAACTGTCATTCGAGGAGGTTTTGTCCGCTGCCACCAAGACAGAGTAGCAGCACTAGCTTCCTAAAGTTGCTTTATTACATGCCATTCTGTCCCACAACAGGGTGGCCGCACATGTTCAGGAAATTGAAGTAATTAGCGTATCTTAACTTCCTCCCCACTCTGATCTTTAACAATCAGATTTAATTTAATCGAACAGTAAAAGCCGATAATTTATTTGTAGTCTTACTGAAAATATCTCAGAAAGTAAGACATTTATTTTAAATGACTTACTTTGCGTAGTAAACGTCAAGTGTTGAGCGTCTTCCGGTCGTTTGTGACCGCATCCTCTTTCGTTCAGTTTGGAGCTGTTTCCACATAGAAGCCAACAGAAGTGCATTAAGTTTTAGCGATTGCTGTTGAAAATGCTCCCAGAACAACTGCACATGTTCTTGTCTTAGTATATGTTGTACTTTATAGTAATTGCAGACTCTGCTGAGAAAAAGTGATTCGACGAGAGGCGTGAAGGAAAAGCACAAATAATAACATTAATGAGAATTTGCTGCAATCTGATTTGCCAAAGTTGTTTCACGAGATTCACTTGTTATTTGTGATTAGATATATTTTTTTTGTTTATTTTTTTCAGATATTTAGTAATGATGAACTTGTATGAAGATTTTATTTTTTTAATTATATTATGAAATTCTGTCAGTTTTAAAGGGAAATGTTTGGTTGCACGATAAATTACTCTTAAATCCTACTTCTAGTTAACATGTCGGCTATGGCAGCTGGTGGCTACTCGCAATTTATTGCGTATCAAGCACACATTGTAAAAATAAGAGTGTTAAAGAAGCATGATGGGATTTAAACCAAGGACATATGTTTGAAGAATTGCGATTGCCAGTGATATTGAAAACACCCCTGTACATATATACTCTTTGCTAATTGAACTATCATGGCTGAAGCATTCCTTAAACTGTTTTGCAAGATGGATGGTAAGTTTGATTCATGGGAGATTTCCTCGTTTCTATACAATTTGTATGTAAAATCTATTTTTTTAGCTCCCCTGCAAATTTTGTGTATCGTGCTTGTTGAACAGTCGGATAAAAGCCAGATAATGGTTTCAAATCAGAAATGCTGTTCGTTTTGTTTGATGTGAATCTTATATATTAAGAATTTAGATTTAAATCACATACACTCGACAAATACGATTCTAGTTGGGTTTGAAAACTTGAGTGCGTACTTTGCTTGAAATAGAAATGTTACATTTTCATTATTTTGTATTTGGAAAAAGGTACAGCAAGGTGGATAAAAACATATAAAAGGGACGAACATATTGTGTTCATCCCTTGTATATGTTTCTATCCACCTTTCCTGTACCTTCTTCCAAATATAAAGCAATTGCCTCACAAAGCGAAAAGAGGTTTTCTTTATTGAGATATATCCATTATTTTAGATTAAGGGAAGTTTTTGTAGCTATATAGTGTTATAGAATCTAGCATAGTATTTTGACATGTCTCCAGTTTAGTGTTAGGCTGAAAAATTGCTGCAGCATTTTCATCAGGTGAAGACGATAATTGCTAAGTAAAGGTTTAGGTTTATAAATCAGGGCCCCAGGATTTTCCTGTTTGGAGCCAAAAAAGGATAAAAAAAAGATCTACGTTCTTAATAGTGAGGCCTATTAATCTGATGTTATAAAGTTTGTTGAACATCTCTAGGTGTGTAAAGACTGAGTCGTACATATCTCGTCCCCTAAATACACGTTACCACCAGACATTATCTGAAATAAAACATGGTAAGTGGCTCTGCACCAATGGCTAATTCCCACAATGCATCGAATGCAACTCTTTTTGTAGCCATTTTGTTTCTGAAATATCTTTTTGCAACAAATCTTTGCTCGCTTGTAGGGAGCCGACTTCAGCAATAACATTGTAAGGTGAGAGAATTCACTGTTAGTTGTTTTGTCGAGCCTGGGGTGTAACTTAACCTGAAACACCCAACCTCATATGTTCTAGTTGTATTATTATTTGCAATTTGTGTGTGTGTGTGTGTGTGTGTGTGTGTGTGTGTGTGTGTGTGTGTGTGTGCGCACGTGCGCGTGCGTGTGCGTGTGCGTGTGCGTGTTTAGAAGATGGTAGATTATGTTGCCTTTTGATTGTGACATGAGCCTGCCGAGAGTGATTGTGTTTAAATATTTCATTTTGTGTAGCCGACATATAAAACGGGGATGGGGGGAAAGCCTGTGGTTTAAGCTTGTCTCTAAGTTTATAAGAAATGCTCTCTTGGTTCACTGCTAAGTGCCTCAAAGTAAGTTTTGTGAGTTCTGGTTGAAATCTTTCGTAACCACTCAGTACAAAAACATCAATTTCTTCTGTAGCATCTTGAAATTTCAAATATTTAATTTTTTATTGCTTTGCAAATAAACATTTTTTGAGCTATTTACAAGTTTGAATGCTGAAACTAATTCAACACATTTTCTTATATTAAAACAATTTAGTATTCCCACACCACTATCTTTTGTAAAAACTCCCTCAATCGCAAGTTTCTAACAAACCAAACAAGATGTTTAATATTGTATAAGTACTATTCATTATTTTGGAGGGGACGAGTGCCCAGATAACCCAAAACCATGTATAATTCACATATTTAGTAAAACAAGAAATTGTAACACATTCAATTCAAACTAGTACTCACCTATAACGATTGGATTTATGAACAGTCATTATATTTCACGCACTAAGTTAAAATCTTTAAATCAAGATACAGTATACTCAACATGAACCCTTTCTGGTTGAAATAAGTCACTGCCAAGTTTGATTTATCAGTTCCTTTGAAAGAACGTGGCTTCTTTGCTTTGCCAATGACATGAACATTTTGTGTGAGCCAGTGGCATTCGCAAAGCACATTGTGGTCAACCTCTCTTTATTGTATTTTTGGCCAAGTGCACTGCTCTCCTATTTAAATACTAATGTTCTTGTTGGGAGACACGACCAACATAACCCAGTTTTGTCAGCATTATAAAGTTGCTCCAGCTGTAGATTTTCATCTGTAACAAATTCCTGGAAATTTCTGCTAAATTCACTTGCCGCTTGCTGATCACCACACTCAGTCTTTCACCTTTAATAACAATCTCTCGAATGTCGTACCGCTGCTTGAACTGAGTTAGTTGGCCTGACGATGCATTGAATTCACCTTCCATTCCCATTGCTTCAAAGAAATGTTGGGCTTGTTTGGCACACACTATGCCCGACACTTGTGTTCTCGCAACACGTTTGTGTCTAAACTACTCCAACAGTCTTATCCATTTTCTCATATGATGACGGTTTCATTATTTTTTCTCTCTTGGACAATTCACTTGTCGAATCTGCACTGCTTGCATAGTTTATTGGTTTGGTTTTATTGTTTCATAAGTCCCGGATGTGGTTTCTCCCGCTCCATAAGTAACCAAGTGTTATTTATAGAACTCCCTCCTTCCAATTAATAATTTCAAGCTTTTGTTGTAATATTAAAACCAGACTTTTTGTTTTGAACATTTTCTGGTAGTAAATGTATGTAACTACTCACTAACGAAAATGTACTGTACTCTAATGACATAGGCTTGGTTAATATAAGAATCCTTTAACATAAATATAATCAACATCTCTTTAGATTGTGGTCAATCCTTTACACACTTCTACTCCATATTTTGTTTTATAGTGTTAACACATTCGCTAGTACACCTCAATTTTGACGGATGAGATAGATGTATGATACTTTTACTGCCAATTTGTTTGAAAAGTTATTTTACCAAACTTACAGCTCTTGGTCTGGTTAATTAAGGCTACTTTTACAAAAAATAAAAATAACTTTGTAGCGAACTTAATTGAAATTGTTAACTTATAAAGTGCCAAACATGGTTTAGTGATTTGTAAATCTCAATGACTATTATAACGGCTGTGTCTATGTATTCCATCATAACTTTTGAACTAATGGATGGATCTTATCAAAACTTGGAACACACATCAACCAGGACCTCGCCCCTCCTCCCTCCCCCCTCTCATCCTTTATGTCTCGTTTTTGAACTTCCTTTGGACATAAGTTTGTGACCAGGGGTGTTCCAAACTTAAAATGAACATTTTCAGACAAATTACTCGTTTAAAAAATCATTGGCGATGGTATACTTTTGTTCATAGAGAGTTCATCTTAAATCTATTAAATATAGTTAAAAAATGACCCCTGCACACAAGAATTGAACCAGGATCCTCGGCTTAATGCGTCAATGCTCTACAACTAAGTTACTCACAATTCAGGGTTAATCATCACACAATTTAAGGCAGTCTCTGTGATGAATGTGTGATATGATTGTCTACTATATAACTATGATAAATGCAGTCAGCAGTGACTCGGGGCTGGCCGGCGCTTATTATGAATTTATTTATCTATTGTATCCAAAATTTACTTATATATTCATCATGGAAGGGACCCTCTATAAATTACATAAGGTTTTTGGGTGAGGGGGGTTTTCAGTATTTTCTTATAAAGATTGGAGTCAGAATCCATCATACCCAAGGTTTAGGGTGAGACAAATCTAAAAAAAGAAAAATTTATTCAGTAAAAATAAATATATTAATTATAAAATTTTACTTATATTATAAATTAGTCTAAAATTCATATCACTTATTTATTACCTATACTTATGTCTAAATTAACTAAACAATTAAAATAATCTAATTTTCGAAATTGTAAAATAGAGGGCCGGGGTAAAACATAAGGGAAAAAAAAACCTTACATAATAAGGACAGCCCCATAATTACAACGAGACAGAATATCAACCACTAAATAGTGTTTTGTCAATTTAATGCACTCAAAGAAGATAGAACAACTGAATAGTTTTGTATATTATATGTTATTTGCTTTGTACCAGAGATTGTCAGTTATTGCCATTACAACTTGGCTGGTATTTTTTTGTTGAACAAAATAGTTTTTGGTGATATTTAGTTAATATATTTTATTTTACTTACTTTATTTACCTTTTTAATCTCTGCTTACATTATAGTTGCGATTGAATCAGTAGCCAGTGTTAAAATACTCTTTACTAACTATCTAAAAATATTTCATATTTAATGTGCTATTTAAAAACTATTCCTAGTACATCAAAAGTTTTCTTCTGCCTTCTGGATGATTAGAAGATGGGAAAATTACTGTGGGTATCGAAGCCAAAATAAATTTGACTTTTGACTAAGACATTTCGAAGTTTCACACACACCTGAATCATCATCATCATCATCTCCAGCCTGTCATCAGGTCAGTATAGTAAAATGCCTCCATCTCTCTTCCACCTGCACACTTCCTGTTATCTGTTCCTCCATTCTTTTTCTTGGCCTCCTTGCGATCCTATTCTTACATATGTCATATCCATCATTCTCTTTGGTATTCTCTTCTTTTTCCATTCTCATTACATGACCAAATCATCTCGGCCTTGCTTCCTCTACTATCTCTTGAACTCCCTGTATCCCCACTATTTCCCAGATAACTTTATTATTCTTAATTCTGTTTCTCCTCGTGACATCTAACATGCTCCTCACAAACTTCATTCCCATGGCCTCCATCTTCCTAGTCTCTCTTACATCCATTGTCCATGTTTCTGCTGCATATGTTTTTATGGATATAAAGAACGCTTTTTACAGCATTTCAAGGCACTTATCTTCTCCATAGCAGGTCTCACCTATAGAACAACTCCCCCTGTTGCTCTCCTGTTATTATATCTTCACCCTCACTTAAAAACTACCAAACTTGGACATCCTTGAATCAGATCATTTGTGCCACATGAAAATTATGAGTCACGAGAGTTCTCTTGGAATAACAGGGTGACCAACAATCTTGAAAACTGGGAAAAGTTTGGGAGTTTGCTTGGCCAGGGAAAAGTTATGGAAAAGTCAAGGCAATTTCTGGAACTTTCACATATTTACTACAAAAATTATGCAATGTTTATTTACAATAGTAAAATAACATACTTATTCCAGTTTATACTCATCACAAATCTCTTTTAACGTGTTGTTCCTTTCGAGCATACTAATCTCAATTCTCAAAGTCAACATGTGATTTTTGTGTAGTCTTTCCACCCTTCTACCGCGTGTCTTTAGCCAAAGCTGAGGCATAGCTATGCATTGGTCAAGAATTTGGTTATTTTATAGTAAAAAGAATGGGTATAACCCGAATGGGTAGTAAGACGCGGTGATGATGATGATAATATAGTAAAAAGAAATCAAACAAGAATGTGTCTCGTAACAATTTTAAACTGTACTAGGGTAAAGCGGTCTTTTAATGTCTCAATATACTCTAACTGAAATCTTAAGATCTCACTACCTAACAGCACATTGCTTTACGCTGAAATCCTTTAACCGCTCTATACAGTGAAACAATTTCATATGTGTATGTGTCTAAAAATAATATTACATTAAATTGCAAACTTAATAAAATTATGTTTGCATATAAAGTGGCTGGAAAAGTTGTAGATTGGCTCTGGAAAAACCAGGGAATTTTAAAATATATCTTGGCTGGACACCCTGGTTGAAGTTAAAGATAATTTGTAATGTTGGTCACTTTGGACCTGGATGGAATCTACTGCAGGTGCAAAGTTGTAATTGTCTAAGCGAATACTATATATTTGCTGAACTGCGCTAAAGCAAATTAAAATATTTTATTTGCAAGTAAATAGAACAGTAAAAAATAATTTGTTATGGACTAACAATCATAACAAAAGTAAATTAACTTTGATGAGTATAATAATTGCTTTATGATAATTCTATAATAATTTTTTTTAACAAAATGTGACCCACCTAGTCCAAAAATAAACAAATATCGAAAGTATAAAACAAAACCTGCAGATGTCCTTGTGGGTGTTTCAAATTGGGTTGCGATGCATCCATTATTTGAGCACTGCCAAGAAACACATAGACACAGTTGTCACATTAAAAGCGGAGTAAACCAGGATGATATTGATCTTAGGACAGGCACAAAAAACTGTTTTGTCTGTCCTGAGCTATAGGAATAACTAAACTGTTTAGTTATTGCTATAGCTTAGGGCCACCACAAAAAAAAAATTAGTTATTGCTATAGTTCAGGGTTGGCAAAAAAATCATTTAGATACTGCTATAGTTCAGGGCCGGCACAACAAACGTTTAGTTATTTCTATAGCTCAGGGTCGGCACAAAAAAACTGTAGTTATTTCTACAGGATGTCTACTGAGTTGGAGAAACAAAAATTAGTGACCTTTTGGTGACTTTTTTTTTACCACAAAATGCCTTTTGTGAATGTTCGAACATTATATAATGCATATATAGGAATAATGCACTCACATGCAGCATTAAACTTTAACTAGATGGTGAACATTAACCTTGCCCTTTTTATCACAGTACAAACAATCAGGCAACTTGCGGCTAGCGCCATGGAATCATGGGTAGTGGATGGCGGGATTTTCGACGTGTTCGCGTTTTTACAATGCGCGGGAATTTCAAACAAAAATATTTTTGTGACTATGACCAAAATATTGACAGTTCGTGACTTTTCAGGGACTTTAATTACTTTTTTACAATTAGTAACTTTCTGGTGACTTTCATGACCCAGTATAGACACCCTGTTCTACAGCTCAGGACCAGCAAAAACCTGTTTAGTTATTGCTATAGCTCAGGGCCAGCACAAAAAGCTGTTTAGTTATTCCTATACCTCAGGGCTGGTAAAAAAAAACTGTTTAGTTATTGCTATAGCTAAGGGGTGGCACAAAAAACTGTTTAGTTATTGCTATAGCTAAGGAGTGGCACAAAAACTTTCGTTATTGCTATAACTAAGGGGTAGCACAAAAAACTGTTTAGTTATTGCTATAGCTAAGGGGTGGCACAAAAAACTGTTTAGTTATTGCTATAGCTAAGGGGTGGCACAAAAAACCGTTTAGTTATTGCTATAGCTAAGGAGTGGCACAAAAACTTTCATTATTGCTATAACTAAGGGGTAGCACAAAAACTTTCATTATTGCTATAACTAAGGGGTAGCACAAAAAACTGTTTAGTTATTGCTATAGCTAAGGGGTGGCACAAAAAACTGTTTAGTTATTGCTATAGCTAAGGGGTGGCACAAAAAACTGTTTAGTTATTGCTATAGCTAAGGAGTGCACAAAAACTTTCATTATTGCTATAACTAAGGGGTAGCACAAAAAACTATTTAGTTATTGCTATAGCTCAGCACTGGCACAAAAACTGTTTAGTTATTTCTTTAGCTCAGGGTCGGCATAAAAACTGTTCAGTTATTGTTATAGCTCAGGTCCAGTACAAAAAAGCCTTAGATTTTGCTATAGTTCTGGGCCGGCACAAAAAAAAAGTTTAGTTTTTGCTATAGCTTAAGACAGACAAAAAACAGTTTAGTTATTGTGATAACTCGGTACAGACAAAAAACTGTTTAGTCATTGCTATAGCTCAGGATCAGCACACAAAAAAAAAGTTAATTCATTGCCATAGCTCAGGATCAGCACACAAAAAAAAAGTTAATTCATTGCCATAGCTCAGGACAGACAGGAAAAAAAATTAGTTATTGCTAAAGCTCAGGACCGGCACAAAAAAAACATTTAGTTATTGCTATAGCTCAGGACGGGCAAACAACCGTTTGGACTAATTTAGAAAACTGGATGTCGGGGTTCGAATTTCAGCCAAGTGTATAGAGCATGGCGTTTCCCAAACAATTCCCCACTTTTCTTCCGATATTTAGATAAATTTCCTCTAAATTCTAACCCAGACAGAAAATAACACGCAGTGACAAAATAAATAAAACTTGTGTGAAGCAAAGCTAGGTACAAACGAAGTCTTTGATAGACACATTTTATCAAACTTTGTACTTCCATTAATGGGACAGATCATTAGTGTGTTCAGTGATATAAACATTTTAACAAACAAGTGTGTGTTAAGTACCCTTAATACTGAAAAAAGCTGTTTGTAAAGCATGTCTGTATGTGCACTATTTCAGAGCTTTAATTTATTTGCAAGTTAGTATTTACAAATGTGTATATTTTACAAGTGCACTTAATACGAATGCAAAATGCTTTTTGATTTGTTTTCAACTTTTTGGGGGTTTTCTTGGTGGGCGTCGCTCAAAGCCGGACTTGTTAATATTTATTCTTTAAATGGAAAAATTACTCCTCGACATGTGAATCGAACTCGGGACTTTTGGCTTGGCTATTTAATCCATTTAATCCTCATTAAGTCACAGCCATGTTTAATAATCGGTTACGTTCTCCTCCAGTTGACATTCCCACAGGAATTAAATGTGGTAATACAGTAACAAACTTGTTATTCGCTTTAGAGAGTTTACTATTCAAACATTCATGAAACTGTCTGAATGGGCTTTGATCCCTTCTTGCTCCCTTGCCCCCCTACGAGATTTTAGGGGTCGCTACAAACAATTCTAGGAACATTTTTGACACCAGTGCATTGCAACAGTTATATGAAGGAAACATAATGTTGGAATCCTCACTCATTCTGCTTGTTAATGTGGCTTCATTTAGAGTCGAAAATAGGATATGTTCTGTAAACTCTTCCATTTCTAGTTAATTATCTGTTCAAAAACTGCCCCTGTAGTTATGTACACTGGCTAGTTAATTGCCTTCCTAATATACCAATGAACAGTTTATAATCTAAATTTGTCAAAATGGAGATTATAGTCGGTCGTGTTCACTTCTTGTTACCTTGTCAAATGAAATGCAATTAATGCTGGTGTAGAAATTGATTGACTTTCATTAGTCGGAATAGTGTGCAATAACATTTGATACTTTGTAACAGTTTTGTGTTTGAAAATGAAGTTGTCCAGCAGGCAATGTTTTTTCCCCCCCAGTGATTGGATTATCTGTCATATGAATGTGTTTTTTTGTCCAAACTGCCTTTGTGTGTCCTTGGAGGTTTTGTACAAATTGTGAAAGTATTTCTATTTACTATTATTGGATCAGCACGAGTAAGAACCCACTCGACATACGATATATCCATTTCTTAGACTGTCTGTGATTGGTTAAATAATTGACCAGGCTTTCCAACTTACTTTGCTTAAGTTGAGTTTGGCTACTTATCTTCTTAATAATAAAGTTCAAATATACAAATAGGTTATTTTTAAAGAAAAGAATGGTACATATGAAATAAAATGCATAAACAACAAAAAAAAAATTGTAACTAAATAAATATTATATAGTTGTAGAAAAAATGAATTCTAATAAAAGTAAAAACAAAAAGCATTTACAAACATTTTAATATTAAATATTTGGTCTCACGTGGCATCAGCCTTGGGTAGTAGTAGACTGAACAGGAAGTTAAGTGGTGCCAACATAGTTGTGCAGTATGAAAAATTCTCTGACGTTGACGGGTGGTTAGTGTGTTTTAAGAGGGTTGAAATCGGGCCTGGTTAACAAATGGTTTTGTTGGCCCATCAATAAATCATACATTTATAAAACCAATCAACCTAAATATTCATTCAATAGGCCTGATTTCACAACTATGTTGGTATCACTGGAGCTAACTTCCTGTTAGGCTACTAGTTCCTGAGTAAGATACCACAAAGGCATTGAATTAATTAACTGTTTGTAAATAGTATGCGTTTGTGTTTTTACTTTTATATGTGCTTCATTTCTCTACACATATTTATTTACTTACATGTTATATAAAAAACAATGGAACATTCCATTTTTTTCTGTAAAAGTGCAATTAATGTATCATTAAGTTGCATTGTGTACTTAATTATGTTTTATTTAACTACAATGCTTTTATAAAACTGTTTTTATTTCTCTATATTTTAAATGCATATGTGTGTGTGGACTCTGTATATTAGAAGTGATAATTATGCGGGTTTAAAAGTTAGTATGTATCTAATGCAAGTTATAATGCTCATGTCCACCATTGAAGCAAATTATATATTTTACAATAATAAATGACATTGTTGGTATTCCTATCTCGAGTACAATCAGAACCACCAATTATGCTGTAAAATACATTGTGGATTTTCTAAACTTCACTTAATGTCCTGTAGAGTTGTTTGATGTCTCTGTAATAATATTCAACTCGCATTAGATACAAAATGGTTAAAACCTGCCACCGATAAATGATGGCAAATGTTATATTTATTTTTACATAGATTGATATTTTATAAATCTCTTACTAACACACTCAGGATTATCTAAACTAAAGAATTTCATGCAGCGGTGCTTTGGAAACTAATTTTAAAACCACGTAACACTTGACAAGCTCTGGTTGCGATTACAGTTTAAGGCACCTCACATTCATTCCGAAGTCTAAAACGAGGCCCAGAAAAAGATAGTGAAATTTGATACAATATAGTTTATGAAACCTCAAAACTTTAATCAAGATAAATATTGTCATCCCGGTGGTTCAAGAATCACCTATTTTGTCCAATCTTGGCTGTATGTAGCACTGCAAGAGACTTAATTTTCCCAATCAAGCATCATTGGTCAAGAGAGTGCGACTCTGAAATTGTTATAAAACTTATTCTTTATTTCAAATAAACAGGAGTAATCTTTATTTTTCGTTAGTTAAAATATTGCAAAAATTGTTTTTAATATCTATCAATTTCATAAGTTTTTTTAAACATTTCATTGATGTAACAACATATTCCTGACAGCCTTGTCATTTGTTTGATGATATCAATTAAAGTAAAATGTTGAACAAAAATATGTAAGATTTTGTTCTCTGTTCATTGCCTGAAATTGTGTTCCCAAGTTATGGCTAGAGAAGTTATTATAGCGTTCACATACATCTGCATAGGAGTGAAGTTGAGTTTTTGAGAAAACTGAACTTAATTTCTCTGTAAGTAGTGGTAATGTAGTCATTGCTTGCATTCCTTCTAAAGTGAAACATCACGGCTTCAAAGTGTTCCATGAAACATTCTTCAAAACTGTTCAGAATGTACGAGTATGTCAACATTGTTTCAATAAAGTATTTTTTAAAACAATTTCTAAATGTATGTTTCAATAATATCAACCCTTTTCAATGTCGCACAAGGCCAGAGACTTTTGAAAATGTTTGGCTCATATATTAGTTTGTTCGGAAACCTCTCTATATGCCTACATCATATTAGAAAAATGTACCCATATAGAGCTTTTACCTCCAGAAATTTGGTGCCACTCAAGCCATTCTAGGACTCATTAATGTCCAAGCAAGATTCCTTCAAAGAACTCTTCCAAGAGCAACAGGAGTGCACTGAATTACTCTGTAGGAATTAAATCTTAAAGGGAAACAGGTGCGAAATGTTACCATAATTCCCAAAGAGACAATCTTAAGATTCGGATGGACATCTCGAGGTTTTGCAAATCTTTCTTCCAAGTAGGTTCATGTATTATCACTTCACCAGAGGTGTGCTACTGTAGTTATGGCAGTCACCCCACCGATCCCTCTCACCACCTCTATTTTACCCTCTTTTCAGAGTGTCCTTACATTCCACAGACAGACCCCCCCCCCCCCCCCCCAATCCTTTCAACTTTGTTGCTTGCTACTCAACAAAAGACAAGCTATAACCGTTATTCTCTCCAAGGAGTGATGCCGGGTTTTGAGCCGAAATCTTGGGGTATGTAGAATGACGTCAAAGGACAAGGGCTCGAATCCCTGTCAAAGTATAATGTTTCTGAGCTACCTTAGGAAATCATTATCTACAGTAAATTGTGACATTTTTATTTAGTTTATCTATTACTGTAGGAATATATAAATATATATTTTCTTCCCATTCTTGCCATTTCTTTTTGGGTTTTTTCAGTGACATAGTTTTTACGGTCAATACTTACGTTAATTATTTAAATACATGGTATAAGGAGGTTGGAATTAAAATAAGTGCACCACAACTTGTTTGTACAGAAGATAGAAAAACCAAAGTGAAAACCACACTTTGTTCTAGGTGATAGCCTGAGAAAAAAAATTAGAAATATCTTTAAAAAAATTAATGAGTTAGAAAAAGGTGGCCAAAGTTGGTGAAAAATTGCAATTTTTAAAATTTTATTTAAACTAAATATCTACCTACTGTATGCCTATTTCACTTTATAAATAGGCCCTACTGTTAACTTTTTTCGAACACCATACTAACAAGAACATTTTATTTCATGATCTAAAAAAAATCAGAATTAAATAAAGCTCACTAAACCATGTTTCCATTTAAAATAATTAATTTATTATTATAATAGGATTATAACCCATCCAAAACCAAGTCTTTTCTTTTTTTATTGCTACGTTCAGAACACGTTATTAACGGCTTAATCTGATTGTGTAGAGATGAAGGCAGCTAAGAGGAAGTGAACCAGCCTTTGCATGGAGTAAAGATGGGAAAACCAGAGTGATAAATCACTTGTGGAAAACCGTTAAAGGTGTATATATATATATATATATATATATATATATACACACACCACACACATTTAATGGGAAAACCATCTTCAATTCACGCAGATGAGATTCGAACCTTGACCGCCCCATCAATAGCGATCAAACCAACGGCAAGAAACAGCTGTGGGTAACTAAACTTTGTAAACTAATATTTACTTTGTCTCGACACCTAGGAGTGAAAATATTGTGATAGTCAAAAATTCGAAACTGAGATTTTGAAAAATGTTGAGGTTTCGTAGCCCCCTGAAACAAAAAAAGTTGTTTCCGCAATGCCGTCTGTTTGTACCTTAGTTTGGGCTAGAATCGAAACCATTTTACCGTTTGGGCTAAAACTTTGTATCTGGGGTTTACATAAGCCCCCCCTCCCCCCAATGGGTTTTTGGAATTAGATATCTAACACTAAATTTAAGGCTAGTTTATTGAAAGCCAAAAAGAGAATACATCTATTTTATCAAAATTAACTCTAATGATTTTGATTAAATTTGATATCTAAACACATTTATCATTATTAACAAGATGTACATTTTCATTTTCTCATGAACATAACTTTGAGGGTACTTTACATAGGGGAGATTTTCAAATTTTCATCATTTCTCCGCAACTATTTGAGTCTCGTATAGCTTATTTTAAAGTTGTAGTACTATGAAATGTAAAAATCTTTTTTTATAAAACCTCTAAGTTTTGAGCTATAAACAAATATATACATACATATACTTTTTAATCAGGGGTGTAGTGGAGTAGAAACACTGGTGAACGCCGTTCTGGCACTGCTTTTCGTGGCAAAATATTAAAAAAAAAAATGTAGTCAAGTTTTATACTTTGCAATTCCAAGTTAATTGATTTTATATCAATATTATGTTAAAACTTTTTTCATACTATTAATCAATAAATTCTGATGAAATTTACAGTGCTCTATGCAAATTCCTGGAATTTTAGGGGAAGTGCATTAAGTAATTTAGTAATCATTAAAAGATACTCCAAATAGCTTCTAGAGGCACTTATGTTTGTGCAAGCCTTTCGCCTACGGCGGTTGGGGGTCGCAAAACCCCACTTCAACTTTGGGGTTGCTACGACCTTGCGTTTCAGCACTGCTAAATTTACAACTACACCACTGTTTTTAATACAGGTTTTTGAAAATAAATTTGATTCTTATGCTCTTTGGTTGACAAAGATGTTTCTTTTTTTCTCTATTTTTTCTGTAACAGTGTTCCTTGTTCCTAATATCATAGTCAGGGGCAGCCTGAGGTAAATTTTGCGCCCTGGCGGTATTGCTTTTTGGCGCCTCTCTACATAATCGGTAGATAATATAGTCCATTCACCATAGGAGTGTAGGTAACTAACAGCTAGCAAAAGTTAGATCAAATCTCATGTCTCCATTTGCCAAACCATATTACCTGCTATGACCATATTATGTTGATTTATTGTCACTTTTGACAGTCAAAACTTTCACAAGAACAATTTTATTTTTAATTTGGTTTTTCTTTTGGCAGTTCTTAAATCTTCTACTAGCTGCCAGCTATCACATTTCTCATGGCGATTGTACTCTCGGAAAATATGAAAATAATCCCCAAACCTAACATAGCCTGGGCATGATAGGAAAATAATCCCCAAACCTAACAACTCCAAACCTAACGTAGCCTGGGCGTGATAGGAAAATAATCCCCAAACCTAACAACTCCAAACCTAACGTAGCCTGGGCGTGATAGGAAAATAATCCCCAAACCTAACATAGCCTGGGCGTGATAGGAAAATAATCTCCAAACCTAACGTAGCCTGGGCGTGATAGGAAAATAATCCCCAAACCTAACATAGCCTGGGCGTGATAGGAAAATAATCCCCAAACCTAACGTAGCCTGGGCGTGATAGGAAAATAATCCCCAAACCTAACGTAGCCTGGGCGTGATAGGAAAATAATCCCCAAACCTAACATAGCCTGGGCGTGATAGGAAAATAATCCCCAAACCTAACAACTCCAAACCTAACGTAGCCTGGGCGTGATAGGAAAATAATCCCCAAACCTAACGTAGCCTGGGCATGATAGGAAAATAATTGAAGGGGAAACTCCACAAATGTTAAACATGTTAAATGTTTCACTTCGAGATTGTACAAAAACTGTTAGGATTAAAAATAAAACTATAAGAACCTGTTTTGTAGACAATGTCATCCTCTATTTTTTATTATAAGTTTAACAAACACTTTGACTTTATGAATGGTTTACGTTATAATTGCAACAAAAAAAGAGTTTTAGGGCGCTATTATTTCAAGCTGGCAAATGTATAATAACTTTTTAAGAGTGGCACTAGATTCTATTTTACTCACCACAAAATTAAACTAATGTGTAAAATTTCATGTTAGTATAAAAAATTGAACGATTGTTAAGCTTAGCAACTCCACTATTACGCCCTGTCTACTTCAGGTTTGGAATTGTTAGGTTTGGGGATTATTTTCATATCACGCCCAGGCTACGTTAGGTTTGACGTTGTTAGGTTTGGGGGTTATTTTCATTTCACACCCAGGTTATGTTAGGTTTGGGGATTATTTTCATATCACGCTCAGGCTACGTTAAGTTCGAAGTTGTTAGGTTTGGGGATTATTTTCATATTACGCCCAGGTTATGTTAGGTTTGAGGATTATTTTCATATCACGCCCAGGCTACGTTTGGTCATGTTAAGCTATGTTTGGCGCCCCGGGCAGCCGCCCGGTTCGCACGGCCCTTGAGCCACCCCTGCATAGAGTAAGTAACAGTGTATATTATTTCATTCCACAAATCCTAACGAGTTTTTAGTAAATGTCTATTTCAAGATAAAAGCGAGAGGAAGTCTGTGTGGTGCACCGTACCATTTATCTTTTATTACTAAAATACAAAATTACCTTTACCTCTATGTGAGTAGGTTTGTGGACCTATAATTTCCAAGACACTTTTATTTGTATTATAATTATAATTATTGAGTTTACTGACGTATCGGCACAACTATAGGTCATGTAACATCATTAAAATATTCTACTCATGTTAATTTGTACAACAAGATCCATAATTTCTGAACCCCTTTTTTTAACAACCTGTATATACATGTGTGTGTGTGTGTGTGTGTGTGTGTGTGTGTGTGTGTGTAATTTCTCTAGAAAAAAAAGATGTATTAAAACTAAAATAATTTGATGAATATTTTCAGGGGATAGAAATAATAGCTAGAGCACACATGTCCACCCTCCCCTAAGTAAACTCCTGAATGCGCCACTGAATCTTAATATCTCCAAAATTAAGTCTGCTATAAGTGGGAAAAGGTTTTGTTCGTCTATAAAACGTGAATAAAACTATTTAGAAAAATCCTTTTCACCTCTCTCTTCTTACAAAACCAGCATTATACAAATAGGTTTTATCTAATCAAGGAAACACTGTTGATGCAAATTATTTATAAGGTAAACATAATCAAGTTTACTCTATAAAAAACTTTTAACCTATATCATACAAATACATCTCAAAAAACATTCTCAATAGCTCAGATTTGGAGGTGACAGACAATTAGTGTCCAGTCAAGGGTTTTACCTGAACAGGATATAAATGGTTCGAAGGAAGGGGGGAGTAGCGGGGTTTACAGGGGGAAAAAATATGGTAAGAAAGTGAATGCCAAAAAAGAGGTTGAGGAGGAAGGGAGAGGTGCTTCCGAAGACAGAGCAATCTACCAGGAAGCTACTGAACTTTTTCAACAGTTTATACATGATTTAATTTGAAAATATTAAATTTTGTTAAAATTATTGTATTATAAATATTCGTCGTGTATGAAAGAACATCTTATTCTCTAAAATAGTATGATAACTTCAAAACTATATTCTTGTATTTCATGTTTTATTTAATTTTAATTTAATTGAAATTACGTCTAATTATAAAAAAAGTAAATATTAACTTGTAACTTTTTTATTGATATAGTTAATTTTAAATTTACAAGTTTAATATAATAAAAAAAACGCATGTTGTTACTATAAATATTTTCTAAGCAATAGCGTAAACAACTTTATCGTTCTTGTAGGTATCCATCCGAATCTTAAGATTCAAACCAAAAGCTCTTAAATGTCATTGCAACTCAGCCATAACTCACTTCAGTGGCCCAACTCTCTTAAGGAGTCACACTCATGTTTGACTGGCCTGCTGACATTGAGATCGAGGTTTGAGTCTTAGTAAGATCTACTGAGGTTTTTTTTCCTAAATGATTTCTCGCTCTTCCTTTCAAGAGTCCAAATAATTGATTAAGATTATCACACTTTGGTAAAATTTCTATTTATATATAAAGGACATGAGTACAATGAGCATGAGATAGACAGTGTACAAGGACTAGGCAAAAAATAAAACACTTTAGGGGCGGAACAGAAATTTGCGCTGTCCCACATCCAAAGAACAACCAGAATAGAGGATTTCACAAATAACTGAATGATCCAATTTTATTTATAAAATTTATTTTGTATCATTGATAAAATGCAGCCAATACATGAGCTTATAAAAATAACAAAAAGATTATACTAAAGTCTAGATTAGTTTGGGACAATCTGACTCAGTGGAGCCAGAGAGCTGGAAACACCATGGACGGAATGTTTCGACTGATAATGGACGGTTTATCGCTTAACTAAAAATGTTTTCACAGATGGAAGCAATCTGTGTATGTGTTTTTATATATATATATATCATCTACATTGAAAGCAATCTAAAACGTTAAAAATTAAAATGACGTTGAACCAATAGAAATAAACTAAACTACACTAACTGACCTGGTTGAGTGTTACAAGATCTTTAATGAAATGGAAATACACTAAAGAGAAGTAGAAAATTTATGTCATACCTTTAAAATAAAAATTAAGATTAACTGCAAGATCACTTGCTGTATGTAGGCACTACATTTGATATTTTTTTAAATCAATAAAAACTTATTAAACTTTGATATATTTGTCAGCTTAAATCAACTTTAAAAAGTTAAAACCAAATAAAAAAAGTGTCACCTACACGCTACACATGAAAGAGATCTAACGTGGACAAAAATATATGAGACAACACATGTCACGGCAATCTAGGTAGAGGGTAGATTTCACGGTAACACAAGTTTTATGTCCCAGTAATATATATGACGGTTATTAACAGGGCCTAGATTCTGATCTAATCTTTTTTTTGTATGTTACATGCAATGCTCATGTGCACATCAATTTTGTTCATGATCCCCTGGTTTTAGAAACTTTTTATAGATTAATTTTTTGTAATTTGGGATTTTCAAGGCATCTTTATTAACATATATATTTTAAAATTCTATCAATTTATTATTTATAAATGCTTAATACTCAAACATAATTTTTTTCAATGCACAGTTGTCTGAATGAGAAGATAATGTAGTCAATGAACTTGGTATTCTCTTTGCTAGTTGGTTGTAAAATATACATTCCTGGTGAGACATTGCAACTAGGCTGGAGAAGGTTTGCTTTGGGAGGGGGTAGCTATTACTTTTTAAACAGATATTTGTAAATCAATATTAATTTAGAAGGATGCAAGAATTTAGTTGTTAAAGGCTTTTCATCGCATGTATAATTTTTAGTTCATTTGTAAAGGGCGTGTTCGATTTAGTTGTGTGTATTTATTAGAATTTTTGTTCCTGTTTTTAGATTATTTTTTCAATTTAAGAGAATATAAAGGTAGCGCCACTTGTAAGAATTTGATTATACCATTACTTATTCACCCAGTAAATAGCTGTTATATTTTAATATGAAGACAGTTAAACATACATATTTTTTTAAATAAGTAGAGTATGGTAATTACGTTAATTGGACATTAGTTGTGGATATATATTTAAATTTCCAAAATTTTGATCTGATTTTTAACAATAGTTTATCTTCCATGTAACGTTGTGTATTTAATGTGCTGGATTGTGTACTAAGTGATGTGCAAGCTCAGCCATACAGATGTCTACCTTCATCTGGCACTACCTTCTTCTCTTTACATTGAATTTATCTGGTGTAAAATTTGAACAAATTGATAAGAATTTTTGGGTCATTTTTTTTTTGATAGTTTTTAAGGTAATCAAATTCCAGGCCCTTATGGTTACTTAGATAACTATATAGAAAATGTTCTCTAGATGAGTGAAGAAAGGTTGCAGTGCTGCCAAGATGCCCCGCCCTATTTTGACAAGTCAAGCATAAGAGATCTTCTGCTCATACGTCTTATCTTCCCAGTCGTACTCGCTGGGTTTGGCTGTGTTGCGAGTCTTGCACAGTCTGGGTCCAAACTTGAGGATCACCACGATCACCATCATCACAAACATAGTGAGCGCAGTCACCGCCGGCCAGAATATGTGGAACGCCATTGGTGCGGTTTAGAGGTCACTCTCCCTCTTCTTCAGCTCCAGGTACCCTTCAGGGGCCTCCTCGTAGTACGTCTCTAGCTGCTGTTGTTGCAAATGTTTGATGATAGCGTTGTTCTCAAGCTCTGTGTAGTCTAGCGGGGGCTGCTTGTTCGGGGTTTTGGTCCAGATCGGTAACAGCCACCGGTTACCTAGGACAGAATACCCTCTCAAATCAATAGATCCCAAATATGTGTGTTGAAACCCAGCAGTTCCTTCACTATACAATAAAAATAACCTCTGAGGGAATCCAAGTCTTAGGGAGAAAAGCTCTTTCTCTGTTAATTATAACCAAATCTGTCTTTCAGTTTGTGGCGGTGGTATGCTGGGGTATGAATGAGCTACTGGTAACCTCAACAAACTAGCTTTGCAAAATTTGTCTTATATTCAATTGACAAGAAACCAAAAGAATAACAACGCTGTTCCCTTGGAGATGATTTCCAGTGTAGTTAGACCCAGATCTTGTGTCTTGAATGAGTGAGAACTACTTGTCCTAGTATTAAATATTATTAATGATTATAGTTTGTATATTTTGTTTATATGCAGACAGTGTCACCCACATCGGTGGCCATACAGTCTAACGTGTAACTCTGGGTTCGACTGGAATTACAGTGACAGGAATATCAAGGTTTGATTCCAGGTCGGGTGTATCGTGGGTGGTTCTTTTTCTAAATGGTTTCCCCGCTCACCCTCCGTGCAAATGTGAGTATATTTCTTTTAAAACTACCTTCCCTTAAACCATTTGTGTGATTAATGTATATGTATTTAACTTAAATGGGTATACAAAGATGTCAGTGAAAATAACAAGCACAACAAGTAAAAGTTGGTCAACTTGAACTTTCTAAGAATAGTTTGTACGGGCTACCAATCACAGCTAAGTATGTGCATCGAAATAATTTAAGCACTATTGATGGCTTTGCTTGCATCCAGGTTACTAAGTAGGCTACATTTATTTATTTTGCATTTTCCCAGGCAAAAGCAAACACTAATCATAAGTTTGATATTTCAGTCTTATTTATTGTGAAAGTTGAAATATAGGAAATGTACAAAGTTATATACTGAAAACGTTTTCTCAAAAAAAGTTGTTTTAGTTGATCAGTTGACTTCATGGCACATGTTCTTTCCGAATAGCTTTATTGGACTGAGTCTCAGACTATCTTATTAGTTTGTACAGTCATGTGATTAAGAAGTTGTATTGTGTAGAAGGAATATAATTTCTTAAGGGCTATGGATTAGAGTCTGTGTTTGAGGCTTAAGAAGACACCAAGAAAATGAACATACCATCAAGATAGACTTTTTTTTTTCCCCCCGGTAACTAATTAGAATGTGAACTAAAATACCCTATTCGCCTTTATTAGTCAAGGTAATACTGCTACTTTAAAAGGTAAATAATGTACATAATTTTAGCTTTCTAATAGGTAGGCCTACTAGAAAAGTCAATCTTAATATTGTTACTATTTGAATTGCTATATTCTTGCTGTTTATTAAAGGTATATTTTTTTATTGTTAATTGAAAAAAAAAGTTTCCGAGTTAATATTCAAACAAATCATACAAGCCCCCTAAATGTAAGTACATTCTCTCTAACTACACCTTCATTTCATTAACTTAGTGTAACCATGGCTGTGTCTGAATAGTCTGCACCCTACACTCTTCTGTACTTTTACTGCATGCTTGAATCAAACACGTTTCTGACGCCCTATAGGGCCTAGGGTGCATAATATGTTTCGGACAGCACATTATAGCTAGAGCTGCCTGGTGAATACTTCTGAAACTGCGCTTTCATGGAAATGATATTGAATTTTGAAATTGTTTTATCAATGTCGACATTCTGCTTAAACTCAATCACAAGGTGACCTGGTGGTCCAGGGGTAAGGTGTCAGAATTCTGTGCTGAGGGTCCGGGGTTCAATCCTTGGTCCCGGCACAGATTTATCTGATTGCCAAACCCTTCCTTCACCTCTGACAAGACGAGTATTAATTACAACTTGTATGTGTGGGAATGCCAGGCCTCCACCGTGGTTCGGATCCCATGTTAAACTTAGGTTCCTCAATTTCATCTCACAATCACCCTAACACTACACATCACATTAGCGTGCTTATAACCCGAGCGGGTAGTAAGACACGGGTGATAATAATAATAATAATAATTCAATCACCACACAACACAATACACAAATTTGCGCCAAAAGGTCCGCCAAAAATGTATGCATACCAAATTACTAGTACAGCATATCTACATATTATTTGCAACTATTATTAAAAATATATTATAATGTAATAATTATTGTTTTCGCTCATTAATTTACTTTGGGCTTATATCAATAAAGTTATGTTTATTAAGTAGTTTTACTTAACTTAAAAATATTGGAAATACTTTTCTTGTAAATAGGGATTTTAACGCTTCAAAAATAAATTTAGCCAATTAATTTATCTATATTAACAAAGAACACAAGATTTTTGTTTTATTTTACATTTTATGTATTTTTTATTCTATTTCATACAATATATGACCTTCATTTAGTAAACGTTATTTTAACCCTAGTTTGCGAACTATGGCACATATGATGTGAACTAGGGCGGGCACATGTGATGTGCCTTAGGCTGTATCCGAATAGTCTACTTCACGTGCCGTCGACCCTTGAAGTCCACTCGATAGTTGCATTGGTAATCACGTGACCAAGTGTAGAACTGTCTGAATAGTCATGAAGTGTGCCGATGCACCCCTCACAAGCCCTTGAGACCAAGGGTGACAGCAAGTTACCCTTGACACGCCGTTGATGCGGAGTTTGACTGGCAACTGTTTAATTTTTCGTTTGCTAGACTAATGTGATCTGTGATGTGTGATAAAGTATTTTAACTATACCGGTACTGCTTTTGTTTATTTTTTGTTTTTGTTAAATATGTCTAGTGAAAAGAAGCAGGAATGGATTTAAAATGTTGTATTCGTTTTCATATCGCTGCTGATAGATGGTGTTTAAAATAGTTTCTAAGATCATGGTAGGTAGCAGCATTGCGAACTCAAGGGGTGTAAATGGTAGTTTGCCGTTCGAAAAGTCTGTTGCAGTCTTCGATCTCAAGTGCATGTAGAGTGTAAATTTATTAAGTCTTCATCAAGTCAAGTGTACTTGACTATTCGGATACAGCCCTAAGAGTCAAGTGCACTAAATGGGGTGCATCAGCAAACTTTGACACCATCAAAAATTATTTCCGGCCTAAAAGTCGACGTCAATTCAACTTTCTAGTGTACTTGGCTTTAAGGGCCCTTAAAATGACTATTCAGACACGGCCTGTTTTTATAGCCAGACGGGTAGCAAGAGATTGTGCACAAATAAAAACAATTCGTTAAGTGGAAGAGAAAGCCTTACCTTCAGCAGATAGTTATAGGCTATTATTATTATTATTATTATTATTAACCTGTGTTGCTATCTTGCCAATATTCCTTGTATCTTGAACAGCAACAGAATATTACATTCAACAAAAACAAAACGCACCAAACACTGTGCAGATCGTTATTGTAATGTAGAAGGCTGTAAAATCTCCGTATTCCTTTTCTTGGGCGTATGGATTCTTTAAATATTCATTTGGGTCATCCAAAACAGACATGTTTTGTTAAAATATCATATTCTAATAAAAATAAACTGATAGTGGGTTGTTTGGCTAATAATTAAAACGTATAATTGAACAACGCCCTTTTAGAGTTATTTGGGCGTTTACGAACTGTATTCAGGGCTGCCAACTCTTCTCCCAACTCCCAAGCTTTTTTTTTCTTCAATGGCACTAAAGACATTTTCTTCAATAAGAACACGTCTTGTATTCGATACATTCCCGATGATACTTTCTTTATTTTTCTATGCGTTCAATCCAGGTATGATCCACATAACCTAGCCCTAACTCAACACGAATTTCGTCTACGAGATAACCGGGAAGACATATTTTGTTCGTCTCTACACCGACATATTTATATTTAAAAGAAATTAAACAGCCCCCTATACAAAGTAACGTTGTTTGAGTGTAATACATTAACTAAAGAAAAGTCTGTGATATAATTAAGAATGTAATTTACCCGTGCCAACTGATGTAAAGGGCAAGTCATAAACATATGTTCTAATGTTTCAGGAACGTAGCAAACCACATAATGTGAGGACGGTACCTAGCTTATCAAATAAAGTCGGTCTTTCGTGTAGGCGTGCCCGAGCCGAAGGCGGATTATTGTACAAATAAAGTTACGAGTTCCCTTAACTCCTGAAAACCATGGTGTAACTAATTTTGTACCACATACACCATAGTACCATTTTGTTTTCTGCTGGCATGTGGTCCCCCACCATTCGCTCCATTTAACACGACTTCTGAGTTTTACCTGCGGTAAGAAGTCGCTATATCGTAGCGGGGTTTCCTGTACAATGGAAAGTAAATTTACACTAGATGCCAAACTATCTATTCTCTCATTACCCATTATACTCACGTTACTAGGAATCCATTGGTACCCCAATTTGTAGCCCCTAGCTCGTAGACTCTTTGACTATTTTAATCATCAATGGGTTTAATGAAGGGGCTGACAAGCCGCTTATAGACTACAAAGCGCTACGGGAGTCGCACAATACCACTACAAGCTGAGGACGTAAAGAGAAGATATATTTCTGTTGAAGTATAGGTAAATTTATATTATAGCGAATATAAATGTAGCGACATCTGTGACGCGCAGGTGTGTGCGCAGTGGAAGCGATACTGTTTTGTGTGTGTGTATGTGTGTGTGACTGAGGAGAGGCACTAGTAGTATGCTTGTTGCCACGCATGTACGCTCTCGTTGTCTCTCGTACAGTTTGCTTGTTCGTAATCAGTATTAATGTCTATTTCTGCATATTAATAAACATATCAAACTGTTAATTATTTATTCTCAATTGGTCTACAACCTCTGAACATAAACCTTTTCTCGTTATAATTCAACAATTTCAATACCTGTAGGATAGCAAATAATTCAGCTGTAAATATTGATGTGATGGATTGTAGTTTATATGTCTGACCATACTTAATACTGATATAGAAGGCTGCACCCACTAGGGCTGGCTCCCCTCTCCTCCTAGCATCATCTGTAAATATAAGTCTGTATCTACTCTATCCTCCATCTTTCTTTCATATACCTTACTGCATTTAACTTATGTTCGAGCGGAAGGGTAACTCTTTAAGGTAAGCGCCCACTGGATCGGTACCGCACGGATGGAACATACCTCACGGACAGCACATTTTAGGGCGGGTACGCCCACTATCCGCACTGACGGCACGGACGGAGACTCAGTTTGCTCAGCTGCTCTTGAGCCAGAAGGTGAGCTTCTTGTTTGCGTGCTCAAGGAAGTATTGTTTGCATTTCTGTTATTGTTGGATTTGTTTCATGTTTATAAGTGTGTTTTTGTAAGTGATATTTCACCGTAATATTTAAATATGAAAAGCGATGAAGAATTTGTAGCTATTAGTTGCCTTTTAATTAAAGAGGAGAGAAGAAAATGTAGGAAACGATGATTCTGGGCTCACAACATCAACAGGAAATACTTAAGTTTGGCGAATAGCACACATTATTTCCTGATCTGGTTGAAGATGACGCCAAAAATTCCCGACCGCACTTGATTTTAATTCCCTCACTCGGACTTTCTGTCGAATGGCGGAACGGTGGACAGTCCGTTGCCGGTGGTACCGACGTAGTGGGCGCATCTTGATAACAAATAATGCTACTAATTAGTGTTTTACTTTCCGTTCCGTCCGTGCGGTACCGACCCAGTGGGCGCTTACCTTTATACTTCTGAATCAGGAATAGATAACACCACTGGTACGTCCCAAAGGGAATCATGCCCCCCAATTATACACTGTACAGGATACCGAAGAGAAAAAATATACTGACGCAGTTCATTCAAACCCAAAAAACTATCCATCATAGATGGGCATGTTTTGTTTAACCAATATTGTTTTGTCTGAACACAATTTGTAAGGATCCGAAGTCTGCGCCACAGATAACTAGAATTTGAACAATCTTTAATAAAAAAAATTGTCCGCTAACAGACGGCGCCTAGGAACTAAAGGGAGTTCTCCCGCTTCAGTAAGGAGTGCATTGGTTGGCGATGTACAACAAGTGCCCAGACACAGTCTTAAACCCAATTTTGGATCCTACCTAGCTTTCCTAGTGTATATCGTGATGCATTGTGATATAAATAAACACCCATACTCTAATCGAGAACGTATAAGCCCACGGTTCATTTGTAACATTGTATATGGGTGGGAGCCCCAAGAGGCACCCGCCACTGATCTCATAGTATTTATAAACCTGTCACATATTCCAGATAATTCCAAAAAATGAGAGAGTCAAGATCCCTTCATGTCTATGTCATACCTAAAAATCGTACCTTTGGCTGTACCTGAATTCAACGTCTTTTATAAACTAGTCTAATGAAGTTATTTCGCACTCTATGTCGGGTGAAGATTACCGCACAACATTTATATATATTTAGAGTAAAAAAGCGGGCTGTCAACCAATTTGAAAGCAAAGGAAACACTTATTGTAACTTACCCACCCCCTCTGACAACTTACAAGACCGAACGTATATTACCACGTCATCCGCATGCTGTAAAGTCGTTATACCAATCGGAAAAGAGCTATCAATATCGTTCGAATAGACTGCATATAACAGAAGACTGAGTACTGATCCCTGCGGTAGGCCCCTTCGTTGAGTTCGGGGAGATGATCTAGCTTTTCCTATCTTTACAATGTACGATCTATTCTGAAATAAATAGCCGAACCAATAACACATTTTGTTAGAACAACCCAGGCGAAAAAGTTGCTCAAACAACACAGAATGATCGACATTATCTTTAGCACCCTGCATATCGAGGAAAAAAAGCTGATACAAATGAGTTTTGTGATAGAACAATTTGAATATCAAAAACTAATATATAGAGGCTATTAAATGTGGACCGTCCCTTTCTAAATTCAAATTGCATAGAATTAAGGAGTTCGTTCATTTCCAGAAATCGTTCCAAACGGGCTATAATTAATTGTTCCATGATTTTACCAAAACAGGACGGGAGTGCAATAGGCTGATAAGAACTTGTTAACTCCAAGCTTTTACCCGGTTTTAGAGTAGGAATTAGAAAGGAAATTTTCCATGCCGGTGGTATTACCCCCTCCTGCCACAGAATATAAAATATATCTAGCAGCGCTTGTCGAGAAACAGACGACAATTTTGTCAATATACCATAGGACACATTGTCTGTGCCAACCACCATGTCTCTCAAGTGATATTATACAGACTTAAAATTGATTCTATTTAGCTCTGCTGAGGATGGTATGTTTGTTACTGAGATCATAATATAGGTTTTATTTAAAATATTTGTTTAATACACAAAAAGCTATCATATGGTTGAGGCCTGTAAGAAGTTATACATTCAAAATCAATCGCAACATATCAACATTAATTTTAACCACACAGGGATGAGGGATCCAAACTACTGAGCAGCCAACTTCAAAAGTCTTATGGAGGGAGGAAGCGGTACTATAATAAAATAGGTATTACTGTAATCTGAAATTTTAACGTTGTATTTTGTAGAACGTTATTAATAAAGTTTAAAAAAAAAAAATCAGAAACGCGTTTCTAGTGTAAAATAATAGACTTATAGTATTCTAAATAACTAGAGGTTTTCAAAGAATACAATAACCATTATATATATATATATATATATATTAGAGAAATTCAAACGTTTAATCCCAGATAATGTCACAAAAATTTGCAAAATTAAATATTTAAATATTTCAAATTTGATTTAAGTTAGTTTGCTTAAGTGCGATCAGAAATAATTAAGAAAAACTAAAAACATCCTTGAATTTCTCTCTTCTAATGATTTCCTTCCTAGGTCATAGACAACGTTTGAATAAAAATAAGAGTTAACTTATTAAACTTTAAACTGAACTATTTTTTTATTTATGTCTATGTCTAGAGTTACTGTGTTATTAAAAACATCTATGCTGAATTCGAAATATAATGTGATTGCTCTCCCTGCTTTTCCCTCGCAAAAAATTAAATCCTTGGATTTCAATTTCGCCAACTTGTGAAACTAAGCGTTTAAAAAACCCTGTGTCATGGCGGGAAGTAAGACATTAATCGTATTAGCTCCCAACTTTAAAAGACAAAGTGTGAAAGTGTCTCCCAACACAACAATTTTGCAAGTATGTGCTTCAAAATATGATTTTAATCCAAACACAGAAGAATTTCACTTTTAGTTTGATATTGTGATTCACATGAATCCTAACCTTACCTAATGTGTCACTTCAATCTTGATTGTTCTAGATATTGGAGGAAGTTTGTAAGAAGCAGGATCTGAATCCCGAAGAGTATGATATCAAGTGAGTTGTGATTGAAAATTATAATATTAATATATTTTCTTGTGATTGAAAATGATAATATTAATATATTTTCCCTTCACATCCTCTCTGGATTCATATAACAAAGTTGTTTGGCTCTAATGTTCATAGCAAATAATTATACTGTGTCATAAAAACTTTATTCGAGTGATTTAGCAGAAAAGGTTTTTAAGAAAGCTTATTAAAACGATAGGTACTTATATTTTTAAAATACAAAAAATAAATAAAAGTTATCATTTGTAATTTAGGCCTGGTGTACAAATACATACAAATATTTCACTTAGAAACGGACCAAACAATATGAATATCATATGAAACTAGCATACAATGACTCAAAAAGTTTGCTTCAGTGTAGGGCCTCTTTGCAAGCACCCCCTGAAACATTGTGAATTACAAACCCACTTAAATGTCTGCTCATATAAACCAGTCAATCCTGTTATTTAAAACAATATTTTAAACAATTATAATAGTGTGTGTCAATACATATGCTATTTCAATTTAAATGTTGGGTAAATAAATATAATAATGTTATAATGGAAGTAAAGTGTGAGTTAGGGGGATGGAGCTTTGAGCGAATGGTTTGGCATTGAACAGTGGGTTTGACAAGGTTATGTTATGTTCCCATGGTTGTTTGATGTTTTCATAAATAAGTGTATGAGGGATGTTTCTAAAGACGCAGTCGATATACGAATGGATATTGTGATGTGAGAGAGCTCTTTTATGCAGATGATGCTGTATTAATGGCTGGGAATGAAAATGACTTGCAGTATGCATTAAATCATTTGAATGTGGTGACAGGCAGAATGGATCTTTGTATAAATGTCTCCAAAATTAAAGTGATAGTTTTTGATAAGGATGGATCAAGAAATATTGTAAATTTAGTATAGATGTAAAACTGTTAGAACAAGTGAATGCCGCCTCGGTGGCGTAGTTAGCTAACGCGCCAGTCATGTTGAGCTCGACTGCCGAGGACGGGGAGATCGAGGTTCGAATCTCGGTCGGGTGAACTGGGGGGATTTCCAAAATGGTTTTCCACTCTCCCTCCACGCAAATGCAGGTTTACTTCCTCTAAATTCAACCTTCCCAATTCCTAACCCATTTGTGTAATTAGTACTTAAGCGTATAACCCGAACGGGTAGTAAGACGCGGTGCTAAGTACACAACAAGTGAATGATTTTGTGTATTCTTGGCAGAATGTTCTGTAAAAGAAATTGACAGATGGGTGAATGAATCGCAAAGAATGAAGTATCACAAGAAGCAAAGATGGGTACATATAAAAGTGTGTTAACGCCAACATTGTTTTATGGATGTGAAGTGTGGGTTTGTCTGGAGAAACACAAGAGCAAGGTGAATGAAGTTAGAATGAGATATCTAAGATATGTATGTGGAGAAACTCATAAGGACAGTCTGTAATGAATGGGTGCTGAAGGAGTGCAGTTTGAAAGGGAATCCAATAGGTGTATATGAAAGAAGTGTTTCATGTTGGTTTGGGTATGTTGATAGGATGAGAGTGGATTGAGTGATGAAGCAAATATATGAAGGAAGAGTGTGTGAATGAAAAAGAAGGGATAGCCCTTGTAAGACATGGCTAATTGTTTTAGACGAATGTGGAAAAAAGAGAAACATTAATACGGTTTTGTCATGCTTTAAATACATATTTTTTATCTTGCTATAGTTATAAGAAGGTACAGTAAAGATTTATAGAAACATAAACGGAAACGAACACAATATGGCTTTTATAATTAAAATAAGAATACAGTTCACACTTTACACTGCTGCCACTGGACAAATAGGTAATGGCTGCCTCTTGAAGAAAATCTATTGTTACTACCCGACCCCTCGACACAGGTTCCATCCATTCTTTGGAAACTCATCAAGGGGGAGGGTAAAACACAGCAACAGTCAATTTTCTATAAGAGGCAGCCATTAACTGTTCTTTTCAATGTAAAAGCCTTATTGCGTTTATTCCCTTTTATATGTTTCCATCCATATTTCCTGTAATCTACCTTCATCTAGATATAATAAAATGTACCTCATAGAGAGAGAAGAGGTTTTCCTTAAAAAATATTTATTTTAATCTGTCATGTATTTTTATGTCTCTAAATAGTCCTATATAAGTTCAAATACTTTGTTTATTTGTACAGCTGACTACACTAACCTGGCTAATGGTAAATCTCACCCTGCATTAATTATGGCAGTTAAGTGCTGTAAAGCAAGTCGGACTAGGTCTTGTTAGACATTTAGCGTTCTTAGTCGATCCTTGAGCCTGCGAGGCTCACATGAAAAGTACCAGTATGTAGCTTAATTGACACACACTAGTGGCAGGTGACTTCGTTCCTTAGAGAGAGAAAACATGTCCATATAGATTCATAAAATATAGCTCTTCACTTTAAAGCAAAAAGTATTGCAACTGTCTTGTAAAGAAATACCTAATTAGGTTCATTTATAAAGTTGAAACCTTTTGAGTATTTAAAAAGAAAAAAAGTTTGTACTTGCAGGCATCATAATCATGTGCTGGACCCTTCAACCATCGTGCGGTTCTCAGGTTTACCCAACAATGCTCAGCTCGAGATGATCACGAGCAAAAAGATTCGACAAGAGTCGGCCATCACGCTGGGCCTACAGTTGGAGTCTGGCGCCCGGCCTATGGGCGACTTTTTGCCATCAGGTTGGTAGTCAAGAAACTTATGACTAGGATCTAGAAGTCTCGGGGTTAAATTCTGGTTTAGTACATTGGGGCGGGGGCCGGGGTTAATATATTTTCCATACAAATTCTGGGCATTTGCTTAAAATTACCCCTCCTAATCTTGTCTATACAAACCATTTAGTTTAATCTATTCAACACCTTAGCTCAGTCGGTAGCATGTCTGTCTACTTAGCTAAGAGTCCTGGATTTGATTCCTGGTATGGCTGAAAATTTAGCATTGGAGAAATGCGGGTTTAACCTTTCATAGTGATAAATTAACAGCCGGGGACTGGATGTTGTGCCTGTCCTAGTCATAAGTTAGATTATAAGGCATATGAAGCTATGACAGGCCTACCAACCCAATAGCGGAAAATATGTGGTTTGAATGAAAAACTGACCCAGGCCACAGGCTGGAAACTGTGATGGTTGTAAAGTAAAGTTAGTTTAATTCGCCAGGGTCCAGAAAATTGGCGAGGCTTCAGGAGGTCCTTGGTTTGTTAAGTGAGATGTGTGTTCTGTTTCAGACTCGCTGTGGAAAGTGATCACCAAGTTGTGTCCTGAGGAAGCCAACCCAGACTCGAACCCAGTAGTAATTTACATGCGTCGGGAGGTGGCAGGGAAGGAAGAGTTGGAGAATACCACACTACGCCATCTTGGTTTGATGGGGGGACGAGCTATGCTCAGGTTGGTAGTACTGATTACAATCACAATCATTTCTATCATAGTACAAGATTCGGATTCAGAATACAAAGGTAAAATAAAGATTCAGGTTTGTAAAATAGTGGATTTGAACTGCCTCTAAGTTTTATTATTTCTATTTTAACAACTATCAATACCTTTTGGTACCCGCTTCAGTGGTAGCATGGTCTAAGGTGTCACTCTCACAATAAGCTGAACTACCGATGATGGGGAAATGAGGTTCATCCCAGTCTGCTCTACTGAGGTTTTTTCCCCCAAATGGTTTTCCACTCTCGCCATACAAACGTGAGTACACTTTCTCTAAATTCAACTTTTCTAATCCCTAACACAAAGCTTAGTCAGTACAAAAATATAACCCAGTAGGTTAAGACGCAGGGATATAAAATAATCTCGTGATGTTTCGACTGGTTTAAAGGTACGTCCATCGCACAGCTGAGGAGCTTCACAGACAGGCCAACGTTTCAGCACCTCTTCAAAGACCTCAAAAACTGATGGAGGGTGAGCACAAGCGCATGCCCCTCCGAACACCCAAATCTACCAGAGGGACCTGTTGCAGACTTGATATTGCCCAATATGGACCTTCAACAGTCTAAACCAGATCAGGAAATATCGTCTTCTGTTGACACCCAACAGTCCCTTGTGTCTGAAGTCTTGTCCAATCCCTTGTAGAGGGTTTGAGCAACAATCCAAAGGATGGTTGAAAACGATTCACAAGATGTCATGGAGGTGGACTCGTCTGAAGCTAAAGAGGATGATTTGACCTATGGACATGTGTGGAAGTGACGATACCATCTCATCTCTGAAACCCCGTGAGCGGCTGCCTGTAGAAGAGGAGATCATTCTGGTACTTAATTAGGGTTATTAAGGAAGTAACATTAGTGTTGATAATTCTGTTTACAAATTTAACAAATTTAGCCACTCGACCTAACAATGAGGAATTTTACTAGTTATATAATGATAATGATTGTCATTTATAAAGAAAGTGCTTCAATTTTTTATTAAAGTTAGGGTTGTGGAGTCTGTATGCCAAGCCTTCAACTCCAATTCCTCTATTTTTCTACTGTCTGACTCCGAATCCTTCATAAATTCGGTTTTAATAGGAAAATTTACTGTCGTAAATTTCTCCAACACAGATTAATTCATGGGAAGCTTTCTTGGCATTGTGAATTTATATTTGAATAAATTTGTCAATCCAAATTACAAATATTGGTCCTAAAAAATTAAAAAGAGTATAAAATTAAAATGATATAAATTACCATATATTGTTATAATAATATAAGTTTTTATTTTTAAGCTGGAGTTGTACATTTTGTCACCCTCACACACAATAGAGCCATATAAAAGCTTTCAAATAAATTTTGTTGGTTTCCTCACGCCCTACACAGGGCCCTGGGTAATATTTGCTAACAGTACAAGAGAAACATTGTTTAGCCATTTTATAAGTAACCAAATGGAATTTTTTCTGGGATTTCATCTTCTGAAGCTTCGATTTGTAATGTTTTAAATAGGTTTGCAACCAGAACTAAAATTTAAAACATAAACATTAACTCTTCACTTCTTATGCTACGCCCTTATGGTTGATATAGGCTGGCCATGAAAGCGATGGCTGCAGTTTGTAACCGTTTTAACACAGAGAAAAAAAAGGGGGGACCACTTGATTTTTTTAAAGATAAGCTTTTGATGAAGAGAGTAGATTGCCCACTTTTTATTATTTGCCATTTGGAATAAATTATTTTAAATTTGATTTCAGCTGGGAGAAAGAAATGCAATAGCCTTTAATTTAAACACAGCACAGACCATCAGACACGAGGACTTACCTGAAGACTTCTTCGAACTGACCTTGGATGATGCAAGATCAATCTACAAGGAACTTAAAAAACAAAAGTAAACTTCATATTAGGGCTTTTCAAATACTAGTATTTATGACTTATTGGTTACTCTTCTCTCTGGATGATGTGTTTTGTGAAGTTTGAGTAATGGAGGGGGTGGGGGGGGGGGACTAAGACCTACTAAGGGTAGTGCAGCGTTGGTTATGAAATGAAGGTCGCAATTGAGTAAACTGGTTTTGTTTATGAAAGGAAGATAGTATGAGGCATAGATAAAAGGATTTTTAGAACACAAATAGCTAAGTACAAAATGGTAGCAAGCGTTTATATCAATCACAAGCTGACATGAATACTTTAATATCAACCACACATCTGACTCAACTTTATATATTAGCCACACAGGTGACTAAGTTTTTTTACACCAAGCACACCAATGACTGATCACTTTATGTCAACCACACAGGTGACTTAAGTTTTACACAATCACACAAATGACTGAACTTTTATCAACCACACAGTGACAATGAAAAGATCTTAATCAACCACACAGATGATTGAATCTTACATCAACACACAGCGTATTGCTGCAATTCTTTATAACACGGTAGAAAATAAGATGTTTTTAGCAACCTTATAGACAGTTACGGGATTGCAGGGTTAATAACCTGCTAGCCAGGTATTAAGGAATATTGTGAGAGTTGCTGCCAAACAACAATAGCTTCCTAAAAGCTAGTAAGGGGGTGGCTTTCTCTCCTTGCTTAGACCGCGCTAACGATCCGGGTGACAGTTAGTTGTCCATGTTGGATCTTGAAGACCAATGGGAGTGTTTTCCTGATATTTAAAAAAATATCAGTTGAGTCAATTAGGAGACTCGTTACTCTTGTTTCGCCGGGCTTAGGCCAAGGATGCTCTCGGGTCAACTATGGGGTGTCATGTTTTGTAATAATTTAACGACACCTCGCGTTAGCCGCTCGGTTAGTCGCCGCAGATTATTATTATAATAAAAAAGAATCGAGTGTGATAGTAACAGTAATTAGATTAATCACGGCTAAAGCATTGATATTGAAAATTTATCTTAAATCTGTTGACGGCCATTCTCACACTAACCACGACGCGTGACTGTATCAAGTGAAATACTAGAAGCCAACCAATATAATAATAGTAATTTAAATATATGATTTTGTTGATTAATTTAACACTAGCTAAAGAATTTGTGTAAGTGAATAATAAATAAGAATTTAAATAAATTAAGTTTATTATTTTAACCAACAACACCGCCACTATATGATCACTACAAAACCATAGATTGGACAAATAAACACTCATTCCGTGTCAATCTCATTTAATTTGCGAAGCCATTACGATCATCTACAGGCTGGCCACAACAGCGAGTGTGTTATCTGATGTCCATTTATGCGCGTAGCAGGTATATATAATTGACAATGAACATTTTGTTTAGATATTGGTTGCAAAAGACTAATTTTACAATAGAAAATGGTATTGAAATTTAAACATCATTTAGAAAGCAAACACTTTTATAATTGAATAAAAATATTGGTTGAGGTTGAATAAGTAGGGTTTGAAGAACTAAAAGGATCCACATTTTTCTCCCAGGGAGCACAATATAATCCACCAACTAGAGTCAACTGGAATTTGTTTATTGCAAGGTATTCTATAGTGGAATGTACAAACTGTCATGTGTATTGCGTCCCAGGGAGCAAATGGAGACGGCTCCTCTGACCACCAGGCTCTGCGGGAGTTAGAAGAGAACAAGCGAGTGTTGAACCAACTTCATCACTATCGCAGAGTGGTTCTACGTGTTCCAGTTCCCCGACCGCACGGTTCTGCAAGGAACCTTCACTCCTCTGGAACCCGTCAGTGCCGTCATGGAGTTTGTGAGAGGACACTTGGCAGATCCTCAAGCGTCCTTCCACCTATGTGAGTTTCAATCTTATTACAGTCCTTCTTGTATCCTTGACAGATTTATATCAATCCATAGCGTAATACTTGCTTTGATAGCCGCGTGGTCTAAGGCGTCATTCTTGCATTAAACTAGACTGCCGATGACGGGAGATTGTGGTTAGATTCTCTCAGGTGTATTGAGGGTGATTTTTACCTTCATGGCAAATGTAGGGTACAATTAATCTAGGATCAACCTCCTCATCTTTAGTCCAATAGCATAATTAGTACATAGGTGTATAACCCGAACAGGTAGTAAGACGTGGTTCTAAAACTAAATAGACAGTTATGTTGGCATATTGTTAAAAACTACAGGATGCAATTTACCAGAAGATTAAACACTCAAGTATTTTGGAAGGGGAAATTACTGCAAATACCACCCTTTTTGAAACTAAGTCTCCCATTAGTGTTCCAGTCTGGTTAATTTCTAGTATTGACATCCTTTGGAAAAATTGCGCCAAATGGCTAATTTGAATTAAAATTGTAAAAAGAGGATAGAAGGTCAAGGCCTAGACACTTACCAGGAAATTGTAGGCCTCATAGTTCACAATTAAAACCAACAAACACATAATTATGTAATTTTCCAGGTCCGTCAGTCCCCTTCTTCAGCAGAAGAGAGTAAAACACCGACTATGGCATTGACATCCTTAATTTTCTAAAATCTGAACTGTCAAAAAATGTGTTGTATTAGCTATCCACAAGTTTTATGATTTTCAAACTAAACTTGGAATTTAACGACATTGCCTGCTTGGAGATTTTGAAGTATTTTTCAAGGCAAGTTGCATTGTAACTTGACACACATAAGCGCTATTATTACACTTAGACGTCAATGTACGAAATAGAAAGAAAGGGAACAAAATGAGCAGTTCAGCCAGCGAGACCTCTTTTCTTTGTGCTTTAACACTTCCCCTCTTCCAAGTTGATGATTGTAGACACTCATTCTACTATTTGCACCTGGATGGCATTGACTTGCACTTCAAAACTACTTTTTCATTTTTTCTATTCTAGATAGACAATTGGTTCCACTGACCTTTTTAATCTCATCTTAGCAGGAAGATTCTTACAGGACATGAATAAAACAAATAGCTTAAGTTGTAGATAATTTATAAAAAAATTATTTACAAAAAATTTCCAAAGTAAAAATAAAAAGTTTGTATATGTAGGACTATTTTATTAACTATTTAAGAATTCTTGGTTTTTGTTTCAATGTTACCTTTAAAACCAGCTAAATAAAATGTAAATTTATTAACATGGGAAATTTTATATTGTCTTATCGTGACACACAAGTAGGTAATGTTCTTAGTAAATAATCTGGCTCAGAAATTTTAACTTCTTTTATATGAGCCATAGTGTAGTTAGAAATGAAAATTTTTCCAGCAGTTGGTGGAGGGGTTAAATTGTAGAAGTGTCACCTAGAGCCTATTATACTTCAAAATATAGTGTGTTAAGAGATGAGTGGGTTATAAGAAGGGAGGAGGGGTAGGTAGAAATAGGAAGCACGGAGGATAGTGGGGGGCGACAAATTTTGGGCCAAACTTAAAATTATTCTAATTAACTTATTGATATAGAAAATTGAAGCATGATTTATTAACATAACTGGTCTACAAATGCTCGCAATTATTTGTTTTTTTACTACTTTATTTTTAGTACTGCGTCTTACTACCCGTTCGGGTTATACACCTATGTACTAATTATGATGTGTTAGGGATGAGGAGCTTGAATTTATAGGAATTTTACCCAGATTTGTGTGGAGTGAGAGTGGAAAACCATTAGGGAAAAACCTCCCTCATTGCACCTGACTGGGATCAAACACCGATCTTCCTGTCTTCGGCAGTCTAGTCTATTGCGAGAGTAGCGCGTTAGACCGTGCGGCCACGAAGCTCTTTTGATGATGTTTCTGGTGTTAATGCCCTTAGCAGAAATTAATCTTAAGTATAAATGTTGACATTTGGGACATCTTTATCTCAATTACGTTTGCTCTATTTAATCAGTTGAAACTATTTTCCAGAAATAATAATCGAAAATTATCTGTTTTGGAAAATTTACGAAAAAAAAAATAGGGAAAATTTTCCTTCTCACATCTATAATGTAATCCATCAAGGTAAGACTTCTGAAGGTAAAAGGAATGTACATGACAGCTCAGAAAGGCAATAATTAAATGTTTAAATTGAGTATTATAGCTTTTAATTTTTTTATTGGCAAATAATTGTCAAAGCAGGATTTTTTTAAAGTGAAATTAAAGTTGATTTTTTTTTTCAAGGCCTGGAACTTTGCACAACCCTCTTTTGTTAATGCAAAAAGGTACAGGCAAGAGGGATGGATACAAATAAAAGGGAACATACACAGTATGGTTTTTACAAATAAACACTTTACACTGCTGCCACTGTATAAAGAGGTAGGTAATGGCTTAGTTTTGAATAATATCAACCATGACCTCCTAACCTCTCTTTCCAGTATCTTCTTTCATAGCAAATTGTTAAAAGTAGGAATCTTAACCTCAAATATTGTGATTTTTTTTTTTTTGCTCTAAAATACACAAAATTGATAACATCCGTGAAAACGACAGCCCAGATTTATTGCAACTAAATGTACCCAACAATGTGAGTTTTTTTTTAATGTGTATTTCAGTCACTACTCCACCCAAACAAGTGTTGCTCCCTGAAGTCAGGCTAATAGACGCTGGCTGTGTACCTAGCGCCCTGCTGCACTTCGGGATAGACGAGTCATTAGAGACGGAGACTTACCTCAAGGCTGACATCTTGTCTCAGTTTACCTCGCTGAATGCTGCAGGGATAGCCGCTTGCCGTTCCAGGTAAACACAAATCTGCAGCTATTTTATTATTTTATCAGAGTTTGCTGCTAAATTCATTCTCATCTTGTTAGCTTGCCATCCAGCTAAAATATCGGTCCAAGCAAACTGATAGCCAACCAACTGGTCAACAAAATGAATGTAAACAAATATTTGTAAAGCTAGATGGCACCCACTCAATTGGTTTACCAGTTGTCTCTCACTATTTTCTCTTTGCATGAGCTTGTCCACCAATTGGTCCAAGTCGTGTTGGCCACTTGACCTTCCAAATATTTTTACAGCTTGTCAACTGATTTGTATGGTTCCTTTTAGAGAAACACTAAATTCACCCATAAAATATTTAATCACACTTTTTTTTTATATTTTCTTTTACTGTAATCTGATAAATCAAATTATTATCACAACATTCAATTACCTTATTGGCCCAAATATGGTGCGATGTTTTTCTCCTAAAAATGTCCTAATATTTATGCAGACTAACATTTTTCACTGAAAAAAACTGTCAGATTCCTACAGAGGTATATTTTATAGTAAACTGTAATTGTATTGTTTGGCCGGTAGAAATCGTTGCACACGAAGGTGTATAGTAATAAACCAACATAAGTATGAGAACTCCTTCTCGAAACAGAAAACATAGAATTTCGTGGTCAAGCGCTGCAACCTGTTCGGGTTATACACCTTTGTACTAATTACTCTAATCTTAAATCTAGGACAGAAACAAAATCCATCCCCCTGCCGTCAATTGATCACTGTGAAAGGGTAAAACCCACATTCCAACAATGATAAATTTCTCGGCCATGCCAGGAATCGAGCCCGGAACCCTTAGCTCCGTAGGTGGGTGCACTACTGACAGAGCTAAGCTTCATAATTTTCTAGCATGATTTTTTTTTTTCTAGGTTATATCCAAAATCAAATTTATAGAATTTTTTTTTACAAAAGGGTTAATTTGTTTTTTTAAAAAGGTGGGGAGGGTGCACAGCATAGACTTTCTCGCTACTATAAATAAAAAAAGAGATATTTACTTAAAACTTGTAAGATATTTGAAACGAGATAATAGACATTGTCGCACATTCTACCAAAGAACATAAACAAAATAATATAGACTTTTAGAGAAAAGAGGAACATCACACTCACAGAGCATTACATCAATTTCCAAATTTAAAAATTTAAAGACTTCTGTGGATATATATATATATATATATATGATTTTCCAATTCGCTTATGACATATATACTGTGTGTATATATATATATATATATATATATATATATACACACAGTATATATGTCATAAGCGAATTGGAAAATCCGGTTTATTGCAAAAGGCGCCCTCAATTTACAAAGAGCCAAGCTAATTGGAAAATAATATTATATTTGTTTATCAGACTGATAACTTTTAGGTTAATTGCAATGAACCCATACAGCCTTAGGCTATTAAGGAACTGCACCTTTGTTCGCTCAATCAGTTTAGTTGTTTCCAAGCTTATTGCAATAAGCCCAAGATAGTGAAAGCTTATTAAAAAGTTTACAGCAGCGGTTCCCAAACTGTGGGACGTATAATTATTCCTGATGGTATGCTGTGAGAAGACAAACAAAACAAACAAATTTAGGTCATAAAAAATTTACTCATAAAATTTAATAAACCTAACCTAAATTAAAATAGATTCAATCAGTGATTGTAGGGTTGGCAACACTGATTACAGCTCAGCCAGACGGTGCAGCCGCACAGTCTTGTAATAAACACACAAACGGTGATACCTACTCTAAATTATGGAAATTATTGGGGTGGTACGCCATTCCAAAAGTTTGGGAGATGCTGGTCTACAGGATATAATATTTTTCTCTTTCAGCATGTTCTTGAATTAACTTACTAAGTTCCGTTTGATTGCAAGGTTTGATTAAAAATCTCAAGTTCAATTATTGTAGAGTAAAAGAGATTAAATAAACATAATTATCTCTTATGAATAAGTCATAGTTATTGAAAAATAATACAGATACAAATTTAATAGTTACCTTTCTTTTATAAAAGAAATATACGCGTTTACAAGTATATTGTGACGTTTAACATTGTCATTTCACACTTTTATTTATTTCCACACGGTAAACTGCTGTGACATTTTGATGTGCACAATTAGTTTGTCTTCTCACATGCACACTTTTTCCTGTGATTTTTTTTTTAGACTATACACTTGCAACTGGCATATCCCTGGGCCCCAAACTTTGTTTCCTTACTCACAGATTCACCAACAGTTACATATTTTTATTAGGTGACCCGACGGTCTAGGGGTAAGGTGTCGGACTTCTGCGCTGGGGGTCCGAGGTTCAGTCCTCGGTCCCGGCACAGATTTATCTGATTGCCAAACCCCTCCTTCACCTCTGACAAGACGTGTATTAATCACAACTTGTGAATGTGTGGAATGCCAGGTCTCCACCGTGGTTCGGATCCCACGTTAAACTGTAGGTCCTCCATTTCATATCACAATCATCCTACCATTACATATTTGCATGAGTGCGTATAACTTGAACGGGTAGTAAGACTCAGTGGTGATGATGATGATGATGATAAAAATGATACATATTTTTTTGGTATGTCTTTATGAATTTATGTGCCAGAAATCTAGAGGTCACTTCTATTAGACTGGGTTGTAATACATTTATTAGATTTTATGAGTCAATTTTTACGACTTTAATTTGCTTGTTTTGTTTAGCTTCTCACCGCATACCATCAGGTATAATTATACGTCCCACAGTTTGGGAACCGCTGCTGTAAACTTTTTACTAAGCCTTCACTATCTTGGGCGTATTGCAATAAGCCTGGAATCAACTAGGCTGATTGAGCGAACAAAGGTGCATTTCCTTAATAGCTTAAGGCTGTATGGGCGGCTTATTGCAAAAAGCCTAAAAATTGCTGATAAGCAAATATATTATTTTTCAATTAGCCTGGCTAAGTATGAATTGAGGGCACCTTTTGCAATAGGGTGGATATTCCAATTCACCTACGACACTTACATATATACACTTATAATTCGGAAACTATTGATTTTATAAAAAATATATTTCAAATAATGACTTTTATATTTAATATTCCCTCATTTTTGAAATGATAAGTTATTTCGTATCTCAAAGAGGTGCGGAGATACAATAAAAATTGGAAGTTTCCTTAAGTGTAAATTACCCTCAAAGTTATTTTCATGAGGAAATGAGAACTTCCATTTTGTTCTAATATTAAACAATACATATATACGAATTTAAAACAAGTCAAGTTTGATATAATTTATTTTTTCCCTTCTTCTTTAAAAAATACTACCATTAGTTTCAGGGTTGGATAGATTATTAAAAAAAAAAACTCTTGAAAAACTATAAGAAAACCCCATGTCCCAAGTTTTATTCCAATTGGTAAAATAGTTTCGTCTCTAGTCAGAGCTACAGACTGACATTATTAAAAAAAAAACACTTTTTCGAATTCAGGGGGTCATGAAACATCGACATCCATCAAAATCTTGAGTTAGATTTTTTTGGACAGTTACTATTTTTTCTCAACCGGAAAGGTGTGAGAAGGTAAAAAGTAACATTATATAATATTAACCTAAAAATTTCACCTCATGGCCAATATGACTAAAAAGTAATCTATCTTTATTTATTTAACATATGTACAATCGTGCATACATATTATTAATGTCTCAGGCTGTATTCTTTCTTCAAGGTCATTCTTAAAATTATATTCTAAAATTTTTTGTTAAATAGTGGTTTACAGTGTCTGGGTAAAACATTTATGTGGTCTGCAGCTAAATAAAGATTCATACAGCAGCATAAAGCTACCATGGATTAACAATTAAGTGTGTTTCTAATTTTTATTAAATGGCCGACGATTTTACAAATCTATTACCAAATAACCTTCAAAATATTAGCGATAAAAGACTCTTAACACAGGATTAGCCCTAGATAGCTCAGTGGTAAGATATTGACGTGCTAAGTTGGAGGTTCCGGATTTGGTTCCAGATTTCAAAAGAATTTTCAAAAAAAGTTAATTATTTAAGTTCAATAATATAATATAGGTTTCAAGTCATTTCACTACTTATTAGCGGTTTGGGCTTTCCGAATTTCTTTGTAAAAGCGTTTCATTGCCTTGGAATGCCTATGCCTTTTGCCCTTTACATAGCTTCTGCCATCTTTCAACTTTTGTGGGGCAATTTAAAAAAAATAATAAAAATGGTTTTTTCCCTATTATTACACTTCACACATCCCTAAAGACATTAAATACAATTACACTCAGCCACACTGAAAAAAAAAATCCTTTCATCGATGTCGCACTTGCCACACTGACTTGGAGAGCCTGGAGCCTGTGGAGAGCCAGGTAACAATCGCTAAAGAGATATGGTGATGTGTCAGGGTGATAAGCTGCACAAACATACCATCACCACTAGTGACAAATTTATGGTTTCAAGGACAGACAGTAGTGACTTGGAGTGAGAAGGGATGAGTTGTCTGCGCTACTCTGACCAGACCGTTCTGTTTCGGCAATTGCGGGGTTGTATCAGATATATTTTCAAAATCCGGGGCAAAATATGAAGCACCTCAACTCTTATCAATTTTCACGAGTTTCAGATTGAATATTAATGTGAATGAAGTACCATTATAAAGTTAAAAGAAGTCGGCATTAATTGATTTACTTCCCCTATTTATTACACACATTTAAATATACACGATAATTAATTGAAGATTGCATTTATTTGGCAATTTTTTAAGCAATTAATTGAAGGTTCATTGAAATAATATTTATTTCAATTAATAGACCTCTTCTAGTACTTCTAAACTTCCAAATATGAAATATTTGCATCATTTGGTTTTTCTAAAAATTGTCACATTAGATGTCAAAATTTTACACTTTGAGTAAACACTGTGGTTAAAATATACATTTAATCTCTCTCTATATATAATTATTATACTATTAATTTTGGGCCAAACACCCTTAAGTTGAATATATTAAGTACTACCTTACCTTAGATACTAAATAAACTCCTCAACACCTGATATTTGTCCGTCAAGTGTTGTTACCATAGCTACTTAACGTACTACTGTTGTCACTGTCACTTTCATCTCTAAAATAAATCAAAATGTGTCCTATTTCTTCTATCAGACCATCCTTTTTCCATTAATCGACTTCTTCTTTCTTAACGTGTAATATAATCTGTTGCCAAATCCTTCTCAATGATACTATTGATTGCTTCTTTTGTTAAATGTTTTATTTGCTTTGAGCAACATTTTTGGCTATGACTCGTAATTTCACCATGTTCCAAATCAATTATATAGCGTTAAGGTTACAATGGTAGGAAGGTAACTTGATAACACTGTGCCCATGTTGTTCAAATGAATTATCTATGTAAAATATGGGAAACTAACATCTGTAGCGAACTGGCTCCAAGAGCTCACTTCTCATCATCTGTTCCTCATATGCAATACTGTTTGTATCCAACCACAGCTGCATTTCAACCTTTCATGATCCCATCGCTGGTGGCCTATTTATTTAAACAGTATGATACGGTGCATTGTCCATTACAATTAGGTTATTTTGAGAAAGGTTGGGGATAAGTTTTTCTTTCACCCACTTAGAAAAATGTTCAAAATTCAACTCATTGTGATAGTCACGACTTTTTGTTTTTGATATGAAAATAAGAAAGGCATTTGATGCAAATCCCTGCATTGAACTGTCATGGACTATAATAATCCACCTCCGTCTTGCAATATCATTTTTCAACACTCATGTTATTTCCGGGTCTTGCCAACATTTACCCACAGTATATGCGGGATTAATCCAGGTTTCAACAAGAAATACCACAGGACTTTTTGGTCGCCTTATTTATCATTTTCTCTCAGTCTTGTTAAATATCTAGACCTCCATGCAACTATTAATTTTTATCCATTAAAATTAGTCTTATTTTAACACTTTTTAAATCTAAACCACATTTTTTCAATGCTCTTCTCAATGTTTCTTTGCTCCCAGTGAAATTGATTTATTCTTTTACTACTGCTAATAATATATTTAAAGCTGGCACTCCCTTTTTAACAATGTATAACCTCTGTATAAGTTGTCAAATGACACAAGTCAAAATTATCAAAACAATTTTTTCTGCTGCTGGGTTTGAGCTTTTTTTCCTTGAGTTGAAAGTTTGTGTCCCTCTTGCCAAACTTCTTTCCTTCTGAATTTACAAATGGTACTCTTTAATTTTCCTGTAGCTTCTGCTGCACGTTTTGTGACTCTTTCAACAGGGTGCTTATAATGTCCATAGTTTTTCACTCTCAAAAATATAAGTTACATTTGCAGTAATTTCACGTCTCACTGTGAATAGTTGGTTTAGCACGATCATTTGAAGCCATTTTAAAAACACTTTACCTTCCTTGTATTTAAAGTTGATTAAGTACCTGTAATGTTTGTCAAAAGAAGTAAAAATAAAGTAAAAACATTCTTTACCAAACTACTGAAAGTCCTAAACTATTGAACTTATGCGCCCCCCTCGGTAAGCTGACCGGAGTGTACTTCAAGATAACGACTGATGACATGTATCATTGGTCTCCTTCATTCAGTTGACATTATTTCCGCATGCAATGTTATTGTGTCGAGTAGTATTAAGCTTGCTGGGGTGTAATGAATTCATGGTCAAAATGAGAGAATTTCCACCCTTCAATGTAACTGAACTGGTAATTCAATAAGTCAGTGTTAGTTGGTGGAAGAATCTGTGATGTTTTTCTGATATTTAAAAAAACATCCATGACAAATCCACAAGTGAATGATAACATTAAAAATGTTTCCCATGCCCTAAGTAAACAATGGAATGAGGAGAAGCTAAGATAATTATAAACTTTAAATTATTTAACAGTAATATATAAGAGGCAACAAACAAATAAAGTGCAGTCTGCTAACAAGTTTGGTGTATCTGAGGCTAATATTTGACTTTGAAGAAGAAAAAAAATGAAAAGTTTAGGGGTGTTGGTATCAATACAAACATTCAGAGGGTTTAATAAAAGTGTCAAATTTACCATGAGGGATATTTGAGACCTTTATTTTTCATGTTGAATACCAAAATAATATGTGTGAGGCCGTACTATATTTGGGCTAATATTCTACTTCGGATATTTTCAAATGATTATCAGTTAGCACTTTGCAATAGTTGAACATAAATGAAGTATTTTATTCATCAATATTTTTTATTGGTCAAGTGATTTTTTTTTTTCAAATCCACAAGCCAGGTTTTGTTAAACTTTGCTGGCATTGGACAGAGAGTGCAGCTGTAATTGTATAATTTCAATAATAGATATCAGTATTTTAATATATTCTTAATGCCATAGAGGTCTCGTACCAGCCAATCCACCCGTTAGTACGCCTGCCACCTCGAGATCCAACATTAGCTTCGAGAAGCCAGAACCTTCTACATCTAGGCAAGTTGGCACTAGCAGTGACATCAATAGACCCTCTCCGCGTCAAGACGCGGGGCCCAGTAACAAGGTGCCCAAATGGTTCAAACCAATCAAATAAATGTTATATTCCTCAATGAACATACCAGGGTAGGATAACAATGGTCTTTAAATCATGTAAACTTTATTGTAAAAAAAATTTATACATTTAATCTCTAAATAAATCATGTAAAAACTTGACCAAATAAGGAATAAAAAAAGAACACTTAACACAGTTGAGCTTATGAAGATCAGAATATTTAAATCCAAACAATACATTTTTTTAATAACTATTACAAGAGCTAGTAGTTGGTAATGTGTCTCACTCAAACATGACAACTTGGATTGTAGTTGCATGCTGGTATCTATTACCATTGGTAGAGAGTTACAACCAAATGAAGCAATAGTTGTGATGATTAAGTCTAATGAAGGGCAATCATAACTCACTGGCTGATAAGTAGTCTCTGAGCTCTAGTAACACCCGATAGGACACATATTTACCTCGTCCTTATTGATAAAATGACTCAAGAGGGATGGATATTGTTCAGCCACAAGGGGTACTTTTGGGGAAACAAGCTGGCTGGCTTATTACAATATCCATGACACAATGGAAGCCAAAACTCTAGATGCACATATTTACAATCAATTAAATATACTTTGTAAAATATTGAGAGAAAAATTACCTAGTACACTTCTCATCCACCCTTTGGTTGTCAACAAATTTAGGTTTCCTCAAACTCAGTCTCTGTCCCTAGTAGCACCCCCATGGGGCCCAGCAGGTTAGTGGAGGGGCCAGCTCCACCCAGCTGTGACTGGTATGATGCCAATATGTTTTTCAGCGCGTTCATGTCAATGTCAACCGGCTTGAAGTTCTCTATGTCGTCAAAACTCTCCTCCTCTGATTTGGACGTTCCGTTGACACCCTAGAGAGGCATTAAGAAATTTGTATTATATAACTCTCCCTTGCTCTACAAACCACATGCCATACACTCTCCTTTTTTGTCTCACTACCTTGTGTTTAGAGCGTTTACTCTTCTCGAAGCTGTGACCCATAGTAGTGCTCGATAGCTCCTTGTCCATCTGGTCCATATATTGCTTTATCTCACTTTCCGGCATCTTCTTGCCTGTAAAGTATCAACACAAGCCTGTCAACTAGTTTGATCAACACAAGCCTGTAAAGTGTCAACACACCCCAATCAATGATCACACAAACCTGTTTTCAGTTGATCCAAATCCATATCCATCTCATCTTCGTATGAGCTCATTCCAGACCCATCACTCTCTAAGTCCCAACTGTCTTCTGGTATCACCAAGTCTGCCAACACAAACACAACATGTTATCAACTGAACAGTAGCATGAATCTTAAGGTAGTGTAATCAAGCCGGTGGTTTATACAGACCCAGAATGTTCTGAACGGCACAGGAGAAAGTGTCGGGGTTGAAGGCGACTGTATTTCCACTGGAGGGCGAATCGGTCACCTCGGTATCACTTGTGGTGGTGACCCCCTTCACTTTGTTGATCTTGATGCCCCGCTTGGGCCTCACAGGGGGCGTTGCGGCTGTCTCCGCGCTGTTGACAGGTGAGACACACATTACACTAATGGGGTCCGACACCTTATCTCAGTCGATAGTGTGTCTTTCTATTGAGCTAAGGATCCCGGGTTCGATTCTTGGCATCGCTGAAATGTAAGTTTACCCTTTCACAGTGATGAATTAACAGCGGGCAGCTGGATGTTGTGTTTGTTCTGGATTTATGTTAGTTTTTAAGTCATGTGTTGATATATAATCAGCCGCTTTAGAAAATGCAAGTTTAATGCCTTAAATAAGTGAAAATACATTAATGGTTAGCACAGTACTAATTCTGAATCTCAGACAGGTACATTTAATAGTAATTTCCCTCAACCCCAGGCCCTCACATTACATTTTATTTTTTTACACCTAATTAACCTTCTAATCTTTGCCTCCTTGGATTAATTTACTAACCCATCTTCAAGCCAAGAGGCAGTAATTAATTTTATAACATAAAAATACAATCTCTTTGAGAGGAAAAAGTGTTATTTATGTAATCATGATCTGTAACTCGTAACATTCCAAACTTAGTGAACAAATACTCTATTCTTGCCACAATAGGATAAAAGTAGTGACCAACCGGATGCAACAAAAGTCTCTAAAACATACAGTAGTAACAGTTCTAGAAGGTTTGACTACTGTTTTGGCTCAAAGTTTAATATTTAATATTAGAGTGTTAAAGTCCATCTATTTTAAATGGGGTTGGGACCCTACTTTAGCATCCTTAGGGAGATGGGAAAAAAATATATAATTCGAGATTCAAAAAAATTTTTGAATTGGAATATGTTTGTTTTAGCTCTAATACTGTTTATTGGTGATTCAGCCATAAATTAGTTATATGAACCAGACCCCAGAATATTAATTTAACACTTAAATGAATGTGTGAATGTTCACATTTAGTTACTGTTTATTCTCTTTACTCTTATTTCTTCTCGTTTTCAGAAGTTTTTACAATATTTTGGATTTGTATTATAGTGAATTCGACCCATCTTTAATTTTAGAATGTTTTGAAGTTAATCAGTAAATAGCAGCACTGTTAGATGATTATAAACTATTTTGATTCATAACTACACGCAGTCCTCACAGGTACAACATTTGCTATTATGTATGGGAGATTAAGACCTCATAAAGGCAATTTTTTGCGTAACAAGTTTGGCCTTGTTTCAGATCAATACCGTAGTTCATTGTCAATACCTTAATTCATTAATAGCTCTTGCATCAAGAAAAGAATATTTGTATTATTTTGTTTGTGTGTGTGTGTGCGCACACTTTTGTTTATTACTCCAGAGTAGGAAGTGACAAAGCTGTGATTGGCTGATCACGAGGTCCTGAATTAGTAGTATTTTTGCTGGTATATGCAACAACTGTGGATCCGTTTCAAGAGCGAGTGTGTTATAGTCACCTGGGAAACTCTACCCCTTCCAGACCAGACATGTGGTCTAGGAACTTGGTCAGCTGGGAGGTTAGGTCAGCAGGATCACTCTTGTTGGAGACGTTCAGGAACTGGTTCCTGCCATAGCGCTTCTCCATCATGGATTCCAAGTCGCATGGAGAGACTTCCAGCCAACTGTCATCTGGTTAACACAAGATCTAATGTTCTCACAACTGGGCGGTTGGACCACCTTTTACAAAATACAAACATATCTTTTTGCGGTCAAAATTTTACGTTATTATTGGTTTTTCTTCTTTTATTTGAGGTATTTAATGTGCATTTTCTGAACTGACTCAATCAGTATGCAACCTTATACAAATTAACTTAAATCTACAACAGACACAACCCCAGACGTTAATCATCGTGCTGTGAAAGAGGAAACCCACATTTCACCAAAGATGGCCATGTGAGGTATCAAACCTGGGACCCTTAGCTAAGTAGACAAAATGAGCTATGGTGTCTGACATTATTATTGTTATTTTATCAATACACTAGAATTTATATGAGTGAGAGCAAATGGCCCTACCAATTTTGCTGGGAAAGGTATTTTCACATACCGTTAATTTTTTTATTTATTTTTTACATGCCACACTCGATATGGGATTGACAGCTGTACTTTCCCCTCCAAAAGAAGTTATGCTACCAATTTTTATCGCTTAAGAAAAATCTGTTGACCCAGACTGGGTATGAACCCACAATCATCAGGTAAAGAGCCAGACAATTTACCCTAAAACCACCGAGGCCGACACAAACTACTGTAAGTTGTCATGGAAGACCCTAGTTAGTCTGTCTGCGTACCATCTGGAGGGGGCAAGGATCCCTCTTCCCTCCTCAGCTCCTCCAAGTCAATCTCCAGGCTGTTCAACAAATCCAGCACCACCTGCCCTGCAGGAGCCCGACATGGCACAGCCCCCCTGTTGTCCAAGTAGTGTTGCCGAGCCTTGTTCAATAGTTCTGTGTGGCCTATGGAGCCCTCCAAAAGATCCTGCAACAGGTTCGTTACACCCTTATAACCAGATACCATTCACAACGATACACTGACCATCATAATCCCAGGGCACATGATTATACATGGAGAAGACACACAAACACACATACCACCATCAAATGTTTCCAGTCTGTGGCTGGGTCTTCCTCTTTCTTCCTCATTTCGTCCTCTTGCTTCCACTTATTGCTCCATCATCTCTTTCTTGTCTCACTTGCGGTCTTTTTCCCAATACTTATCTACTTCATTCTCTTCTTTTCTATACCCCCATTACATGACCATACCATCTCACCCTTCGTTCCTCTACTATCTCATGTACTCCAATATCCTCACTACACGACCATACCATCTCACTAGGGTTGTGCAGTACTCCCGGGAGAAAAATATTTCCCGTTCTCGACCCGATTGTCGGGACAGATGTAATCATCTCGAAAAATTATCTTTCATTCTTGAATATAGAAAACATTGGGCAATTTAACACCTTTTTATGTTTGCTATTATTATTTGATATGTGATAGGAATTTATTTTAGTTAGCTGATTTATTTTATATCTCACTTTAGTATTTATTTAACAAATTAAATATTGCCATTGTTTTAAGGTAGCATTATAAATAATTAATTTTAAGTTTTTAATTCCCGTTCTCGTCTTGAATGAAAAAACTCGATCTCGCACACCGCTACAGCTCATTCTTGCTTCCTCAACAATCACATATACCTACCACCTTAATGAAGTTTAAAACCTTTAAAAAAAGTGTATGAAGTAAAAAATACCTAAACAAATGACCATGTTGGAAAACAAAGATCATGTTGAGTACATTTATGAATTTCTGGCATGCAAAATAACTAATAATTTTAAACGCCGAAATTTTGCTGTACATATGTTTACACAGAACGTTAAAATTACCATCGAAACATAAAAATTACCATTGAAACATATTTTAAGATCGTTGTAGCATCTTTTAAGTAATAATACATTCTGGAAATAAAACAAATAATTTTTCTTTGTAAAATTAACCATTTTGCCTTTTAAATGTTAATTATGGTCAATTTTTTTGATTTAATGTGAATTAACACTAAAATTATTGTTGTTTACCTTTCTTTTGAAATAGCAGAAAAATAAAGTATCAAACTATGCTAATACAAAAGAATTTCCCAGAAAAAAAAAAGATTTCCCTAATCAAAAGATTATGGTAAGAGAAGTGTTTGAACTGGCTACTTTCAGAGCCATATCGTCTCCAATATAAATATTTAGAGAAGAAAATGACACGTATTTAAGTTAGATTTAAACTTTTTATCGTCATGTATTTGGTCTTCCATTTTATGTCACTATCTAGTAACGTTATTTTTTAAGTGTGGTGATTAATTGTTGCTAATGGAAAATATCAACGAAATAGTAGTGAATGAATTTTTTTTTTTTATTATTTAGCACGCGTCTTACTACCCGTTCGGGTTATACGCTTAAGTACTAATTACGCTAATGGATTAGGAATTGGAAAGGTTGAATAGAGGAATGTGAACCGCATTTGCGTGGAGGGAGAGTGGAAAACCATTTAGGAAAAACCACCCCAGTTCACCGACGAGATTGAACCTCGATTCCCCGTCCTCGGCAGTGGGGCTCAACATGACTAGCGCGTTAGCCAAACTACGCCACGAGGCAGGTGAATGAAAATTAAAGATGCCAAATTTTTTAGGTATTTTTGAAATAGAACTCGAATATTCAAAAGATTGTTTTTACATATTTATTAAGGCTAAACAAAAGTATGTGTAACACCGCGCGTGGATTAGTTTAGATATTTGGAAATAATGCTTTTCTTGTAGGTACTTTGGTGAATGACGTGTGTGTTATGATAAAAATGTATGAGCTTTTTTTTATCTGGTAAAAATAACTTGGTACAAGCTAGGTTGTTGTCTGCGTTTAAGGCATATAATTTTAAAATATTATTTACTCGTTTGTAATAAGTAGGCCTTCATTATGAAAATTGTAATTAAATAGTAATAAAATATTATATCAGGCATTTTTTTTAAATTGATTTTGTTTAAATATTTTTGTTTATAACAGGCCAGAAATAGTCAAAAACCTCAAACCTTTTAGCTGTAATTTTTCTAATCATAGTAATATATATATATATTTTAAAGTTTATTTGTTATAATTTTCAGTCCCCACGATTTTTTTTCTATTTTTTTATATCAAAATACAAGTTATTTAGTGAAACAAAATAACTTTATTTACCAAATATCAGGATCTAGCCTTTTATTTAGCGAAATCAAATAATTTTATTTACCACAAATCAGTCTTTACTAATAATGGCTGTGTAATAAAAAAATCACCCAATGAATATTTCTGTTTCCTTTGAACGCCAAAACTTTCACTTTCTAGGATTTATTTATTTAAGGAAAACCTCTTTTCACTTTATGAGGTACGATGTGTAACTGTGGAAGTGTAAGAAGAAATGGAGTGTGTTTGTTCCTGCCTAACCTAACTATCCTTTCAGGTTGGCTTCCTTCACTATCACTTACTATATAAAACTCTTAACATTCTTTCTTATAATCCATTCATTACAACTTCATATATCCAATTAAGTGTCAAATTACTGGTCAGGGGCCTGGTTGTTAAGTTCATCCTATAACTATAATTGGTTCTGAACCATCAATAAAGCTCTAAAACAAATTTCATCTGAAAAGTTAAGAATCTAAGTCTCGAATCTTCGTATCGCAAATAATCTTAAGAGGTTGAGTGATTTAAGAGTCCCATCCCTAATATAAGATTGATTCTCAGTTATTTAAATTTTTGTTAAGAAGTAAGGGTAACAAGTTTGACATTCTCGATTATTTCTTGTTCTTGTACAAGTCTAAAAGGTGATCTGGTGGTCTAGAGGTAAGGTGTGAGACCTCTGTGCTGGGGGTCCGGGGTTCAATCCTCTGTCCCGGCACAGATTTATCTGATTGCCAAACCCTTCCTTCACCTCTGACAAGACGTGTATTAATCACAACTTGTGAATGTGTGGAATGCCAGGTCTCCACCGTGGTTCGGGTCCCATGTTAAACTGTAGGTCCTACATTTCATCTCACAATCACCCTACCATTACATATAGTTTAAGTACGTAGAACCTGAACGGTTAGTAAGACGTGGTGCTAATAATAATACAAGTCTAAATATGTTTAAATTAATACATTGGAGCTTATATAGGCTATATTAGAAGTTGACTTAAAATAAGGAAAAATTGTACTGACCCTAAAATATCCATTCTTGTCGAGACTGGTGAGGTACAGTAACCAGCCACGGTCATTTGAAATATCATCAGATGTGTCTGCTCCGCTGTTCCTAGCCTGAGCCACCAGGATCTCAAACCCACATGCCAGCTTCACGCCCAGCAGGTGGGACTTGTAGTCAGGACTGTGTACCAGTGGCAGGTTCCATCCGGTACGTCGGTCTGGTTGGAACTGCTGGTGGGTCACCATCGCATATAGACACTTGGTGAACGTCACACTCACCTTCACGCGGTTCTCTGGGGGGAAATAACGCATCGCTCGGAACACCTGCAGGAACAACACATCTGCTCGTTAATATAGTAAATAACACTTAAGGTTGGTGATGTAGGGCACATAAGAATAGGTAAGTGTGTTTGCAATTTTTACAGCAAAACTCTTTTTGGCCAAGATAAATAAAATATGGTTCCAGCAGAAACAAAGAGTTTAATTTTCTTCACATGTTGATATCAATAGTTATTGAATATCGTTCATGAACACAGCAGCATTATATGAGGAACTTTTTAAATGAGATATAAATCTGTCATTAAACTCCAGGACACCCTTAAGAGATATTCAAGGAATGTTGAAATCACAATGTGAAGAAAGTTAAAAATTTTTTTTGTACTGAAGCGATTCTTGATTTAGACCAAAAAAAGTTTTTATATAAAAACTGCAAAAACACTGACCTTTTCTCGATTACCCCACATCCCCACCTTAAAGCTTTTATCATTTGTAAATTTGATACTTTCTACAAAAGGGGTTATTTAAACACTGCTTACAAACTAACTTAAGAGTAACAGTGATCAATTTCTTGTTAAAAGTACCAAAGATCGTTTGTCTCTGGTCCCCTACCACTCAATCCCGAGAACCAGCAAGTTGTACCATTACAACACAACATCGTTACTCAAACGCATGCCCACCTTCATGTCGATGGGATCCCTGTTGCAGAAGGCCCGTACAGCCAGTGCCACAAGGTTGGGTCTGCTCTTGAGCAGAGTTGCCACCCCAACAGGAACATACGCTGTGGCTCGGTGGAGGTGCTCTGCCACCTTGCCAGGGTACCTGGAGGAAGTAGTTTCATTTAGTTGGAAGTTCTGATGAGCTGTAGGGACGAGACTTCAAAGAAATTATGCATTCGTTTCTAGGGGTGTGTGAGGTACATTTTTTCAATTTTAAGCGAACGTAAATCAAATATACCGTATATATTTTTTACCACCACGTCTCACAACCTGTTCAGGTTATACACTTATGTGTTAGTTGCGCTAATTAATTAGGGATGAGGAAGTTTGAATTTGGAGACAATGTACCACAATTTGATTGGGGTGGGATGGGGGAAACCATTTTAAGAAAATTCACCCTCAGTACATTTGACCAGGATTCGAACCCTGATCTTCCTATCATCGGCATTATAGTCTAGTGCAAGAGTGATGCCTTAGACCATGCGTCCACCTAAGCAGATTATGAAATATTCTCAAAGCAGAATTGAAGTTAGGATAACTTTTTTTGTCATTTATTTATGCTTTAAAAAATATCAATTTTTTTTTATTTATATAACTTTCAAGCACTTTGAAGAGGTTTTATTACAAAAAATATTTTTCTAATCTAATAAATTCCGCTCACAACCTTCATTTCATTTACCTAAGATTTTATGATATGAATATTAATTTGTAATGTATATAAGAGTTCAGCAAAGCAGTAATTAACATGAAATGAGTATTTTATCTGTCAATATTTTGATGAAGCTTCATAATTTTCAAAGTCAAGTCCAAGCTTAGAAGCTTTGCATACTCCTATTTGTTCCTATGAACCAGGAAATAAAAATACACTTTATGCTGATGAATTAATCATCAAAGTTTTATCAGTATTATTAAATACCAACAACAGCTATTACACTTTAATTTGATATTCTTCGTGCAATACATTCATATTGCTGTCTCGAGAGCAGTGTGACGAATGATAATGTATATATATACTGACCCTGCTATCTTCTGGAACACAGCCTCCTGTATGTTCGGGTGGACTAGGGTCCTCGTGGGGTCTCTTCTCACCTGAGCCACGGCCTCCTTCACCTCCAACACATGCTCTTGGGAGTTACCTTCAGTCAGGGGGACCATATGCAGACCGCCTCTGTACAAGTACACCTGGGACACAAGTTGACAACTTAGGTTATAGCTGGGAAACTTTAGTTTAGCTTCACAACAGTCAAACAACTTAGGATTACTAATTCAATTGTTATTGGTATCGAAAGAATTTGAGAGTAGTTATTAATATAATGATTTTTGGGACCTCAAGTCTTTGCTCCCAAATTTTTAAGTTAATAAATGTTCTGGTGTTTAAACAAAACAATATTAAGAAATGTGTTATGTTTCATTGCTAGTTTTGAGCTGTTTCACTTTATTATCGGTGAATTGTATAGGTGGAACTAATCTAAATCAACTTTATTTTCTAATGATCTTGAGTCGATCAAATATGGCCGCACAGAGTATTTTTACTATTAATATGTTTTAGGACTGTGCGAAGCTTCGGAAAGTTCGCTTCGAATTTAATTCCAAATTAAAATTCCAGATTTGACATTTACAAGCTTTGCCAAAAGAATACTTAAAAACACATTTATGTTTATTTTTTTATTTTCTACAGCTATTTTCATCACAAATTATTGTTCACATAAAAAAATAATTAAATTACATTCTGTGATAAATGCATCACTTATCATTTTAAGACGAAATATATTAATTATGTTTGGAATACTGCATAAATAATATATTTAATAATAAATTTACAATGTTAAGTAAAGTACCTATGATATTTTAATCTCACTTTTTTTTTAAATATCTTAACTTAGATTCAGCTTCAGGAATAGGTCTTATATTAATGGATTTGACTTTGCTTCAAAATGAAAGTGGACTTCACACACCCCTATACTTTTTATTTGTTGTTTTGCAAACACATTACATACAGTACAATATATAAAATAAATTAATAAAAATTGAGAATTTAAAAATAAAGGTCAACATTTAAAAATCAAAAATCTTAATCAAGACTAGGCTATTCCTACAATCAACAATTGTTATTTACCCTCTGTTCACATGTTTCTGGATTGGCCCACTTGGGCAAATATTCAGCCGCTTCAATAAGAAGGAACTCTCCGTCAGTGTCCACGACCCTGCACACCAAATATACATTTCATCAGGCAACCTTTGTCTTAATATTGTGAACAGTTAACACGTTTATAACCATGTGGCGTACAACCTGCGCAAACTGTACACATAGTCTTCAGACACAGGACAAATGTACATACCATCATTACAACCAATAGCCCAGCAGGGATTCAAACTGATACCACTCAGGTCAGAGTCAAGGCTCTAGCACCGCTGCTGCTAAATTAACTAAAAAGTAACTCACTTCAATGGCCGCATGGTCTGAAGGGTCACTTTTGTACTAGACTAGACTGCCGAAGACAGGAAGATCGGGGTTCGATCTCGGTCAGGTGTAATGTGGGTGGTTTTCCCTAAATGGGGTTTCACTTTCCCTCTACGCAAATGTGTGTGCACTTCTTCTAGATTCAATTTTCCTAATCCCTAACACATAAGTGTAATTAGTACATAGGTGTATAACCCGAACAGGTAGTACAATGTGGTGCTAAGAGTAAGAAAAAGGTATATTTTTTGTAAATTAATTTCAATATTTGAACAATACACCTAATAATAAAATAAACTAACTTAGTAGCCTACCATCAAGATGCAAGTGATGCAGCAACTAGGGTTGTCTGGGAGAGCCCCAGAATTAAAATGTTTTGTTTCCCGGGTGAACCCCACACGGCACACAAAATGTCCCAGAAGTTAAGAAATTTCTTTCTGCCCCATTCTAAATTAGTACACAAAATAGTACACACTACACACTGCACTTCTAGCATATAATATAATATAGCCACACACACACACACACACACCTATAGTTTAAATAAAGAAGATATGATTATAATTAGTGTCTTTACATACATTGTTTTTATCCAATTTTATTTAAAACACAGAGAGAATCTGAGTATGTTTTACTTATTAATGCCTTTTGAGTTTAAATGGCAGATTATGAGGGAAAAGGTGGAAAAAAGGGCATGGCCCATTATATGACAACACCAAAGTTTAGAAAAAAAAAATGTCAAGCATAAAGTAACCTGCTAGAATATTTTTAAATTTTTTCTCTATCTTAATAAATAACAGAGATATCACGAGTAAACCGTTTTCTGTGCCACCCTGAACATGAGTTTATTATTGTACTTCCACATCTTATAATTGGGTTATTGTTTCAAAATTAGAAACAATTGGTGACCCTAGAGGCAACTGTCTCACCTGATGACAATATCGTCAATCTCTTTAGTTAGTTGGAGCAGCAGGAACACAATGAACCATTCATCTTCAATGTTCTCACCATAATGTGTGGCACCATATAGATGTGGCGAGTTATCTGGGAATAAGAACACATTGTTGTAGTTTGATGGTTTTTATTTGGTGTTGTGTGAACATGTAGATACCAACATCTACCTTTCCATCGCATGCTAAGTCAATTAACTGTACTAACGAGTGTGCAGATTTGTATTATTTGTTCTAGAGCTGGGTACAATCCATTATATAAGAACCACATAAATTCAAGGTTAGGATGCCAGGTTGATACACCTTTTAACAAATTCTATAACATGGCCACTTTCTGAACAAACATTATATTAGCGCTCGACTTATAAACTACACTATATAACACTCAGCCCCCAATCGTTATTTCATCACTGGGAAAGGGGAAACCCACATTTCACCGAGGCCTATGTTAATTTTTTCAGCCATACTGGGAATGGGACCCAAGACCCTTAGCTCAAGAAAGACTAGTTTGTTATTTTAAATTTTAATCATTTGTTTTACCATTTGGAATACATATGGCATTTGGTTATTATAACTTTTTTCCATCCTTAAAGCAAAATAAAGCTCTTCTAACCAACAGTATTACTAAGAACTTGGTGGGATTTGGGGGTAGTAGAGGGGGAAGCTTAGGTCTTTATATTTTAACCCTAATCAAAATGTTATGATTTTTTAATAAGAGGCCTAATGTACCAGAATCTGTAGTATGGTAATGATATGTATTTTATCAGTAAAAACGAGAAAACAAAAAATATCTTACGTTTAGTTTCCAACAAAACAAATATAGGGGTTCGTGGCCTCTGAAATCAACCCCTGGTTACGCCAATGCCTCTAAGCACATTGTTTGGATTAATTTTTAACTAGTAATTAAATAGTTCGAACAAATTTTGGATTAAAATTTTCCTTTTGTGACCTTTACAAATTGATATTTAACCATTTACGCAACTATATAATATCTAAATACTAATAAATAATATGTAACAATGAAAATAAAACATTTAATTTTATTTACTTTTTCCAGAAATCTCCCCTATGACTGTATACTCGCCCCTTGCAACAATATTAAAACTGTCTTTGTGCCATATATATTTGTCGGTGTATTGGCCAACTATAGTTTGTATTCTTGTAGATAAGCTCTGTAAAATCTTATTAGTTTCTTCATTGGCATTGATGACATCTTCAATTCCGGTCGGAAATATGTAATATTCCACAAAATCATCTTCCCTCACACTTTCAAGTACACCTGCCATTTCTAAACAAAAGAAATGAGTCAGGCGGCCAAGTTGTCTATTGATTCATTCGCCGGTTTTTCATAAAATCGATATAAATAAAAGTTGTTAATTTATTTTTAACGAAAATAAAAATCATGCTGATTGTATCGATTTTTCCCATCTCTTTTATTTAAATAGAATACTGGCTTAAAAATTAATGAAGTTTTGTTTGAATCGATTCTTTTGAACAATTGTTTTATTGTAGGCGAATGTTAAAAGTTATATTATTAAAACAAAAATAAATATACCCGTTTCAGCGGCCGGATGGCCTAAGGAAGGGCTATTCAATTAGTAGTAGTCATTGATATCTATGATATAACTGGATGGACATCTGTGGCTAAAACTTTTGAGCTGTCGTTTGCATATCATTGTGCAAGAGAGAGAAAAACTTTCGGGTATCTCCTTCTCTCTTAAACCCATACAAGGATAAGTGGCATTTTAGCATCTTCATTAATTTGATTGAATATATGAGATACATCAATCTGTGATAAGATAAATTAAATAAATATATTAGTAAAAGCTTTGAAGAAGATAAAAAGTACGAAACTGTTAGTTTTTTCTTTAAATGAGTTGATGGAGCCTAATATATACGTTGATTTTTGAAGGAAGCTTGCTTGTAAGGCTTTATCTTGTACCAGAATCCTACCATATAGTTGTGTTTGGTTAGTATAAAAGTCTTTCCAGTAGGAAATTTCTATTTTAGTTCTAAATGGTCGTTGATATATTTCAGGGAAATTAATTTTCTTAATCAAGCTTCCTTTTCTTACTACCGTACTCAAAGTAGAGATTTCCATTATAGAAACTTACAATAAGATTAATTACAAGCAAAGCACTCGGCTATTACTATATATAACGCACGAACAACAATCCAGTCAAATATCAACTGGCAAGGCAACGGCTGTTGTTGGGTGGAGGGGAGAAGAAGTGTGAGTCACTCTCAGTCACCCTGTCGACCAGCCACCTGCATTGTTCAAAGTCAAAAACAAGAATATGTTATATAGCTCAGTCGTTCTGTGATGGCTCTTGGAGGGAGGGATACCGGCTTTAGAGTGGAAGATGCACGCTGCTGGAAGGTAAGCTCGTACTCCATTGTAAACACACAATGTTGGTGGCGCCAAGGATCGAGTAACACTGGCTTGCATCTCCCCCCGCCACTGATAATAAACTGGAGATCTCTCCAGCTGTTCAAGGTTAGGCGCCTCTACATACCGTCTGAGCTATACGACACATCTCCAGTGATACAGTAATTGGACTTTCAAGCCATGGTTCAATCTGCGAAGATTGGTGGGCTGGATGTGGACCACTGGCCGCCAATTGAATAGCCCTGGTCTAAGGCGTCAATCTTGTGTTAAACTGGCCTACTGATGATGGAAGATCAGGGCTGAAATTCCGGTTGGGTTTACTGAGGATTATTTTTTACTAAATTGTTACTCACTCTTCTTTCACTCAAATGTGGGTAGATTATCTCTAAAACGCTTCTCTTTCCTCATCCCAGCTCCATTAGATTAATTATCATACATGCGAATAGCCTATATTGGTAATAAGACGCAAGTATGATGATGATGATGATAATAATAATAATTATTATAATATATCACACTTTTCTGGTTGAAGAAAAACCAAATAGGTTCAAGCACTCAACAGAAAAAAAAGAGTAAAATATACTCTTATTTGTATTTTAATGGGTCTGGCCTTTTATGACTTTTCTTTTCCAAGTGTAAGGTCTTAGTAATCGTTTGGGCTACATGCCTAAGCACTAATTGCGTCAATGTGTTAGGGATAAATAAGGTTGAATTTGGAGGAAGTGAACCCGCATTTGCGTGGAGAGGGAGTGGAAAGCCATGTATAAAAATCTCCCCTAAGTACACCCAACCAGTATTCGAACCCTGATCTCCCCATCATCAACAATCTAGTAATTGAGAGAATGACACCTTGGATTGAAGTGGACCTTTATGACTCTTGGTGATGCCCAATAATAAGCATTGTACTTTATCTAGATAAAACAAACAACATCCGAGCTTTCTTCAGCGCTACTAAAACTGCATATGGCCCGTATACCCAAGGCCTAAATCCCCCTAGATCTAGGATGGCACTACACTCCTCAAAGACCGCATCACTATTAGCACTCGCTAGAAGGAACACTTCAAATACTCTTAAACACGTTGAAAAGGGTATTTCCTCAATAATTCCTCAAAAGCCATGCAAGACCATATTGGTGAAGCTCCTTCTCTACAGGAAGTCAAAAATTCCATAATGACAACTCAAGAATAATAAAGCAGCTGGCTCGGACTGGAATTCCTGCCGAAAATAATTCAAGGAAGGGACCCTGTTTCCAAACTGAACGTATACACTTACTCATTGACAATATATGGAATTCCGTTTACCATCCCTGCTGTTTAAAGAGCCCATATAGTAACCATCGTCAAAAAGGGGGACAAAGCTCAGTGTGATAACTATCGTGAAATACCCCTGCTTTCTGTTTCTGGCAAAACTTTTGTTAGAATTCTATCCAAACTGTCTGATACCACTCGCCAAAGGGTCTTTTAACAAAAACACCAATGTGTTATTTTGACCGAACATAAGCACAGTTGATATAATCTTAAGTGCAAGGCGATTGTAGGATAAATCTAGAGAACAAAACCGTCTCTATACATGGCCTTAATTGATCTCGTCAAGGCCTTTGACTCAGTTAGATTGAAATGCTCTTTAGAGTATCTTGGCTTTAATTGGTTGCCCCCTGAAATACATTCAGATTCTTCGATTACTACACGATAACAAGAACGGTATCGTTCTGATCAATGGACTTGGAAAAACCCTTTGAGATTACAACAGGCGTCAAACATGGATGTGTAATTGCCCCCACTTTATTTTCAATACTTGTTGAAATTATAATTTATCTTATAGGTGGGAAATTGCCACCGAATGTAGAAATAGTGTGTACAGGACGGATGGAGGCTCATTTAACCTTAGCAGATTATGAGCGAAGACCAAGATAAACTTAAATAGTTGTGCTATATGTAGTGTTTGCCTCAATTTTTCAATCTCTATTATCAAATAAAAAACAGTTTCAAATAATAGCTCCACGTGGCCCAAGGTGCACCATGCATGTGTAACTTGGGCCAGTATATAATGTACCTTGGGCTATAGGATAAAATATTTCTAAAATCTTCATTTGGGATCAAACTACAAATCTACCATTACAATAAATGAGCAAATTAACTCCAGTAATAATAAAAAATATTGAACGCACAATAAATGTACATATTAAGACCACCTATTTACGCACTGCACACATAAAATCTTGAAATTCAAAACATAAATATCGTTCTATCATCGTTATCTTAATAACACATGCTATAGTTCATTTTGAACTAAAGCTGAATATAATGTCTAATACACATTTAATCCCGAAAAGGAAATTGGAAATGTGATTCCTCCTCTCCTACCCATCACTGGGTTGGTAAGTATAACTACAATATCACTAGTTGTCACTTCACACATGTCTTATTCTTGTGTCCAAGCAAAGGTATAACTATTTTTCACTCTTCTGGTGAATTTAATTGTAAGAGGGCCATCCCGGACATCTACAATTACTCCAACATAATGCTTTAACGTCTTCTTGGTTGAGAACTTAACTCAGACCCATTTGACTTTTTGAAGTGGCAAGCTTCCTTCAGAGAAAGTCTCTTCCTTAAAAGATTATTCTTCATCTTGATATTTTTTTATCAATTCTCCAATGCTTGTGTAGCTTTCATCGCTTGATAATAGGAATCATAGTTATCATCAGAGCTCAATTCAGGAAGCATTTTAATTTTCTTCTTTGTTAGTTTGTCGTTCAAAACTAAAGTTGTGGTAGATTTCTTTGGGGTGCTCGCTTGCATGCTACCTTATCCGCCTTTATTGAGCATATAGATTCAGTTTCTTCTTTTTCCGGAGTATTAGTTAAAACTCTGGCAATTCTTGCTGGTTTATGACTACCGTTCTTTGCCTTTATTGCTTCAGCTTTGGGATATGGCAGTAATTCTTCTAAGATGGCCTTTGACCATTTTAATGAATGAGTATTTACACTGTTTTGATTTGATGCCAATGCTTTGATATATGTGTGATAATTAGCTACATAATGTGTGGGGGTGGGAACAGACTTCACTTCCAGTGACAACAACCACTCCTTAATATCAAATGAATCAAAATAATTTATTGCTGTTTAATTTGATGGAGCTTGAGTATGTGTTGTAACACTGGTAAAAACATGCAGATCTTTATCTGAAAACAATTGCTGCTCAGTCTGAGATAAATCTAGTTCATTTACTTCTATTGAAAATGCTGCAGGCTGTTCCTGGTTTTCTATGTGCTGATCTTGTATGACAAACTGATGTTAAATTTAGGGCGAGATCAATTAATTTGTATGTGCTGATGGCCTGAATTAGTGTAGGAAAAACGGGATTATCTTGTAGTTTCGCTAACTGTTGTTTAATTATATATGAAGGCATTATATTATGGGGCTGATTCATGCTCACATTAAGCATATTTGATGAGCCTGGCCTGTCTGCTACATATGAAAGGAGGTATTAATCTTTTCTGACACCATCGGGATTTACAGGCCACAAACTAGAAACTCGAAACCCAGATTGAATGTTTGACGGAGTAAAAGCTCTAGGGTATGCCTGACCTATTAAATGAGCAATGTCATATATGGTTATTGGTATTCCTGAATTAGTCAGCATCCAATCATTCCAAGCTATATTATAGTATTTTTTTCAAAGGGCCAAAGACACACCTATCAAGAGAATGCAGCTTGTGGCTGGTGTGTGGAGGAAATATTAACATTATAATACAATTTTATCTGGCCATATTTATAGCTTGAATCGTCACATGACTGTCACGATTATCTAATATGAGCAATACTGGTTTGTCTTTTGTTGGCATAGCGTGCTCAATAAGATGCTCTAGAAACTCAACAAATATTTTATTGCCATTAGACCAGCCACTGGGATGAGCAGTGCCATGAGTACCTGGTGAGGCTCCATTCACCACGTGAATTTTTAAATTAACCTTGGAAATATTAAAACTGGAGGTACTACTGAGTTGCCAAGAGCATTGATAAGCCTATTAACATGACATTAGTACCTCTCTCCCCAGCGGTAACACCACCAACCTGTTTACTACCTTTAGATGCTATTATTTTTGGAGGTGTGTGAATAGTGGATATTCCACTTTCACCCACATTATAAATTACCTCTAGTGAAAATTAATATTTTTTCACTATGCTGTTGTATTTAAAAAAAACTGTTACAACTGGTGCATTAAAAGCTGTTGATCTGGCAAGACTGGTTCTTGGGGCCTTCGTAAGGATATCATGTTGTTTCGTTTCGTGTAGGCCTAATCAGTGAACCATTCATTGCTTACTAGCTCGAACATTCATATCCCAACTCTGTAGGTATTTATTACCCTTTTCCTTAGCAAACTGGTATGCTAGTCCCATTCCTTCCTTCCTATAGAGACCATAATGGAGGTGGCTGGCTTTTATTAAATTATTTGTGAGGGCTATCTTTTCTTCAAAACTAAATACAGTCCATACTGCACATTTATATACATATGAAAACTCTACATTAACACTTCCCTGATGAGCGTCAAGGTGCAGCTGTAGTGTGGTGCGAGACAAATCAAATTTGTTTAATGCAGCTTGAACTTATATATATATATATAAGTATATATATATATATATATATATATATATATATAATATATATATATATATATATATAAGTATATATATATATATACATATATATATATATACATATATATATATATAAGTATATATATATACAGCTTCTATTTCTGCAGCAAGATTATTTTCCAAGATTTTAGGTCCTTATTTCTTGGCACCTGAAGTAAAATCATTTTTTTATATTCCGTGCCATAAAATAATACATAAATTATTATATACATCAAATATTTAAAAATTAATTTTATCTTAGGATGTCCTTGTACCTTGGGCCATGATTATTGTACCTAGGGGCATGGCAAACGGTACAAAACACATTTTTGGTCCAAGGTACAATTTCTCACCAAATATATTTTATAGTGTCTCTCTCCTTATATGAAGGACAAATAAACCCAACAAGTAGATCAATGTGTGCTATAATCTTTGAAGTACACCCTCAACACACTAGTTACTATTAATTTCTCTTAAACCCGTATCACACGACACTAGCTCGTACTTGAAATCCAGTGTGCTAGCTAGAACTAGCTAGCATGTCATCATCTAGCGTTGTGTGAATCACAAAAAGTATACTGGTTCTGCCTCTTGATACTGGCTACCATACAAGTTGTAAAGATAGAACAGGCGCTATTTTCGTACTAGTTCCGACACTAGCCTGTGTAATTCGACCAATCAATGCACGCTTAGACTGTGTGTAGAGAAATGGCGCCAACTTAGTCATCGGATGTGATTTTGTTGTTGGCAGAAAATTATTCTAAACAGCCTTGTTTATATAATACCAAATTGCCACAATATGACAATATATGTAATATATATTTAATTAAAAATATATCATCTAAAAATGACAATCTGTTTTCCAGACCCAATTTTAATCTAAATAAACGTGATAGCATACCAACCTTGGGTGGTCGCATTTTTTAGAATATAAAGTGTGCGTAGGCCTAAAAAAGAACATGTGTGTATCAAGAATACTGTACTTGGACACCCATGGGCTTAGGAGCCTCTAACCACATCGTAAATAAATAAATGAATACAAATTTGGGGAGATACTAAACGTTAAAGTCACCCCGAATGTATCCTATCTAACTTCCGAATGTATCATTTTTAGTATCCCGCGACCATTATTTTGTCTTTCCATCCAGTCTCGTTTCCATATTCTTTTCCTACACTCCCCCTCATAGTTTTCAATATTATTATTATTAATTACCCGCCTTGGTGGCGTAGTTGGCTAACGCGCCAGTCGTGTTGAGCCAGACCGCCGAGGACGGGGAGATCGAGGTTCGAATCTCGGTCGGGTGAACTGGGGTGGTTTTTCCTAAATGGTTTTCCACTCTCCCTCCACGCAAATGCGGGTTCACTTCCTCTAAATTCAACCTTCCAAATTCCTAATCCATTAGTGTAATTAGTACTTAAGCGTATAACCCGAACGGGTAGTAAGACGCGGTGCTAAATAAATAAATATTAATAATTAATGCAGCGGCTGCATCCAAAATTAATAACTGACGTTCCATAAATATTTGCACTTGAACCTAGTACCAAACTAGCAGCCTGTGAATACTCTAGTTCTGTTTCTATTGTACTAGTTAGTATACTGATATCCAGGCGCTAGCTAGCACACTTGATTTATAGTACAAGCAAGTGTCATGTGATAGTAGCTTTATCTTTATTGCAATATACAGAAAACTGCCGACTTAGAATATTACTTTTAATAGCCAAAAACCAGCAACCTCAAACGGTTGAAGCCAATACCAACCTAATACCAACCTAAAAATGCCAACAGATAAATTTTACCGGCTTCACAATGTTAAAAATCCATGGTGGCACGAGGTACATTGCTTTGAAATATTGCCACAGCAAAGATCTTTTTATAAACGTAGCGAAGACCAAACATCTGTTCTTGGGCAAATACAAAGAAAAGGTCTGAGTTTCCTAAATTTATTAACAGTAGCATTAATTATTATTCTAGGAGATAATCTATCATGGACTCGTCATAAAGATAGTGTGTGCCACAGGTTGATCACGGCATTGTTCGTCATTAAAAGGATTATGGTAACCAGTGCCAATGAGGCAGTAAAAACTGTATACGCGTACCATATTCGAATACTGTGTGGAATATGGACTGCTAACCACAGACTATTATACTCGTAGCCTATGGAAACATATAATGTATGGATACGTAAGAATATTTAAAAAAAAACTGTCAAATATGGTTCTTATCCATGATAACTTGATCGTTGACTATCTATCTATAAATTTGTTATTTTATATCTTTATTTTTATAAGAATTTAGTGTTGGTGGACTAAGTTTAATAAAATTAATAAATATAATTGAAACATAGGCTTACGTTTGTACTGAAATATTCAATATAAAATTGTATTATATTAAAAAATTAAATTTATCAATTATAAGATATAAAAATTTATTAATATTTTATTTCGCGAGCTTGACTGATATTTAGTATCAGTTTTAAAATGGCTCCGTCAAAAACACTTGACACTAGATGGGTTCGTAGATATCGTTCCTTTTTCATTATTGGTAGTGTTATCTTAAGTATCCAAGTCTTCCTCGCCATAAAATTCTTCCCAACCGAAGAAGATGGAGAAGAAAATGCTCAAGAGCATCGCGACCTATCAGGCCGAGGTCTTAATATAGAGGTTGGTGTCGCCTGCAATGTCCTCGGCAATTACAAATAAAACCAGGTTTATCTCTGTTGCATGTCTCCAAGGGACCCTGGGTGGTTCCTCTAAACATGGAATACACAATATTATAATGAAATTTGGGAAGAGCAGAATAATATTTACATTAAATCTTTTCTAATTAAATGATTTGCGTGGTATTTATGTAGCTCAATTTAACTACACATCTTACCCCGAGTTTAAAAACACTCAACCAATATTTTTCAAAGGGATGGATATTTTCCTAACACCTATCTCCCTCCCTTTATCACACCTATCTCTCCATTTGTCGCACCTATCTCTCTTCCTTTGTCACACCTTTATCTCCCTACCTTTGTCGCACCCTTCTCTCCCTCCTTTTGTCACACCTATTCCTACCTCCAACACACCTATCTCCCCCCTCTGACACCTTTATCCCTCAGTCCCACTTAACTCCTTTTTCTCAGTCACAACTATCTCCCTCCCTTGGATACCATTCTCCTTCAGTCCCATCTAACTCCCTTCCTTTGTCACACCTATCTCCCTCTGACACCTATCTCTTCAGTTATATCTACCTCCATTACACTTATCCTTGTTCCCAGGTCTGCTGTGTTCTACAAATGCTTGTTCAACATGCACGTAGTAGCCTATCAATGAAGTGCTATTGACGTTTCAGATTGTAAATGAGGATCCCAATGGGGGTGTTTCTTCGCGAAGGTTCAAGGAGAACTATTTGGTAGGGGATGATGAAGACAGCCCCAGCAACAGCAATGCGGTGAACGGCTTGTACAACCGCCACAAGGTGCCCCCTGACAAACCTGACCTCGACGGGAGGATCTCTCCAGGGGATAAAGTGCCTCATCGCAATGGGACCAGTCTTAGACTGGAGGAGTTGGACTTTGTGCCTGCATGCGATATCGTCACCAAGGAGGCGATCTCCGCAATCCACCGCGCCAAGACGCAGAGGTGTAAGCGCGAGTTGGTCAATATAACGTGCCTTATTCAACGGGGAAGACTTTACCCCAAGCAACTGACAAGTTCGTGTCCTTCACAAGGTAAGAACTTGTTTACACATTTGACCATCTTACAATTTATACTGATGAAAAAAAAAGTAATTTTATTCCATGCCCATCAAAACTCTTAGACTCATAGACTTAATTTTTAAATGTTTTAAGACAAAATAGAATAAACATTTTCAACATCTAAATTAACAAACCAATTAACTCCAAATTTGTATAATGACCCATCCCTTACCCCCTTGTCTCTTGATATAGATGCTCACCTCGTTGCTAAATTCAACTGGTATTTAAATTCAAGTGATCACATGACATCATTATTCAGTACTGTTGTAAGTAGGGATGGGACCCTCGAATCCCTTGGATCCTCAAGGATCCTATTCGAGATTTGAGTTTAAAAAAGGTTGTTATTATTTTTATTTTTTATTTTTCAAATGATTGGTTTTAAAGCCCAAATACGGTACTGCTTATTTTTGGTTCTGAACCAATATATTTATAGGGTGAACCCAACAACCAAGCCCCAGACCAGTAATTTAACACTGAACTGAATGTATGATTATTATAATGAAGTGATTGAGTATAAGAAAATTATTAACATTTAATTACCATTTCTATTATTTATTTTTCTATTAGGTTTATAATTTAAATTTCAGGATTTGTATTCAGAATTGAGATTCAAGATATGAAGGTATAGGCAAATTGGAGATTCAAACTTGTTAAATAGTGGATTTGACCCAACTCTAGTTAATAAGCTAAATGTTGCAACTTGTCTAATCCAAGTACCTACAAATGTCCTCTGCAGAGCTGAGATAAATATGGAGGTGTTACATTTGTGTGAATATTTCAAGTAGATTATTTCATCAGGACTCAAATCTTACCACACTTATTTTAACAATAAATCCCCAAATTTAGGGCCTACCAGGGGTGCAGAATATGTTCAGAGATCCAATATTTCCCCAGAACATAGCATTTTGATAAAGAAAAATTCCCCGAAAACCATAGCGCTCAAAATAAAACATTGAATATTTTATAGAGGCTGAAAGGAATAAGAATTATTACCTACTACATAGTTTGGAAAATTCAAATATATTTTAACCATAGTTATTTTTATAGTACCTACCTTATACAAAATTTAGTTGTCTCCCAGAAATGGCAACCTTCCCATTTCCTTGTCAATGACCTTTGATGTCTTGTAGACTTTCAAGCGAGAACTAGAAGAAAACCTGGTAAAGTGGTACTTTCCTCCATTGAAATGTCTGTCCAAGGATTCCTTTAGGAGACATGAAGCTTTGTGGACAGGTGGGTCATTCCAAGAGATGTAAATTTCATTAAAAAGAGTGTCATACTTAATGTTGCTGTTGTGTAAGTGGTTGCCTCTCACTGATCCAACTGATTCACACACTGCTTCACTGCATATTTTCATGGAACTCTCCAGAACATAAAGGATGTCAGTAATGTTATGAAACACGTTTTCATTTGTGAATGCTTCCTTTATTACAGAATTATCAAGTTCGGTTTAACTTCCATAAACTGTAGATTTTTGAAAAAATCTGTGTTTAAAAGATTCTTTTTCAAGATTTTAAATTGTGAATCTACTGCATCAGTCGTTATTGTACATCCACGATTTTCACTAACCCGGGTTGTTAGTGTTCGTAATGGCTCTTGAATTTGCTGCTCTAAAGTTTTATCTGAAACTGAAGTACTCGTTAAATTACTGGCTGCTTCATAGGCGCATATTTTTTACAATTGGAGGTTCTGTTATCCTATGTTCTAGTTTTTCTAAAAAGGTTTCACACAGGGTTTCCAACTTTTTCCTTGCACTTTTGAAGTCACATACATCTGGTGTGTGACCTAACAACTCCACATCTTCTTCAGCAAGTGACTGGTCATCTAGTTGAAGATTCTGGGAACGGCTTGAGCGCTGGTCGTTTTCATTCATTTATAAGCAGTCCTGATAAATGTTGTTTTTCAGGGAATCCATTTTCTTGTTGAGGGATGGGAATTTTTCTTCGGATATTTTTCCACTCTTTAATTCCATCATCCTCTCATTAAGTGTGCTTTGCAAAGAGGCATAAGAATCAAATATTGTCCAAATACAAGCATTTACATTCTGACAGATACAACTGAATTTTGTGATCAATTCTAATATGTCAATCATGCCAAGCAGTTGAAAAATGAAACTTGGCTTTGAAAACTTTTTCAGTTCTAATGAGAATTCTTTAGCATTGGTATTATTTCCTTGTCGTATACTCTCAGTAGGCTTCTTTTGTAGATCAATAAAAAATAGCTTAAAATTTCTCTGGAATGTTTTGTAAACTCTGAGTTCACTTTGAACAAAACGAGTGTCCTGAAATGATTTTGGATTTACTATGTCTACTACTATTTCTTCAGCTAATGCAAGAAGTTCTTCATATCCATTACCTCACTTGTAATTTTTCATTATAATACCTATAACATGAACTTGATTACAGATCCACATTAATGATTTAACTTTAAGAACGTCATTCAACACACATTCTAACCTATGAGCTATGTTCCATATAGGAAGTAAAAAGTCATGATTTAAATTTTCACACAGACCTGCCAGTTTTTTTATCTACACCAAGATCAAAATATTGCCCATCAAATGCCATGCCATTCAGCTGCTCTTTTAACTGAATACTTGCACTTTCAAGGGCATTGTGCAGTTTTTCAACGAAAATGTCTTCCTTGTGTGAAGTACTATGAAGTACCATGGTGAAATGTCAATCACAATACAAGTTTGAACACCATCTACAAGAGTAATCACTAGGGACCGGATTCTTAGGCACCAAAAATGTTTAAAATAGACAGGCAAATAGGCATTAAAAATATGGGATTTAGGCACCAAAATAGGCACTTAAAAAATAGGCCAATAAGCAATATAAAATTTATTTTACTACAAGTTTGCTACCTGGAGCTTACAAGCAATTTACATTGCTGTGATTCACTAGATACTTTCCTAGGTTTTCAATTTTAAAATTGGTTTCTATTGTCTGATAGAATGATTTAAAAAAGTTTCGTTATACTTCACAGGATGTCAAGGGGCAAAATTTTAAATTTGACAACTGTTCAATAAATGAGTTTTTCCAAAGTCGAGACCTAGCTAGATCACTTTCTCACACCCAAAAACGGTAGATAAACCAATCTAATATAAATCCTTGAGCCCGTTTTCAAGATAATTTACAAATATATAATCGCCCCCCCCCCCCCCTCCCCATACCCATTAAATGAGTTTTCCCAAAGTCGAGACCTAGCACCCGAAAACGCTAGATAACTCATTTTCATTAAAATCCTTAGGCCCGCTTTCAAGGAAAAATGTACAAATATATACTAAGCCTATATACAAGAATGTCTCGTTTAATAGGGTAAATTATGGGAATCTCTCCTGCGCGAAGCAATGAGGACGTGTCACGTGGCCCTGTATAAACATAGTCTGTCAAGGACAGAGCATGTCAGTTGAAGCCATGTCAGATGCTTTCTCCCCCCTCCCTGCTCCCCCACCCCTCAATAATACCGTAACTTCCATTTCTAAGAAACTAAACTCTCTTTCAGAAGGGAAAAAAAGATAGAAAGATAGTTCAAAGTCGAAATAGGCTCATTTAAGGCTTTTATTTATAAAATAGGAAAAAACTAACAGAATAGGCAATTATAGGAACTATAAAAATAGCATATTGTAATCGTAATAACATGAAATAAATATATATATCAACAGCCTATGTTTTACAATCTAGGAAAATGATAGGCAAATAGGCAAAATCCGTCCCTAGTAATCACACAAGTTATTTGATATGTTCTGTAATTTTGTAATTTTGTCTGCTGGAATAGACACAAGAGGGAGATGGTTAGTTACTGGATTTACTGTGCTTAAAAATGTTCATATTTTGCTATTCATAGTAATAAATATGTTTTTTCTAAATGCTCTAAAATTCTCTGGAGTGATTAAGTTCACCAACATCGACATCATTTAAGCAGCGCAAACTTTATAAACGTTCAAAAAACTTGCCCCCTTTCCCTTCTTTTACTGCACTGTAGGCAGCTCTGGCAACATGGGCTCCCACGGTTTCGTGTTCCTTTTTTACTAAAGTATTTGTTTTTCCATGGAGTCAGAGAAATTAACACACCATTGATGTGCTTCTGACTGTAAATATCAATAAGGTGAGTTTTAAAATTTCTAAATTCAATTCTTTGAGTAGGTTGTAGCAACTGCTTTTCCACCGGAAGAGAAAAAATACCAAAATTTCCAGTTTTAAGAATAGCTACCTCTTTAGGGATGATTTTGTAGTTTTCTAAGCATCGAGAACACTGCACTATTGTAATTCCACCTTGCAGACACGGCATAAGTTGACAAATCTCTGGAACCGATTTGCTTACTCTAATTAATTTAATTTTTGCTTTAAATTCTTCACTTTCCTGCAAAAAAATACTAGGGCCAGTCATTATATTCTCTCTTAAACTCAGACTTTATGACTACACTATTATCCCTATGTTCATTTGGTTTTGACAACTCGTCAACTTTGTTATCAAGGATAGCTAAGGCATTACATATTGTTATTAATTGTTCATTGATACCAGTAGGCTTACCAGTACCAACATTTAAGTTTACTTCTTGAGAGTAAGAGTCAATGGAGTGTGATTCCGGGAGGCCTTGGTTTAATTGTTAATTTTCATAGATTTTTCGTTTTTTCGTAGACTCGCCATTACTGCAAGGTATATCACTATGACCACACTCGGGGAAATACTATCCCTATTTACAACTATGAGTTTTTCCTGATCACATAATTTACATTTTACAAAACTTCAATACTCCCTTGATCCTTACTTCTAGGTTTTTCTTGGGGATGTTTATTAGATACGTGATATCCGAGCGTATCACGCCTGCCACGCCATTCACAATAAACACAGTTAACATCTTGTTTGCTCTTAAAAGTCGACATAATAAACATTTGTTTTCACTAAACCATCTAATTTTTTAATAACCATTTATCTATTGTACAATGTACAAACCTTAATAGGTCCACTAAAAACAACAATTTCATGGCTACACAATTATTACAATACGCATATCACGAGTTTAAATAAACTGCAGCACATTGCCATGTAATTAGGCCGCATATAATGGGTGACTGAATTCAAACAAAACATCGCTCACCCTTCCCTACCCTCCCCCGCCTGCCCGCCATAGCTACCAAACACCCGTCGGTTAGGGTAGGTGACTGATGACTCATCACCCAATCACGCCAATAGCCAGGTTGAACTATTAGATTTTTCCTTTGCCCCTCATCTCAACCTCTGACTTCTTATCTAGAACTCTGACACATTATCTTAGCCCTAGACACGCAACTCTTTGTGCTTACACCGACACTGCCTCACTATGGCACATACTGATAGTGTCGGTGTTGAGTGTCATCGGCCTTTGTTTTTCAATCAAATGAAACTACCATATCAGAACCATAATGTACTAAAAACTTCAACAAAATTGTTGGACTTTTCCCTGCCTCAAATTTCCCCAGGACGGCTTTAATTACCCCGAACCTCGTTCGCGTGTTCGGACATATTCTGCACCCCTGGGGCCTGCTTACCCCTAAGAGGTCATAAACACAAATTTGTCCATCTCACAGGATTCACAGCAGGGAAGTCCCTAGGTTGTTATGAAGACAAGAAGACATTCCGGATGCTGACCGGTTACTTCGCCAACCTCAAGCTGACCAACTCTCCCAAGCATTGTATGAACATGTGCCTTCAGTCTGGCTTCCAATACGCCGGTGTGCAATACTCGTAAGTGAGCCGCCCTTTTTTCAGTTATAATCCCTCATAATCCGGGACCATCGAGGAGTAAACCAGTGTTTGGGTTTGTTTTTAGGACAGAATGTTTCTGTGGGAATGAGGAACCCCCCTCCACTGCCCGCCTTCCTGACTCTTCCTGCAACATGAAGTGCCCTGCTGATCCCCGGGAAGCCTGCGGGGGGTACTTCACCATCAACATATATGAAACGGGCATAGCTAGTGAGTAGAGGTTGACTATTTTGTGTTTGCTGCAGTACAGTTGACCATGGTAGACTTGGGGTAAAATTCTTTCCTTGGGACACTTATGTTCGTGGTTTCAAACCCAGCCGGGGTTGACAGATTTTTCTTGAGCAATTAAAATCCATATTACAACTTCCTTCAGAGGGGAAGTAAAGTACTATTGTGATTGTGGCATGTAAAAGAACCCTGAAAGGTATGTAAAAATACCTTTTCTGGCAAAATTGTTAAACCCTTTCGCCCTCAGAAATTTTTGTGTACTTATATAATTAGTCGGTTCAGAAAGTGCATGTTATTTACCTCAAATAAATGTAAAAAATAATGCTGACAGTACATTATGTTACATGTGAGAATTGTTTCTTAAGAGGACATTGAAGATTAATCTTATACTTTGAGGATTGTGAGGATCTACTTGTCGTTCGAGAAGATAACAATTACTATTTCAATTAGTTCCAAATCCTACATCACATTAAACACTAGTAGCTTAATTAATCTCTTTCAATAAACCAGATTAAACAAACCCCACAATTATTTGTCACTACCTATACATCCCACCAAAACTATCCTGACAGTTGTGGCCCACAGGGCGGGGGTAGCGACATAATTTAAATTTTTCTCTGGTTTTTATCCAGAATTCACTCCCCAAGTGCCAAAAGAGTCCGCGGAACCTGGAGAACCCCGCGCTCGCATCGCCTTCCTCCTGACGCTCAACGGTCGAGCACTCAGACAGGTGCGAAGACTCATCAGGGTATTGTTCCACAAGGACCACTTCTTCTTTATCCACGTGGATGCGGTGAGTCCCCTCAAGGGGTAGACACACGTCTTGTTACACTACAAGTCTTGAGTCTAAGGAATGACTGGAACTGTAAGAACACAAAGTCCCTGTGTGGGGGGATGATTTGTTTCTCAAGAAAAAATAGTCTATAGATGTTATTAGTTGGGAGAGGACCCCCAAATCTCTTGAATATTAAAAGATATTTGCTATTGAGGATTCTAAAATATATCAGATTCAAGATAAAAAAATTCAAATTTTGAATTGGAACTTGTTTTAATGTTTCTAATACTGATTATTGGTAGTTCATCCCCAACATAGTTTTAGGACAAACTTAACAACCAGACCCAAGACTATTAATTTAACACTTAACTGAATGTATGTATGAATTTTAACATTTAATTTCTATTTATATTTTATATTGTTCTCTTATATTCCTATTTCCTCCTATCTTCATATTTTTTTACAAAATTTGAGATTCAAAACTCAAAGGTAAAATGAAGATTTGGATTCGTAAAATAGTGGACTCGACCCATCCCTGGTTATTAGTTATTTGGTTTTAATTAGAATTCGGTTGAATCATAGCTTTTGTTTTACCTCTGAATCCCGAATCTCGAATCCTGAATCTTATAAAACATTATGAACATGAGTGGAAATAGGACTAAAATAAAATAAATATAAATAACTAAATGTTAACCTTCATTATAACATTCATACACTCAGTCAAGTTTTAAATTACCTGCTTCAGTGGCAGCATATTCTAAGGTGTCCATCTCACAATAGACTAAACTGTCGATGACTGAGAGATTGGGGTTTGAATTCTGGTTGGGTGATGGTGGATGGTTTTTCCTAAATAGTTTTCCACTCTCCCATCACATAAATGTGATAATTATTTGGGACTGAACCACTATAAGTACTTATTATTAGAGCTTTAAAACAAATTACAATTTAAAATTTTGAAATAACTTTTTTTATCTAATCTCATATCTGATATTTTCTCAAATACATGAATATCAAGTATTCTTCATGTTTCAAGGATTCCATCTATGGTTTTAATGTATTTCATGGTGGCTACAGACAGGAAAAACAGGGAAAACCTGGAAAAGTCAGGGAATTTTTAAATGACAGGGAAAACAGGGAAATGTCAGGGAATTTAACTAAAAATAAGGAAAAGTAAGGGAATTAAAAAATATGTCTAAAAATCCCATTAATTTCGAAACTAAATACTAAAACAAAAGTTAATAATACCTAAATAAAATAACATTTTAATGTTTAAAATAACTGATAAAACTGTTTATGTTTAGTAGATACAAAGTTTTTTAATATGTGATCAAAAATAAATAAAACAAGTCATCATCCACCATTAAAAATGGAAAAAAGTAGTCAGGGAAAATTTAAAAATGTTGCCTGGAAAACCTGGAAAAGTCAGGGAATTTTGTAAAATATGTTTTGTAGCCACCCTGTGTTTGTATGTGCGGGTACTTGAATTTTGAGCTTCGAGCCGAGCTTGTCATTAAAGCTAAGGATCGAGATCAAAAGTTTTGTAGGCTAATTATTTTCAAGCGTTCCTTTGATGTATGTACAAATCACTTTTTAAAACACATGGGTAATTATGGACTTTTTAATTCAGGTGATATGGGCAGTTTCACTTATAAATCATTTGGTAACTTAACAATTTGTTAAAGGTCCGTACACAAGAACTTGTCTAAGTGGATGTTTTGTTGACACTAGCGTGGGTTTGCTTGCATCACCATAGGTTAAAAGGTGGAGCGATAGTGTGTTTGGGACTACACTATCGGTCCACTATGCATTCAATATACGTTCTTGCATACTGCCCAAAATTAATATCAAATTTTAAAACTTTTTTGTTTTAAAGTATTTACTATTTATAAAAATGAGTGTCATTCTTATTTTAAGAATATGTGGTGTTTTCATATATTTTTGAAATTTCACATTTTAAAGATGGAATATTTACGTTTTTTGTTTGTTTTGACTGGCGACATTTCAAATAGGCTATATACTTTTACTTTTAGAATATATATTAGCATTTTAAAATTGTGAATATACTTGAACTCGGAAACTTTTGGAAATACTTGAATTGAGTTCGACTCAAATGAAAAAAACCTAAGCTTTCGGACTCCTAACTTACATACATTTAGTTAAGTGGTAAGTTAATGGTTTGAATTATTGCTCTGAGATTTGTACTACAATTTATTGTAATATACATTTTTAATATGCAGCATAGTAGCTTAAAAAAATAGATTCAAAATGATAATGAAACTGTGCAAGGCAGCAGAGGCAGGTTCTTTTATAACTTGTAAATTTACAGACTTCGGTATCCACCTCTGTGGTAGAATGATCTAAAGACATCTACACTCACAATCGCAATAGACTGCACTGCCGATGACGGTGGTGATATCGGGGTTCGAATCATGCTCCAGAATACTAAGGGTAGTTTAAAAAAACGTTTTCCAATCTCCTTCCACACAAATACGGGTAAACCTCCAAACTCGGCCTTCTTCATCCCTGGCACATTTGTCTAGTTAGTATAAATATGTACAACCCGAACGGATGGTAAAACATGGCATAAAATTTACATTATTTAATTTTTTCAAATCATGATGGCGTGTTTTGGTGTCCAGGCCCCAAGGGGGTCCTAAGCTTTAACATTTTTGTTCTAGAGACAAGACTATCTGTACCGTGAACTGCTCCTGCTGGAGAAAACCTTGCCAAATGTACGACTGGCTCGCCAAAGGTTTGCCACTATTTGGGGCGGATCGTCACTCCTCCAGATGCTGCTGGCCTCTATGGGGGAACTGCTTAATCTAGGCTGGTCCTGGGACTTCATTATCAACCTTAGCGAATCAGACTTCCCTATTAAGTGAGTTGATTGTAACAGTCGAGTGGACCATGCAGAGGTAATACTATAATAAGAGTACCTAGTAGGGGTATACTATCCTATAGTGGACCTAGCAGGGGTCATACAATCCTAGAATCTATCTAGTAGGGATAATATAATCATATAGTAGACCAAGCAAGGGTAATACTATCCTAGAGTTTACCTAATGGGGTAATACTATCCTAGTGTAATGGTCCCTCAGTTCTGCACAATATTTATATGCCTGCCCGGCTGGCGCCAGTGCAGAGACATCCAGGACTTAATCTCGGGCTTCTGGGTACCCGGACTCCTCGCTGACAGAGATCATGGATGAGACACAAACGAAACTACGTGTTCATCAACCCTCTACCATAAAGAAAAAAAAAAACAAGATAGAAGATTGGTCTCAAAACAAACACTTCAAACACTTAAAAACACACTTATAATTCCCCACAACAACAAGAATTGACAATTTTTCACACATTAAACCAACAATCAGTTACATCTCTTGATTATTTTTCTTCCCTTTCTTTTTTTTTAGTCCCAACAATCAACAAAACAAATTCATCCACCACCGCCAACCATGAAAAAAAAACTCTCTCCCCCTCGATTTCTACACTTAATTATTTAACTAAACAAATTACTGCCTATTTAAATTTACCTTTCAAATCTATATGACCTTTTAATATATTCATATTTATGTTTAAATTATACTTAAATATTAAATAACAATATTTGTACAACAAAGAAACAAAAGTGTGTGTTAACAATTTATGGCAATTTTAGTCACGAATTCACTTTCTTCTGACAGCACGAACATTCTCAGATGCCTTCCTTCTTCCCGAAACGCTCTCCACATCTTCCAGTGTGACTGGAAGAATCTTATTTAGAGTCTCTGGTAGTAATAGGCACAGCAAGGCACCTAACATGGAGAGAGTGCCTGACACCAGATCAGGGAGTGCCCTCCAATATGTTGCCATTTTGACAAGCCTGCAATCCAGTGGGGTGCATCACCGGTCCTTTCACTAGAGTTTACCTAGTAGGGGTAATACTATCCTATAGGGGACAAAGCATGGGTAATACTATCCTAGAATTTACCTAGTAGGGGTAATACTATCCTAGATTTTACCTAGTAGAGGTAACACTATCTATAGGGGACCAAGCATGGGTAATACTATCCTAGAGTTTACCTACTAGGGGTAATACTATCCTATAGGGGACCAAGCAGGGGTAATACTATCGTAGTGTACCTAGTAGGCCCTAGATTAGGCCCAGCAGGGGTAATACTATCCTGTAGTGGATCCAGTAGGGGTAATACTATCGTAGTGTGGGCCCAGCAGTGGTCCCAGCAGGGTTAATTCTATTCTAGATTGGGCCCATCAGGGGTAACACTATCCTAGAGTGGGCCCAACAGAAGTAACCCTATCCTATAGTAGCGGTAGAATTGCCCCCTTAAAATAAACTTGGCCCAACAACATAGCTTAGTTGGTAACATGTCTGCCTTCTGAGCTAAGTGCTCTGGCTCTAATTCCCGACACAACCATAAAATGTATAATTGGTGAAATATGGGTTTGCCCTTTCTTAGTGATGAATTTATGCCTGGGAGATGGTTGTTTTGTCTCTTCTAGGTTTAAGTGAGTTTATAAGTCTTGTGCTTATAAAATCAGTCATTCAAAAAGTGCACGTTAAATACCTTGAATAAAAAAATAAGTAAATAAATTCCTCTCTTTAGCTCACTCCTTTCTGATATTCTTAAATATGAAGCTGAAAGATGGCCACGGGTCAAAATTAATTTTAACCAAACAACAAGAAATGTTTATCTTTATTTGGAAGCTATAATAAGTGTTTTTGTGGACAGAATATGGCTATTTCCAAATGTATCAACTTTGACCAACAACCAATCAGCCATTGAGGGATTCAGGCTCATTTAAACTTGTGATAATAAATTATGCATAGCATTGATAACTGGTTTTTAACTCCAACTGTCGAGAAATCTGTGGTTTCTTTGAAACATTAAAACGATCTGTGTGCATTTTTATTTCATTGGTCTTTATTTGATTAAATATATATTTCAAAATTAGAGATAGGACAGTAGAATCCTCGAATCCCTTGAATCCTATGGTGTTTGAGAGATTCTAGATTTATAAAAATCTTAAAAATTATATCTCAAATACTCATTATGAAGACCTTGACTTTAAATAACAATTCAAACAAATTTGTTAAAGGAATTTGATAGAATTTTTAGTTGGAACTCACTCAAAACTCACAAAAAAGGAAAAATTGTATTAAAATAATTAATTACTACAAACATTTTCCTCTCTATTGTATATGACATAATCATCATCAACTCAGGAGCTCGGAGGAGAAAGGGCGAATGTGAAAAATATTTGTTTTTGTGATTATATAATAAAAGCATGGAGAATAAAATGATAAGACTTTTAGACTGATATTTGCCCTTGGTATTGTGGAAATCGTGTTTGAACGAATAATATCCTAATAAAATCGGTATGTATAGTGGAGAATTAGCCAGGAGAGCAAGGGTGAATATAAAGCTTCCTTTGTCATGGTATTGCTATGGTACAGCTTATCAGTTCTAGGTTCACCCTTTATCCTCGGTAGTGAGTCATTATTTCAGACTGCAACAAGTGTAATGTAAGCTTCTTTATCATGTCATACACTCGTTCGCAGTTAGTACTTTGTCATGTCCAGCTCGTTCTTTCTCTTATGTGATTTTGAATAGTTTTGGGAGTGTGTTGTAAGAAAATATACAATGGAAGGGGAAAATACATCAAGAAAGAGACAAAGAAATAGTGAAAAATGGATCATAAACGAAAGCAAGAAAAAATGAAATTCTGACGCCTATGTTTCAAGAAAAACACAAAGTGTAGTACCTAATCGAGCATTGGGACAGTCCTGCTAATATAGTCGTAAATGTTTTGAAAAATTGGTGATCTCTATTGTGGAACAATTTTTTTTTTCCAATTTTTGGGACATTGGTGATTATAATTTACAGAACTCTTATCTATCAAAGCTTCTTAGTTGGGATGACTCAAGGTTACAACAGTGGTGAATAGGCCTAGTAGGAAGCTTCGAACCATTGAATATTCTATCATTGTCAATGACCAAAAACTAGCCATTTGTCGTCAAGGATTTTATAGCATACATAGTATCAAGAAAAAAACAGTATGTGTAGTTTTAGGGAAGCAGAGTGTGACAGCGACTGTTGCAACTGCGGAGAGGAAAGAAAGTTCCAGGAAACAAGCTACTGAAGAAAAGAAAGCATTAGTCAAGCAACACATAATCTCGTGCTACAGTTTTCAGCCACTACAGTGGGGCAAAAAGCCCTTTCAGAAAGAATATGCCTCCAGGTTCATCGATCAAAGGTGCCTATCATGCCTATAAAGAATGGCTGGACAAAAAGTATCCTGACGAGGAACCAGTCGGGCCAATACGGTAATAACATCGATTTCAGCATATAATATCATCGCTTTTTGAGAAAAATAACACCACTCTTCCCTAAAAATAACCTCATCTTTTGCATGTCTCTATTGGTATCTCATTATTATATTATGTCATCTATCTCAATTAACCATTTATTTACTCATCAATCTCCGGTTGTGTTCCTGTACTACCTCCCTTTTAAGCTTTAGATCCTATGAACCTGGTGGTCCCGAGATCAGTAATCCTGTCTACCGGTGGTCACTGAGTAGGGTGAAACACTTTGAAAAGTCACAACAACAAAAAAGTAAGCCCTGGTATCGGTCCACTCTAGGATAGGAGGGTGAAGGGAAGGGTGTTTCACTGTTTACCTGGCATACACAAAGATGTAACAATTAATTATTTGATTGTGTGTAAGAGAAGTATGCACTGAATTTATAATACTATTTCCTATTATATTTGGAAGAAAGTACAGGAAAGGTGGATAGAAACAACTAAAAGGAACGAAGACAATATGGCTTTTAACTCTGTTCCTGTACCTTCTTCTAAATATAGTACAGTTGCCTCATAAAGCGAAAAGAGTTTTTGCTTTTAGAAATATTTATACTATTTCCTGTGTGTGTCTTTTATACATTAATAGTACCTTTTACATGTTCCTATCTAAGTGTCCTATAATTATTTCTTTACCTATTTCCTTTTTCTCCCTTTTATGCTTTTTGATATCCTCTTTTAAAAAGTTGTCTTGAACGTTTCACACTCCCTCCTGATGAGTTCCAATAGAATTAAACCTAGGTCAGGGGATAGAGGGGTAATGATCAATTTCCTTCAAGAGACAGTTATTACCTCTTTGTCCAGTGGTAGCAACGTAAATTGTGAACTGTGTTCTTCCAAATATAACATAAGGCTATTAAAAACAAATTCCAAATAGCTTCTAGGGGATCTAATTCTTAAACATTTGTCAGGATAGAACCCCAGACCCTTCTCTGAATTGGGGTGCTAAGCACCTAAAAAACATTTTTTTTTAAAATAGTATGACCCCCTTCCGGCCTAATACATATAACATAGTGGCTACAGACAGGGAAAACAGGGATAACCTGGAAAAGTCGGGGAATTTTTGAATGACATGGAAAACAGTGAAATGTCGGGGAATTTAACTAAAAATAAGGAAAAGTCAGGGAATTTAAAAATATATCTAAAAATCCCATTAATTTCGCAACTAAACACTAAAACAAAAGTTAATAATACCTAAATAAAATAACATTTTAATTTTTTAAATAACTGATAAAACTGTTTATGATTAGTAGAAACAAACTTTTTTAATATGTGATCAATAATAAATAAAACAAGTCATCATCCACCATTAAAACTGGAAAAAAGTAGTCAGGGAAAATTGAAAAATGTTGCCTGGAAAACCTGGGAAATTCAGGGAATTTTGTAAAATATGTTTTGTTGCCACCCTGATATAAGGTTTTGACGCCAATAAATTGGCACATTTTTCTTTCATTATTTCAACGAATTTTGTGTGTGTCTCAGTTTGTTTAAATTTATTTGAATATTGACTACAATTCACTTTATTTGGACACTGATGTGATCAATATTATTAGATGAAATATAGTTAAAACTCTTTGTTCACTATTCTTTAGTTATTTGCAATTTTGTGTGACATTACAATAGAGAGAGTAATTATGTTACCACTTGAAATAGTTTGAAGTAAACTACAAGGACTACGGTCAGACTCCGCAAGTCATTTGGTCCTGCCCACACACATTCGATCTTCCAACAAGTCAACCCACACTATCTGTTCCCCTTCAACATTATTATCATCATCATCATCAACTCTTTCCAGCTTGTGGCTGGATCAGTCCACCACTCTTCCTTCTCTATTTGGTTCCATTCTTCACCTCTCACTTACACACTTGGTGCTATCTGCTCCTCCCTTATCTTCTTTGCTAATCCCCAGATTAGTGTCTCGCCACACTTGATCAAACATTGTTGGGGTTTGGTTTTTGCGAGCCAGATTTGAGTTATTAGTGTGATCTGTTTTGTGAGTTAACGACCTGTTTTACTCATCAGTTCTTGACTCTCTGGGGGCTCATTGACCCTATCCTAGGCTGTGAAGGCTGGCCAGTGGGTGATGACACTTGGAGGGTGAGATATCAGGTTGGGAGTGGGGGACGCATACCGCTGGAGGTAAAGAGCTCGCACATGTACACAGGTGACTTGTAAACAATCAACCATCACACAATGTAGGTGGCGGGAAGGACCGAGTAGCACTGGGCGGCTCATTCCCCCCCTCCCCCTGAAAACTGACTGAAAACCTGTTTGGCAATTCGAGGTCAGGCTTCACCACTGGTCTGGTTTCTATGTTAGTGCAGCAGTAGGTACCATCAGTATGTCCCAGACACCAATACCTGTTCTTTTTCTGTCCAGAACCAACAACCAATTGAGGGAGTTTCTGACTGCCAACAAGGGCCGAAACTTTGTCAAGTCACATGGTCGGGAAGTCCAGCGCTTTGTCCAGAAACAAGGCCTGGACAAGACGTTCGTGGAGTGTGACGCTCACATGTGGCGCACCGGGGACCGGCGCTTGCCCTGGGGCGTGCAGATGGATGGAGGCAGTGACTGGGTGGCCCTCTCTCGGCCGTTTGTCACCTACCTGGCAGGGATCAACGGCACTACGGACCTACTGTTGCAGGGGCTGATTACAGTCTTCAGATACACGCTTCTTCCTGCCGAGGTGGGTCGGTGTAACCAGACTGCAATTATTATAAATAAATAAGGAGGGTGGCAAGGGGTGCAAAGTCCACATTTTCATTTCAAAGTGTACTTGAATCAAACATCTAGAATATTGTCGTAGTTCAAATATGTTTTACTTTCGGATACTAAGTGAAAGTATTGGTTTAAATTAGGAAGGATAGCCAGCACACTTACCTTGCTGATATTGGAGAAGAAATTGTTTAGATAGAACACTAAAAAACACACAAACACATTTTTAAGGACAAGCTTTCATTGTCACAGACAGACTGCAAGGTTGACTGTCCTACCAAGAGCATCAGTCTACTCTCTTGACCTGATGAAGCTGTCTGTGTCAGTGAAAGCTTGTCCTTAAAAATGTGTTTGTGTGTTTTATAGTGTTCTATTTAAACAATTTATACTCCAGTATCACCAAGGTAAGTGTGCTGGCTATCCCTCCTAATTTAAATCATGATTTAGCCTAGTGCTCTATCCCAAATAACCTAAGAGAAAGTATTGTAATCATGGACATTTTTGACCTCAAGATTATAATAAATCTTTACGTTTCATGTGCCTCTGGATCCCCCGCCCCCAAAAAAGTGGATTTTACGATTTTCTCAGTCTTTTTTGGCCATGGCCACAGATCTTGAAAGCTTTGATGGATTCTGTTCAAACTTGATATCTAGATGCATTAAGGCAGGTGTCCCTACCCTATGCCCGCGGGCGCCATGGCGCCTGTCAAGATTTTTGCGTCTGCCCGCCACTTTTTGACCACAGCTGAGAAGTTCTTGACTAATAGTTTAATCTGTCACTTTTCCGACAAAAATCAAGTTTGTGCTTATCTCCAGGTTTGCTGTTCTCAAGAAGTTGGTGTTTGAAAGCCCTCCCCCCCTCTTTCCAATCCCTCCCTTTGATTCCTCTTTCTTTGCCAGCTCATTTTCAAAGTGTACTTTATTGTACTTGGAACTACCATTCTACTCACTAATACCATGCTAATACTTCCTATTTCCTTTGTAAATATCATGACATGGGTCTACCCAGCTTTGTTGCCTGAATAAACACATAATAAATATATATTTTAAAAATGTACCTAAGCATAAAAATGGTGGTGAGTAGTTAAATAATTCCTTGTGTCTTTATTTTGGTCTTGTTAAAACCGCAAATAAAGCAGTTTTTTTTGTCAAGTTGGAGGGGGTTAAACCCCCTGCCCCCCCTTCACTCATGGCTACGGCCTTGAGTACTACCCACAACCACATGTAATGTCACAATCGCTGTTGGAAACTTAACACGGCAGTTGACAGGCCGTGTGTATAGCGTTGAGGCTGACCTCTGAGCCTGGCGGGAGTTGGTAAATCTGCCTTTAAAAGTAATCTGTGCCTGCCGCGCTACCTTTAGTTTTGAATGTGTTCTAAAGTACAAAAAGGTTGGGGACCTCTGCTATAGGGCAATACCTCGGGACTTTTTTTATTTTGACCTGAGCCCTTACATTTAGGGTAGTTTTACACTGTTAAGTGATGTTTTTTAATCCCAAATTTTTCGAAAATTTCTCTAACAATTTTGTTTGTATTGTAGGGAGTGTTTGACCTCCTAAGTAACTCTAAATCCTTGGTTTTTGGGTAAAAATTTGTTAAAGGGTGGCTTACTTGTGAGAAATGTTTGAAAATTTGAAATTTTTTGAAAATGGCTTAAAGATTTTATTTTATTTGTATATCTGGAGAGTTTGACATGACAAATAAAACTGTATACTTATTTTTTTAGTGGAAAATTTGTTTAAGGGTAGTTTCCTAGTGACTTTTTTTTTTAATATTTAAAAAAAGAATCTTCTAGCGATTTGGCTCAAAATGGATCTCAATTAAATTTGTTTACATTATAAATAAATATATATTTGTTTTTCTAAAAAAAATTTTTTATAGTAATTTAATAAAATTTGAAATTTTGAAAAATAACTCTAATGATTTTAAGATGGGTGTTGGCGGGACTATTTTATGTGATCATTAACAACATATGTTTATTTTTTTAAATAAACTAATTTAAGGTTAGTTTACTTATGACAAATTATATAAAATATGAATGTTTGTGAAATTGGTGTTGAAAATTGAATTTAAAATGGGTATCTGTGTACCATTTATTGTTAGTTGCTTTATGCTTGAACATTTTTATATTGCATTTATTATATAAATTTATTCACTATAATCATTTCGAAACTGTTTTATTTCACAACTTTTTATAATACTTAATTCTAAGCTGACAAATTTAGCTACCATCACAACAGAAATTCAATTATTTGACAATAGTTCATATTAATTTGTAATGTGTTTTTCTATCCTTTATATTATTCCTTTTACATGTCCCTCCTCTTTAAGTGTTCTATCATTTTTTACCAATTTTCTTTTCCTCCCTTTTGTGTTTTTTGGTTTCATCTTTTAGAACAGCGTTTCCCAAAAGGTGTTCCGCGGAACCCTGGGGTTCCGTGGAAGGGTCAAAGGGGTTCCGAGTTCAGATCTTCGCGTTCAATTGTCAGACATTAAGCCTAATTTTAGTGCTATTATAAGTAAATATGTGAAAAAATTTCATTCTTCACATTAAATAGTTACTTTTTTTTGTACGATAAATGTTTTATAATACTTATAATAATTATTTTTTATTTATAACTATTCTTTCTTTTCATGTCAAACATGAAAATATTCAAACTACACTACAAGGTACAATCACTTTTGTTATTATCAAAATGGCGTTCCGCCAAAAAAAGTATGATCAATTAGGGTTCCGTGGCCAAAAAAAATTGGGAACCTCTGTTTTAGAAAGTTGTGTTGCTCATATCACACTCCCCTCTGATGAGATCCAATAGAATGAGACCTAGAAGGGGATTGGGTTGTAACAATCGATTTTCTTCACGAGACAGCCAGTGGCAGCAATGTAAAGTGTGAACTGTGTTTTTATTTTCATTGTAAAAGCCATAAATTGTTTCTTCCTTTTTACGTGTTTCTTTCCACCTTTCCTATACCTTCTTTCAAATAATATAATTTGTAATGTATGTAACAACTCATAATGCTAATAATTCAAAACAAGTTGAGTATTTTAGCTGTTGATATTTTTATTCACAAAGTTTATATTGACAGAAGCAGTTCCCCCACCCCCCTAAAGCACAATCAGAGCAGATATATTTTCTAAACCAATTAGAAGTTTTGTAGGCTTTTAATCCCCTAAAAACAACAAACTAGTAGAGATTTGATTGTGGAGGGAGATAAACAGTGAGCTCCCCTTTTGTTTGGGAATAATTTGCACCAAGGATACTCAAGATGCCTGCTTCGATGGCCACATGCTCTTAGGCGTCACTCTTACATTAGACTAGACTGCCGATGACAGGTAGATCAAAGTTCACATCCCAGTCGAGTGTATTGAGGGTGGTTTTCCTTTTTTCACTCTCCCTCCACACAAATGCGGATACACCTACTCTAAATTCAACCTTCCTCATCCCTAACTCATTAGCATAATTAGTACATATGTGTATAACCTGAATAGGTAGTAAGCCACAGTGCTAAAAAAAGATATTCAAGGTGGGTGACAATCTTTCTCTTTGTGATCATCGGATTCTTTCTTCCCTTTTCTCTTAGTCTTTCTTCCACACACTGCTGCGTAACTCCCAATTCTGTACAACATACGTCGACAATAATCTCCATGTGACCAATTGGAAGCGTCGACTGGGCTGTAGATGTCAATATAAGCATGTGGTGGACTGGTGCGGGTGCAGCCCCAACGACTTCAAGATGGAGGACTGGCCGCGGCTACAGGTACTTTTAACTGTCTGTTAACCATGTCAGCTTAAGGTCCAATCTTACAATGTCATGTTATTCTAATCGTTATGGCTTAATATAAGGTTAAGCGATAGCGACCACTACTTTGGATTTTACAATGTTCGGTTAGAGCTAGCGTCCTCGTTAAAGTGCTCTTAAAGTTAACGCGAGGTCTACCTTTTGGTTAGCATTTTAACATCCACATTAACTTCCAAACATTCCGTCACATTGTTTTATGGCAATTTTTTTTTTATTCAAGTGGGGTTACATTATTATTTTTAGAAAACTTTGGACAGTTATTTATGGATTCTCTTGATTTTAATATTGTCCACCTGTAATTAAATATATGTTTCACCAACGAACACTTAATCATAGTTTTGCGGTGTTATAATTCCAACTTTCAAGCAATTCAGTATTTACCGCTTTGGTGCACATGGTATGGCGTCAGCTTACCAATTAAACGACTTGTGTTCGATACTGATCACATTTTTTTTAAGAACAAATTACTCCCAGTCTAACACCGAGATGATAATAAAATAACTATGTTAAATTTATTCCTTCTATTTAATATAGCTGTTTAATTTGTAATGCCAACGTTTCTTTTGGGCAAGTTTTTATAGGGTGATTTATAAGTCGTCGTACGACGCTGGGCAGAGGTTTTTAATGTGTGGTATCTACTTTTATTACAACTATTTTAGCTTAGCCCTACAGGCTCTTCTTTCATATTCAAAATATGTAAATTCTTTTCAATGGTTTCACTTCACGATTTGGAATGGTCATTTCTTGTTGTCACTAGTTATTAGTAATTGACATTATCTGTAAGCCTAACTATGTTTTTATCGTCTTGTAAGTTATTATGTGTAGTCCTGAATAGCTAATATGGGACGTGTTTTTTTCTTCACTTTCTCCCCTCCAGTACACATCCATGATTAATTAAGGCTGGTTTTTATTTGAATATTAAATTGTGTGTTTAAAAATTCCCTATGACTCTACTGTTTAGTATTTAAAAATTTTGAAGTTTAAAAAATATCATTAAAATACACGAATGTTTAAAATAAACGGAGTAGGTATACCCATTTTTATTTGCATAAAAAAAGCATTATATAGACTATTATAAACTTATATGTATGGATATGATTATTGAATAACATGACGTGCTATAAACAACAACATAAACATGTATTATACTTGTAACGACCTTGATTTGACCCTAAAGGATATTTGAGAGCATTGACAATATTCTCCTGTTAATTTTTTATATTAAACATATGTTGCTTTTATTTGAATTTTATATTATATTACTTCAGGCATAAAATAGGTTCATTTATAGTAAATCACCAGATTCTAACTAAGAAAGTACTAGTTATTTTTTGTCATTGAGTTAACGCCCTGAAGGTAGAAGGCATCAGCCAGTGTAACTAACTTCAGTGCGTTAATGCAGTCGGCTGACGTGGAGGATTTTTACTGACGGTTTCCTGCTCTCGAAGCTTCCAGTCTTATGTTCTAATGTTCCATAGGACTGCAATTTTAAAATGTGTATCCGCTTTCGTTGTTCTTCGATACCATCCTTCGTTCGGAATGGACGTGTTTTTGAAGGGTGCGAATGTTAAACGCGCAACAGGTTAATTAAACAACTTTTAAGGTCTTCTTTCGAAATAAGTAACGTAATTCAGTATATATAAAGTGTAGACTTAATTTAAATATATGCGGATGTTTTAAATCATAAACACTTACAAAACTGCGATGTGATAAGTAATCATGATCTTTTTTTTTTTTTACATCTTAGTAAGACTGAAATAATTAAATAAATAACTAAAACTTTATTTCATATAATTATCATTTATTATCTCCAAACATTCAGTATCATAACAATTGGTGTCGTAACGTGGGGCTCATGACAAGGTGTACGGAGGTGGGTACGAAAGTTGGCGCCCAAGTGAAGACTACGACAGGAGGTGTAAATTGGAAGACGTAACAAATGGTGTCCAATCGCGGGTCAGTTATATCCAAATAAACTGTAGCATTATAATTGGCGCACGAGGGACGTCATAAATAGGCAACCACGAAGGACGTTATAATTGGCACCCAATCCCGTGGCATCGTTATAATTAGCGCCCACGCGAGGTGTAACGAAAGGGGCATCGTTACAATTGGCGCACAACTAAGGGGCATCACAAATGGCACACAACGTGAGTCTTTATATACTTTAATCTGTTTTCCTAACAACTCCATAACTTCACAGACATTTAAATAGTTACTTAGAACCTATTTGTTCAAATTATGCCAATCAAAAGTTTTGTAACAAATCTAGTGCTCCAAGAAGCTTAATCCACGAATTGAAAGTTGCTATTTTCTAGTATAAATTTAATGAGATCCAGGATAAATTATGTATTATGTGTGGTATTGATCGAATGCTTGTTGAGAAAATGTTCCAATGCAACCAGGTCATGAACATGGGGAATGTTGGTATACAATGACACAACATCGGTGGTGACATGACTTGATGCGGAAATTAGGCTGTCGGATGGCTACATCTTAAACCCATTAATAGACCACAATATCTACATTTTGATAGCTGCCACCCATTCAACACAAAAAGATCTGTCCCATACAATCTAAGTACTACCCAAGCCTACAAAAGGTCAAGAAAATATTAGCATCAGGTTTTCACATATTGGAAACATCCAGCCGTACCAACATTATTTTTGAAAAACCCCCAATCCTTGTGTATAAGCAGCCTCCAGGTCACTTAGAAATCTTCTGGTACACCCTAAACTCAAAAGTGAAAATGACACAACCTTCATTCACCCACAACAAGGCTCTCAACCCTGTAACAAAACAGCTTGCAAAACCTGCCAACTATATCATCCAGCAGCCACTTTCTCTAGCAACATCACCAACTCCGGCCATACCATCAAAGGCAGTCACACATGTGAGTCCAGTAACCTAATTTACCAAATAGAATGCCAACAATGTACAGCACAATATATTGGCCTCATCACTGAAACTCTTCGTAAATGAATGAATGGACACCGCCATGACACCAAAATCAAGAATCCAGAAAAGCCTTTTTCAGCACATGCCTCCACTCATAACCTTAACTTTGAGGACTGTTACACTCTCAAAGGGTTAAAAGAATTCAACAAGACATTATGCAACATATCCCAGTTAAAAATATGGGAACTTGCACATCAATGGATCACAAAGTCTAGAAAACCACCAAACCTAAATATTCGTTAATTTCAATTCAGAGGATAAACTAGCATCACCTACCATCCACAGAGTAATAGAAGAACCTTCAGAGAATTTCAACTCTACCAATATTGTATATTTAAATGTCTTTGGACAATAATACTTAATGACTACATTATAACTCATTTGGCTAGCAATAACCTCTAAATTCAATTTTTATTATTTTTAATTAATTATTTATTTGAACTTAATAAATTGTTTTGTCCAGACTATATAGTTAATCTGTAAGTTTTGTTACAACTTTCTTAACATGTATTTATATATTTTTAAATTTTTCTTCAACTTATATGTAGCCAAGTTGATGATGAATTATTGTTTTTATGTTTAATATTCATATTCTGACATTGTTTTTAATATAATTAATTCGTAATACTATATTTTGTCTTGCAACATAACTTTTTACACCTATCCAACTTAGTAGCTTTATTAATTAATTTTTTATATATATTTTGAGAACAATATATCTAAGTCTTAACTTTTAATTATATCCATTCCTTACTTTAAACTATTTTTAGAATGTTTTCTAAAAGTTATATAATGCCCTCCAGGCAAAACTTTCTTTCCAATTATTTAAGTAAAATTGAAATTGAAGAAGACACTTGCAAATCTATGGTTTAACCATCAGTGTATTAAGAATCATATAACTCCGAAATATTCATTATTCTCCTTTAAAAGCAATTATCAAAGAACCATTAAATTACAAAAAACATTCAGATCACTAGAGTTAAATGTGAAATATCTTTTCTTTACACAAAAGTGCAATTATCAAACAAACAAGCCTACCAAACTTATCTTGAATTAGCCAAATCACTTAACCCGATACTGTTAGATGAAACTTTAGATACCATCAATAATAAAATTGACAACATCATTTCTAGTAAACATCTAACACTAAATAAAAAACTCAATAGGTACCCTATCTTAAACTCAGCAACCAAAGCCAAGAGGCCACAATTTTAGCTTCAAATTATATCCTAGATATCTCAATTTATCAAAACTAAAACTGAACGATAATGACAAAGAAATCCTCCAAAAAAGTTACAAATTTAATTTCAAACAATCATCTCTCAAACAAAAGATTCAATCCTTAATAATTGATAGTGAGGATGCCATTAACCAAATACCTTATCAAAAATATGGTTTCCAATCAATTACATAACATAATTTCCAACGATACTAAACAAAGTAACATAACTAATCAAAATTAAAATATTTCACTTCTAAAACAAAAATTCAAATCCAACAACATAATCAATGTAAAAGCTGATAGGGAACACTATTGTCCTGATGGATAAAGATGACTTCATCTGCAAAACTCTTGAATTAATTCAGAAGAACAACATACAAGAATTTAAAACTGATCCAACTAACAAATATAAAAAAAAACCTTAAAAACATAATAAAGAAATCACCTTTAATAATACAACCAAAAGATTCTTTCAGATTTTTCAACATGAACCCTCATGCACCCACCTTCATTTCACTACCTAAGATCCACAAACCAAATATCCCAATCAGACTTCTAGTCAACCATCAAAATGCACCAGCATATAAACTTGCAAAAAAGATTGCTAAAATACTATGTGAAAACTTAAAACTTCCCAATACTTTTAATATTGAAAGCTCTATCCATCTAACAAGAAAGCTAAACTCTATTCCTATCAGCAAAAATTCAAAATTTATGTCTTTAGATATTTCTAACCTCTACACTAATGTACCTGTATTGGAAACCATAGGTATCATTAAAGAATTTCTAACTTCTCAGGATTTTACCAAGAATTACATTGGTCAAATTTCTAATTTATTTCAAATTATCACCGACCAAAACTATTTCCATTCTAACAATAAATTTTATTCACAAAATGATGGACTTGCATTGGGCTTCCCTATATCATGCCTCATGTCAGAAATTTTCTTACAAAAATATGACCCCATTATTTTCAACAAATTGAACAATGTGCTCAACATCAAATACTATTGCAGATATGTAGATGACATCCTAATTATTATGACAATGATTCCAACCTTTTTGATTTTTCCACAATAATCAACAATATTCACCCTAATTTATCTTTTACTCTTGAGAATGAAAATAATGGCAATATTAACTATTAAACCTCAATATTTCTAAAAATTTGCACAACAAATTAAACTATAAAATATATAGGAAACCCACTCATACTGATACAATTATTCACAAGTATTCTAATCATCCTAATTCTCATAAACTTGCTGCTTTCAATAGCCTAATTCATAGGTTATTAAATATCCCGCTCAGCAAATCCAACTATAAAAATGAGCTAAATACAATCAAATTAATAGCCACAAATAATGGCTACTCTCTTCTACTATTTACAAAATCTTAAATAAACAAAAGAACAAAATAAGATCTAATAATTTCTCTACCACCCTTAATAATGGAAATCCAAATAGTTTTTATCATAAAGAAAAATGGGTGAAACTCAACTATACTGGTCCTGAAACTTATTGTATCACCAATATTGTCAGAAATTACAATCCCAACATTGCTTTTTTAACCAACAACACTATCAAGAAAAATCTTAGTAATAGCAATTTAAATAAAAATGATAAATACAATAAAAATGAAATTTATAAACTTACTTGTGAATGCAACAGTATATATATAAGACAGACCAGCCGGAGCTTCAAGATTCGCTATAAAGAGCACATTTCTGATTTTAAATACAATAGAACTAAATCAAAATTTGCAGACCATTTAAAAAAAACACTAACCATCAACCCAAACCAATAGACGAATGTATGAAACCTCTTCACTTATCTCATAAAAGTACTAAATTAAACACAACTGAAATTTTTTTCATTCAAGCAGCTTTATTACATAATAAATCAATTTTCAATGAACAATTACAATTTTCAAATCAAATTCTCGCTAAAGTAAAACATTTACCCAAAAACATTAAAATCCTGTAACCGCTTTTATTCCGCTCTACCTTCTATCGTAGAAAATGACCCGTCCGAGCCGGAGTCGAGAAGATTAGTTCCTTATTTTCCTTCTCAAATTCATCACCAATTTCTATCCATCCACTCCATAGATCACTCAACCCTCCATCGGCTTCAACAGCAGTTTCTCAACCTAACATTATTTCATCGTGGTCTTTAAACTTTACCTTGTATAGCTCGCATATCACTAGTCTTTTGTTTTTACTCACATTTTACCTCTTAGACCACACCCTAGTCAGCTGACATCTCACGTCTTATTAACACTTAGTGTTTCTCACAACAACACATGTAAGTTTGGTTGTTTAATAAGTTTCTTCTTTTTTACGAATTCATAACTGTACAACTGTAATTCTTATACTTATTGTTTAACTTTCAAGTTTTAATTTATCTTCATACTTTTTGAATTTCGTTTTGCAGTTACCTTGGCACCATAAGTGCCGAAACATGTCGGTATGGAGTATTCCAACATCTCTCTAATGCTGGATATGTATAAGGAGTAATGGTATAAAAACAGATAAGGCTTAGAATATTCCACTACATTTTCTACTTCATTTAAAATCATTGGCAGATGTTGGTACATCTTATACAGCACCTCCTTACACTTCTTTTCTCCATGGCAGGTCTCTTAACACAGCTCTAGAACAACTCACCCTCTGCTGCCCTCTTTTTGTTAGATCCTCTTTACTCCTACCCTTTGCCTCAGAACAGTCAGAGAGAATACTCATACTCGCACATTAGATACCACTCGCTCGACTGAAAAACAAAATGTAAAGTGTTGTTTAGTGGTCATCCAAGGTGCTCTAATCTCTACATGGTGCTACACAGTATTACATGGTGTTAAGGATGACCCCGTTCCCCCTAAGCATCACCACTAGGTAAACATTGTGCTAATGAATTATTTCAGGGCACGGAGGGTCGTCAGTTGTTCTTTGCTCGGAAGTTTGAGCCTATAGTCAACCAGGCAGTCATTCATCAGTTGGAAGAACAGCTGTATGGACTGTACCCCCCAGGTATGTCACACTTAATACTCTTGTGATGGCTCTCATTATACTCTTAAAATACGTTATGTGTGAGGATTGTACGGGCCTGAAAAACAGGCAGAGCTTGGGGCAATTAAAAAATAATAATACTTGAATTTTCAAAACATGAAATAGAAGATTGTAAACTGTGTATACTGTTACATCCTGTGTTGTAATGTAGGTGACAGCCAGCAACATAGTTACTAGATCTACTTTCATTATCCATCCGTAAGACCTAATGTTGAGTTGCTGTCACTTTTGGCAATCAACATTTTCACAATAAACGATTGGTTTTTTTTAATTATTACTTTTCTTTTAAGTGTTTTATCAAAATATGAACTTATGAAAATAACTGTTTTGATGTTCTCATACAAGAGTTTTTTGAAACTAGTATTTTGTATGGCTGGCTCTTTCTTTAAGTTTGAAAAAAAATGTTTTTTTATTTATATTGGCCAGTTATAAGGTGATACAATTGTGAATATAATATTTTTTAATTTGAATTATTGCGTAATGGCTTGGAAATGTATAATAAGACAGTGTAGAAACACTTTACAATAATGTAAAGTAATTGATAGTGAAGGAAGCCAATCTGAAAGGATTGTTAGGTTAGGCCTGGATAGAAAAAAAACACTTCTCTCTTCTAGAAGAGAAGAAATTAAAAGAGAAGTGTGTTTTTCTATCCAGGCCTAACCTAACTTTACATTTTTGTACAGTGTTTCTACATTGTCTTACTATACAATACTTTTTAATTAATTATTGCATCCACTATAATAACTCTTGTTGCAACAAATGTGAAACAAGGAGCATAATGTTTTAGTGATTTTTTGTTCTTTCATTTAGTTATGAAAAAGCCAATTGTACAGTAACCCTAAGGGAAGTATTATTAGATATTAATTCCTGTGTCACAAATTTAATAGAAAAGGGTAAAAATATAACCTTGAATATAAAATAATTAGGAAAATATTATAATTAATGGTTCAGATCAACTTTTTTACAAATCCTGATCTTTATTTTACCTTTGAATTCAAAATTTCAAATCCCAAATCCAAATTTTGTAAAAATCTATTAACATAAGAGGATGATAATAGAATGATAGAAAATATAAACAGTAACAAAATCTTAACTTTTTTTTTAATGTGTTCAGATAAGTGTTAAATTAATGGTCTGGGGTCTGGTTAAGTTTGTTCTAATATTGTTTTACTAAACAAAACCACTAATAGGCAATATGAGATTTCTTAAACAAATTCCAATTCTAAATTTGATTTTTCTTTTAATCTTGAATTTGGTATTTTTTAAAAATCTTCTTACCTCAAATATCTATAAATATTTAAAGGTTCCATCCTTAATTACTATATAACAAATTAAGATAAAATTGTATTTATAATTTATATGTTTCAACATTTAAAAAGGATTACTAGCTTTATATTAAAAGCACACTTCTAGACAATCTGATTGGTTTGAAGAGCGTACATTTGTGATTGTGTTTAGCACGGTTGCCAAAAGGCAGGGTTCAAGAAACAGATTGTTGTTCTGGTGCAGGGTTGCCAAATGTGGCGAGCTACTGGCAGAGTGTGTACCATCATGCCGACCTCAGTCCTCCTCCTGATGACTCCCTGGTGACACTGACTCACAGTCTACTACGACTGGCCTCCAAGCTCCTCAACTCTGACGCGTGTTCTGTTACCCCCTCCAGACTTTTAGAAGTCACCTCCTACCATCATCAGGACTCCTACAAGGTTTGCGAGTAGTGATCATGTACAGTCAAATGCACCAAGAGTATACTGGGGCAAAATAACAAGTTTAAATTGTCATTGTGACTGATGCAAGAAAAACAATTGCTAAAATGGCAATGTTCTCAACTCGGCAATGTTTGGGTAGTTCAAGATTTGTGTTGTTGGTGTTTTGAACCTCCTGACTGTACTCTACACCACTGTACACTCTTGTTATGATTGCAGGGCTCCTTGATTCTCTATGAAGTGTCTGTGGGGGGGTCCTCGGATGTTGTTATACTGGAGACCTGGGTTCGCCCGCAGCAATTCTTGTGGGGTCTGAAAATGAATGGGCCAGTCAAAACGCTAAAGGTAGAAGTTTGCAGACAATTCCTAACCAATTATGGAAAATATTTGAAAACGGAATAAAAAACACTGGGGTCTTCAATCTCCTTGAGCATTACTAGTGTGTTTGTCTATTGAGCTAAGGGTCCCGAATTCGATTCCTTGCATCGCCAAAAAAATGTTTATTGGTGAAATGTGGGTTTATCCTTTCACAGTAATGAATTAACTGCCAGGGACTGAATGTTGTGTCTGTCCTACTCTTAAGTTAGGCCTAGAAAGCTGATAGTGGAAAATGCATGGCTCGGATAAAAAATTGACCCAGGCCACAGGCTGTAAACAGTAATAGATGAAAAAGAATCCACTTGAGAACTGTTTAGTCGAGAATAGAACTCAGGTTTCCAATCTTGTTGGCTGTCATTTGTAGGAATGAAAATCCTTAGGACACGATGAGGAGGGCCAATCATTTTGATAATTTAATATTATGGTTGTATACCCCAGACAGACATACCAGCTCTCATAGATGTAACTTAGTTCTTTGAAAAGAGGTTTTCCTTAGAGATGTATATTCACATCCAATTTCCTTTTCCTGTGTATGTCCTTTATGGTTACCTTTTACATGTTCCTATCTAAGGGTCCTATCATTATTTAGCAATTTCCTTTTCCTCTCTCTTTTGTGTTATTTTGGTTTCCTCTTTTAGGAATTTGAGTTGCCTGTTTCCCACTCCCTCCTGATGAGTTCTTATATAATGAAACTTAGGTCAGGGGATTGGGCGGTAATGATCGATTTTCTTTAAAGAGGTGAACATTACATCTTTGTCCATTCGCAATATTGTGAAGTGTGGACTGTGTTCTTCTTTTCATTTTAGAAGCCATATTGTGTTTGTTCCCTTTTATGTGTTTCCACCTTTCCTATACCTTCTTACAAATATAACTTGGTTCTTTATGTGATATTTTAAGCCCCAAATACTGAATGTCCAAATTTTAAAAAATTTTGAACCTGAGTCACCTCTTAGGGAGATTATCAAATGTGTAGCATAATTGATCATGACCAGAGCCCTGCTTTTATGGTGAATAAAAAAGCCCAATTTCGTTTTTAAGTTTCCCAAAAGCGGTGAATAAGCGGTGAGTTACAAAAATCCTATTTTTGCGACGAAATTATCGAATTAAGACAAAAGCGTTAAAAAAGTGGTTTTTACCAAACTTTCGTGATTAAGGTGACTTTGTTGGGTTAAAACTAGACTTCCAGGACAATGTTTGAAACAGGTAAACTAAACATATTGAAGTGAAAACCAAAAATTACATTTTGTTTGGACAAAACGGTAAAAAACACTAGTCCGCAAAAAGATGTGCTGTCAACATATTAAAAAAGTAAGATTTAGCGGCAGCTGTTCCGGGAAAAGTATGTACAAGTCACAAAGAAAAAATATTACACAAAAATCATCTTGTTACTTCACAAAAATTGTGACTATATTTTTAAATCTCAATTTAGGCTAGAAAAATACAAAATAACTACTCAACATCACCAAACTGCAACATGTAGCTGGTAACAGTGTTATCCACTTTCATTGTGGTTCTGCGGTCTGTTACTACTAAACTATACCTAGAAAATTATCGTTCTGAATCTGCATTTGAAATTGGCAGCCACAACGCTTGCAAACACTTTGTTGCAAAGTCACTGAACATACTGTCTGTCTTCAGCCCTAGCAGCACATTCTCAATTTTTAAACTTTCGATGCCATCACTCTGTTCCATCAAAACTTTCAATTTTTTACACATTTCAATGTAGAAAAAAGACAAATCTCCATCTCCATCGCGATTATCGCGGACATCGTTTAAAATCGCGAATATCGCGCTAAAACGCCGATTTCGCGAATTATCGTGACAAATTCTGAGCATATATTTGCAATCAGGGTAACCTGAAATGTGAACATCTGAAAGAAAAAATGCCATATCTAACATTCGCGAATTATCGCGATCTCCACAAACGCAGGGCTCTGATCATGACCCAAGATTTCTCAAAATATGTAATTTAAATGCTAAATGATGTTTTGTGTTCCAGACCCTTTATGTTAGTTCAGATTATGACCAGAAGGAGCAGGTCTCTCGTAACAACCTGCAGACCTTGGGACCCTTCTCTGAGCCAGTGCTAGTGTTCCAGTTGAGCGAGGGCCCCGCCGGGGCATCTTCCCCCTCTTTGAACCTCACCGTACTCTGGGTGGACCCTGCGGGTCAGCTGGCTGAAGTATCTGAGGTCCACGTGGAAGATGCCAGCACTGTAAGATACCTTTTAAGCTATAGACTCAGTACAGTTGCTACGACTCTACACCTAGTTAACCAGCCTGTACATATTGTCTCTCTACCCTGCAGGTGAACCATGTGAAACCGTCTCTTAGGGAGCCCCTTCTTCCGGGGGTATGGGAGGTGAAGATGGTGTTGAATAGCTCCCTGGTGGCCGGAACCCACTTCCTAGTGATTCCTCTGCAGTTGGTGTCAGGAGTAGAGATCTCGCAGCATCAGAGCACGTGAGTTGGCTTACATGTAGCACGTTAGACTCTATAACATCTACAGTAGTGTGCTAGACTCAGTCACATGTACATTGGTGTGCTAGAATCAAGTCACACATACGGCAGTGTGCTAGATTCTGTCACACATACAATAGTGTGCTAGATTCTGTCACACATACAATAGTGTGCTAGATTCTGTCACACAGTCGTATGCTAGATTCTGTCACGTGTACAGTAGTATAATAGACTTTGCCATATATACAGTAGCATGCTAAGTTCTGCCCCTGTTCTCTCTTCACACTGCCAACTTATTCAGGTTCTTGCACAATGGACCAGCCCAGTCATTTGTCGCTCCAGAGGGGGTCGACTATGAGAGGTTCATGGCCTCTGCTGGGGAAAAACTCGCTCTCAGAAGAAAGGCAACAGCCAACTCTAAGAGATTTGGAGTGGACCTGCAAAAGTGGATTGACAGCTTAACTAACAGGTAGACATTTATATATTCATACAAAGTAACATTGCTTTCTACGTTGTTAAAACCAAATCTGCGTTCCATCGAAGTCCCACTGATAGGTGCGTTTATGTGCAGATTCTACAAGGTGGTCGAATCATGTGCAGCTTCAACCAGACAGACCAGCCTGTGTGGGGGAGTGATCTTGGAGCCTTGCGAAGGGACTGTGTGGAGTTCACTGGCCCCTGACCCTAAATCTCAGATATGCACTGTTAACAATATCACTGGCAGGATGGACAGGTAACTAGTAACTAGACTATCACTAGCAGGTAACTAGCAACTAGATTATCACTTGCAGGTAACTATAAACTAAATTATCACTGGCAGGTAACTAGAAACTATATTATCACTCACAGGTAATAGTAACTAGATTATCACTCACAGGTAACTAGTAATTAGGCTATCACTGGCAGGTAACTAGCAACTAGATTATCACTCACAGGTAACTAGCAACTAAACTATCATTGGGAAGTAATGTGTGGAGGGCCGATACCTACTTTTCTTGATTCGATACCATTCAACATGAAATTAAATAAATCCTCATTTTGTAAGTATAGAAATTAGGTCAAAAGAAAAATGCTTTAATTTGTAATGGCATCCATTTTCTTTTATGTAATAGATAGTTGGATAAGCTAATATTTTTTTAAGTCTAACAGTGCTTTTTGCAAAAACTTTAGTTACTAAAACATTAAAGGTAACCAGACACACTGGTTCAGTTGAGAAATGTTTTTGTTTTTCTAAAGGACAAGATTGTGGCTCGATTGTATATTTTTATACCAAACTAGCGGACCCGACAGACGTTGTCCTGCCCGAACGTTGGCTTTTTGTTTGGGTGGCATAATTTATTTCGATAATAAAACAAATACTATGTGATCATCACAATTACAAATTCACAATGAACTCCAATTAGTGACCCGCCACGGTGGCGTAGTTGGCTAATGCGCTAGTCGTGTTGAGCTCGGCCGCCGAGGACGGGGAGATCGAGGTTCGAATCTCGGTCGGGTGAATTGGGGGTGGTTTTTCCTAAATGGTTTTCCACGCTCCCTCCACGCAAATGTGGGTTCACTTCCTCTAAATTCAACCTTCCCAATTCCTAATCCATTAGTGTAATTAGGACTTAAGCGTATAACCCAAACAGGTAGTAAGACGCGGTGCTAAATATAATAAATATATCCAATTAGTGAGTAGCACAAATATTACAAATTCAGTGTTTATCAAGACAACATACAAAATAAAACATCTTTTCATTTTTGGCATTTTGCCCAAAGCTCCATAAATATCAGCTGTATCGAAAAACAAACATAACTATGAATTATTCTCAGAAGTTCAATTATCCATGAACTTTTCAGAAGGTTTTAGCTGTAAATTATTGATGAACTTATGATTTTTTAACGGTCAATTATTAATATTATATTTATTATTATAAATATTGGAGGGGAGGGGTGAAATTTTGAAGTTACATGTTCTGATATGCAAAAAATAAAATTAAAATATCCCCCCAAAATATTTCCCTAAAAAATAACAAATAAATTCTAAAAACCCGATTGCAGCGCCACATATCGGGTCAAATTGTGAATCTAAACCATCTACGGACCCACTCAAACACACACAAAAAATGTCATCAAAATCGGTCCAGCTGTTTAGGAGGAGTTCAGTGACATACACATGTACAGAAGAATTATATATATTAAGATGTACATGATTAAAAATACACAATTATAATAGTTGAATTAGAACTAGTTTTTTATTTATATTATATCAAAAATATTGTTCACCACTTGTTAGACAAAATATTTTAAATCTAATTTTAATTCAGTTATAATTTAGAAAACTTAAAATTTAAAAATAAATATTTTTTTTACTACAAGATTACAGAAGATAAATTTATTGTTCATACCAATATTACTGCTGCCAAATCAGAGTGTTTGTCCCTTTTCCTGACTATTCAAACTATTTTTGACATCCACTACTACTACAATTAACTCTTTTGACAATATCACATTGTTTTTTATTTATTTTTATTGGAATGATTGGAAAGGAAAAACTTAGACTAAACTTACAGATTTGAAAAATATATATAATCCTAAAGTGGAAAATTATTTTTAAATCTTTTCCCATTTTCAGTCCCGTTCCTACGGGAATTCATTACTTCCCGCCTAAAAATTTCCTGAAGTTAAAATGTCCTTCCCGCACAGGACTAAAAATGAATATATAATTCGGATTATGTTAAAATTGTTCGAATTATAACTATGAAAAATGATTCATTTGCTCACCATTCCCTTGCCAAAGCACTGAGGAAAATCAAACTTGTGTCGACCATGACTGTGTTGATAAGCTACAAAGGAACGCCATGTTTGTATTGAGTTTAGAGCTGAGTGTAGAGAATTTTAGGACAGAGTAAAACTACGACGAGTAACTAATGTCTAGCCATTGGCGTTGTTCCGATTATTATTGTTTTTCCCTTTATCCACTACATCAAAATCAACCGTGTTGCATACTGAAGAGTGGTATCGAAATTTTTAGCATATAATATCTATTATTGCGATACCAGTCATGACCATGGGTATAGAAGGTATTGAGTATCGGAATCACAACAGCCGTAGAGTAAACTAACAACTAGAATATTACTTGCAGGTAACTGACAACTAGACTGTCACTGGCAGGTAACTAGAACTAGATTATCACTGACGGGTAACTAACAACTAAACTGTCACTGGCAGGTAACTAGCAACTAAATTATCACTGACGGGTAACGAGCAACTAGATTATCACTGGCAGGTAACTAACAACTAAACTGTCACTGGCAGGTAACTACAACTAGATTATCACTGGCAGGTAACTAACAACTAAACTGTCACTGGCAGGTAACTAGCAACTAGATTATCACTGACGGGTAACGAGCAACTAGATTATCACTGACGGATAACGAGCAACTAGATTATCACCAGCGGGTAACTAGTAACTAGACTATCACTGGCAGGTAACTAGCAACTAGATTATCACTGATGGGTATCTAGCAACTATTCTATCACCAGCAGGTAACTAGCAACTATATTATCACTGAAAGGTAACTAGCAACCAGACTATCACTGGCAGGTAACTAGCAACTAGATTATCACTGATGGGTATCTAGCAACTATACTATCACCAGCAGGTAACTAGCAACTAGATTATCACTGAAAGGTAACTAGCAACCAAACTATCACTGGCAGGTAACTAGCAACTAGATTATCACTGAAAGGTAACTAGCAACCAGACTATCACTCGCAGGTAACTAGCAACCAGACTATCACTGGCAGGTAACTAGCAACTAGATTATCACTGGCAGGTAACTAGCAACTAGATTATCACTGAAAGGTAACTAGCAACCAAACTATCACTGGCAGGTAACTAGCAACTAGATTATCACTGATGGGTATCTAGCAACTATACTATCACCAGCAGGTAACTAGCAACTAGATTATCACTGAAAGGTAACTAGCAACCAGACTATCACTGGCAGGTAACTAGCAACCAGACTATGACTGGCAACATATGAATGGTCTTATTCAAGTAATTATTGGCCTAGGATCTGATTACATTATAGTTTGTACTAGTCGCACACTGTTACCACCCTGACAACCAATACATTGTTTTGTTTCCAGATTGTTAGCAGTGTCTTCCTGGAGTTGAGAGCAGGCATCAGCCTTTGGCAAACAATTTAATATTCGAGGAGAAACGAGCAGTTAAGACAACCACCATGGTGCTTTTTGGAACCGGAAGGATGCCGTGTCCGTGGAACTCAGCCGGTGATAGCTAATTTTATATTTCTAATGTGTCATCAACCAATTTGTACCTTTTTAACAATGAGTTTTTTGTCCACTTTTGTACATAGTATTTGTGTATTGTTAGTGCCCAGACCACATGTTATATCCCAGTTCCTGTTCGTTGGTACATCTGACAAGATGGTCATTCTCGCAGGCATTGTGGCAATACTCTTCTTTTTAACGCTACCTGCGTTTATGATTTGTAAAAAAAAAAAAAGGGCCAAATTAATAATATTATTTTAAAACCCTGATTTACTAGAAAGGCCCACAATAGGAGTCTAAATGGGTCACTCGATTAGTTGGACCTTGTAGTGTTTTTTTTAATGCATCTTACTACCCTTTCTGGTTATATGCCCATGTTCTATTTACACTGATGTGTTAGGGATTACAAAGGTTGAATTTAGAGGAAGTGTACCTGCATTTGTGTGGAGGGAATTTGGGAAACATCATCTGACAAGAATTGAACCCGATCTCCCAGTCTTCAGCAATCTAGTCTACTGCGAAAGTAGCGCCTAGACCATGTGGCCACCAAAGCAAGTAAACTTAAATTGAATGTATGAAATATACTTGAAGCCGAATCAAAGTTCAAAGGTTTTATGCTTGAAAACACATTAAATTATGCTTATTTATATAACTATGCGCTAAAATCACTTTGAAAAGGTTTTTTGGACAATTTTTCTTTTTTATTACAACATTCAATTAAATTACTTTAAATTTTTCCATAAGAATAATTTTAATGTACATTAATTGAACACAAATTGAATATTTTCATTGGCAAAGCTTCCTTCGTAAGAGTCCAAACATGATTTTTTTAAAAGTTGAAGCTTTTTTGGGGGGGGCCAAGTCAAGCCAAGTATTAACTGACTCCACTTTATTGGAAGTGTGCACTGTGCACCTTTAATAAGACTATTGACAAAACGCCTGCGACATTATGACACGACGTTGTCAAACTTCTATTTGAACATTGCTGTAGCAATCAGTTGTGCTAGTCTGAGAGATAGTGCCATAACTAGATAAAAACCAAATGTATTACCTACCATAGAGTCAACTTAAAAGCTTTGTTACTTGTTGAAACTGTATCTGAATATTTCCTAAGAATTTTAATCTTTAGTTGTGTACATTTTATATGTTGACAAGTTTTTGTGTCTATCATGAATTAATGTTGAATCGTTGAAGTGTGTGTAATGTTTATGTTTGTTAACCCTAGACTTTTGAAATAATTTAAGTGATGAGTGTATCTATGAACAACTGGTCCCTAGCCGTGGGAAAAGGGAAACATTTTAAAAGAAAGAACTTATTTCTTTTGAATTTATAATATTTTTACAAGTAAAAAAATAAAATTTTACAACTACAGCTATGCCCGTTTCAAACAAAAAGTACATTGCTAACAAATTATATTTGATAAAATACAACATTCTTTAAAATAACTGCAAAATTAGACTTATTAGAAGAATTTTTCTTTAAAAAAAAACCAAACCACACTACTAACAATTCTGTTAGAATGTTTAAAAATGAGGTGGCCCAATGGCCCAAAATTCTGTGAGAATGTGATTCTCAAACTATTTGACTAACAACTCTTTTAGAATATATATATTTAAGGAAAACCTCTTTTTTGCTTTTTGAGGTATTTTACTATACATATTTGGAAGAAAGTACAGGAAAGGTGGATGGAAAACATATAAAAGGGAACAAACGCAAAATGGCTTTTACAATGAAAAGAACACATTTCATTATTTACATTGCTGCCACTGGACAACATATGGTGTTTGTTTCCTTTTATATGTTTTCCATCCACCTTTCCTGTAATTTCTTTCAAATGTGTATAATAAAATACCCCAAAAAGCAAAAAGATGGTTTTTCTTAAAGATTTATATTGTATATATTTGCATCCAAGATCTATTTTCTATGTTTGTCCTTTATGTTATTTGTTCCTATCTAAGTGTCCTACATTCTTTACCATATCCTTTTTCTCCCTTTTCTGATTTTTGGTGTCTTCTTTAAGGAAGTTGCGTTGCACGTTTAACTCTCTGTCCTGATGAGTTCCAATAAAATGAAACCTTGGTCTGATTGGGCGTTAACGATCAATTTTCCTCAAGAGGCAACCATTACCTCTTTGTCCAGTGGCAGCAATGTAAAGTGTGAATGGATTTTTCTTTTCATTTTAGAGGCCATATTGTGTTAGTTCCCTTTTATGTGTTTTCTATCCACCTTTTCTGTACCTTATTCTAAATATGTATAACTCTAATAGAAAGTGATTCTCAAACCACTTGACTGACGGACATAGGATTTAGAATGTAATTCACATAGAAGATCTGCCTGCAGTTTAAATTCGTAAGTCTTTTGTGCATTTGAACTAAAAATAATTAGTTTTTGTTTGGTATTTAAATTGTGTCCAGCTGTAGCATGTTTCAAAGTTTTATCTTGTCCATCTTTGGAACATTATCACGGAGTTAGGGGGACCACTAGAATGGCAATCCTTTAAGTGCCTGGAAATAAACAAACTAATTGATCCAAATATGAGATCTATGGAGAATCTAAGGTTTTTTTTTTCATAATGATCCAAAACCATTTATTAATTTCCAACATTTATTTTTATAGTAAAATTGTGCTCCTATTTATATATGTATATCCTTTTTTTTTTAACTATCTATTGACATACTTTCATCATCTTTTTTCTATAAGTGGTCCCACACTTCACAGTAAGGTCAGTTAATGAGTATTCAAGTGCGGGTAGACATGGCAAAATCATTTTATAATTGTGTTGGCGACCTCAATGGTCTTAAGGTAAAGTGCTCGCCTCAAGACCCGATGTATGTGGGTTCAAACCCAACCTGTCCACAGATTTTTCTTGAACCATAAAAATCCGTAGCACAACTTCCTTCAGAGGAGAAATAAAGCCGTCGGTTCCATGTCGACTGTGGCATGTAAACGCACCCTGGAAGTTAAGTGAAAATTCTTTTCCCGGCAATATTAGTAAGCCCTTTCGATCTTGCTCATAGAAATTTTCGTGTGCTGATATAATCATTAGGTTCATAAAGTGCACGTTAAATACCTTAAATGTAGTGAAAATCTTTGTCAAACTCCCCTTACTGGGCACAGCTGCCTTAAAGTGTGTATAAAGTGTGTTACCTACTACTGACTTTGTATGTTATAAACCATATTTGGTAGATAAGTAATTTTACCTGTATTTGTTGATTTTGTGAAGTGAGTTGACCAGACTTCATTTAATCTTTAAAACTCTTGATTAAATAAAACATTGCATCATATTTCATGGAGGTACAGTCCCAATAAAGTTAAATTGACCAATTGTTTTTCTTCGTGACCTGCAGTGAAAGCTGGGTGACGTAATATGTTGCATTTAGTTTATAGTGCGGTCAAAATATGTTCCCTGTGATAACACTTCATCCTTCATGAAATACTTGAGCCGGTCAACTCGACATTCCAGACTTCATCAAGTTATTTATTATAACTTAGTTGAAAGTGTATTACTATTGAATGTGAATGTGTGGAACGTTAAGAAAGAAAATGTGAAGAACCAGAATTTTTATTGTTATGTGAGAGAAGATGCCATATGTTTTTACATTCTAAAAGTAATTTAACTAAATAAAGAATTTGCATTTTATATAATAAATATGTGTTTTTTAATTAGCTAATCATTAACCTTTAATATATCCCAAACTAACACTTGTCAAGAGTCTACTAAAAAAACATCCTTGGTACTAACTACCATAAATGAACTAGGAGTGTTATTCATAGTAAAGTCTATCTGAAATCAAGTGTAAAGTTTCAAACAATATTGCTCTTGAAGATCAATGTTCCAGGCTAACCTAGTTCAATTTAGAATGAAATTGCACCTGATACACTTGCTGAAACCTGATAAGCTCATGGTGTTCTCATTGATAGAAACACGATAACACCTGATGTTCAGATCTCATGATAACACTAAATACAATCATATCCCTGGATTAGGTCATGAGGTGAAAGTGGACATGGTGATCCCTACATTACTCATCACTGGGCATGTCACTAAAGAGGTAATAGTGGCGGATGTGTTGTTCAGGTTTCATCATCACCTCCAACACTCATTACAATGTTCCACATTGGCTTCGGAAATTAAGTTGATCAGGCGAGTTATAAATTTACCCCGCTCAGAAAGAGGCCAGCTCTGAAAACTCACCTGCGCTAAATGCTCGAGAACTTATTTGTGGGACTGGGGACTATTAGATCCAGAGTGCTGTGGGACACCCAGTGGGGCAAGGTATCGGGGGCGTATCAACTAGTAGCTTAGGTATAGGAAAGAAGGACAAATAGGACTTATAGATTTAAGTGTATACTCTAAATTTATTATTGTATTAAAAAAAAAAGAACTTAGCTAAAAGAGGTAATGTAAATTCAAGATGTAAATCTAGATCCTGAGCTACATGCTAGGAATCTGGATAAATAGTGTAAATAAATAAGTGTCTTAGAAGCTTAGACCATTCGATCACTGAAGAGGGTACTGAAAATTCATTGCTTCCCTTTGACCAGAATTTACCACACGCCACTGGATGTATGTATATACTAAAATAAAAGTCATCTTTATGAGTCGAATTTTTCTTTCTTTGACCATCTACAACTCTAAAAATATTAATAGTTTATTCTTTTTGTACAAAGCCATACATCAAACAATTCAGCTCTCCCTTTGAGATTCGAGTTATCAAAGCTCGATGGTAAATCAGATTTTTTTCGTGTTTATTTTATCGTAGGACAAACAATGGAATTTTCAAGATGCCAGAAGAACAATAATGTTTCGACTTATTTGGAGTTAGAATATCTCGCATTTCGCACTATCAATGAAGTGGTGACTTGGAGATGCAGACAGAATTTCTCTAAAAAGTGCCATTCAATTATAAAAACAAAAGATGGCAGCATAGTTCAAGAATCAACAGAACATTTTCATGACTCCTGTCCTAAAAAAAACAGCAGCAAACGTTGCCAGAAGCAAGACATGAGAGCAGTGAGTGCTACCCCTCGCAATATAATGGGAAATGATATAATGACCCATTTTACCAGACAATCATCCCTCGCGAGAAGTCTTCTCTATCACAGAAAAGACCGTAATTTGCCTAACTCCCAAATCATAAATTTTGACATTCCCGACCAGTATAATAAACTGGTACTTCACGATTCAGATGTGGGTGATCCAAACAGAGTTCTGGTTTTAGGTGATAGAGATCTGTTCGAATTGAACAAAGATACCATCTATGGAGATGGCACCTTTGATAAAGTGCAAAATATGTTTTAACAACTGTATACGTGGCATGCCAAGGTGGGTAAATAATATCCGCCATGTATTTACATTTTGCTAACAAAAAATAGCATGGCCACCTATAAAAATGTTTGAAATAATGAAGATATTGATTCCAAATCTGGAACCTCAAAAGGTTTTAGTCGATTTTGAGAAGGCTTGTATGAATGGAGTGAGGATTGTCTTTCCCCACGCTGAAATTGGCTTAAAGACTGAATATGAAACTAATGTAAACATAAAAATCAAACTGAAGTCTCTTGCCACATTAGCCTTTGTTCCAGTCAATGATGTGAGACATGTCTTTGATAATCTTGCCACCACATTTCCAGATGAAGACAGATATAATGAGGTGCTCACATACTTCTTTTCTACATACACTGAGGGTGCAGCAGGCAGAGATCCTCTGTTTCTTATCCGAATATGGAATCATCATGATGCAGCCCTGGAACGCTCGCCAAAAACAACAAATTGTTGTGAGGGATTTCACAACGCTCTTAGTTCCTTATTTCACTGCAGTCATCACAGCGTATGGTTTATATTTTATGTACCTATTTCAGAGGGACCTGGCTTGCCACAAATTAACACTGACTAATGCACAGACAAATCGCCTAGAAGGGTGGGGCAGGGAGGGGGGGGGGGGAGAAATACAAGGCTCTATATGACTTGGTTTCCACTTCTATGCAGCAATATGAGAAGGTGGAAGACAAACTTAGTTGATTAAGGAGATTGGCCAATTTTCAATAATGGAATATTTGTGAATTGACCATAGATATCAAAATATTTTAAATTTTAATTTCCATATAATAAAAGCATTTGGTTTGTTGTCACAACCTATACTACTATTATAAATATCCCTAAATAGTCCAAAACCTTTTATGTCTTCTTGAGTTGGTCATTTTAATGGTATTGGTACTCATAACCTTAATCCCCAAGGATGATTTCGTTTATTTGGCCTGCCATCCATATTTGAATTGTCATGGATAATATATTAAACGAATACCAACTTAACTTAAATTAAATCATCATGTTAGATATGTTTTTCTTGTTTAAATTGTAAGATCTCTGTCTTTTAAATATTTTGTTAATAAACTACCACTGGAATAAAGCTTTATTATAATTGTTTAGTGCCTTTATAGAAAAAAGTTACAATTTAACAACTCACAACTTCTTATGTAATTTGTATATTATTTCATTGCATTAATTATTGAACCAATATAGGCTAAACCTTAGTATTTTCATAACAATTTAACAATATTTTATATTTTTAGAGTAATAATATTTATTTTACTTTATGTAATATGTAGCCTACTTATTAAACTACACCAGCATGTAGATCCAAATTAATTGTATAATAACCATTAAATATAACTCTATTTTGATATATTTTTGTATTTTATTTGAACTCTAAGCACTTGTTGTAAACATTGGTTATGTTGTTGTACCAAGGCCAGGATTAAATGACCTAAAATGTGTCAAAAAAATTGTCCATAAAATGTCACTAAAAATTCCAAAAAACTGCTTCAAATTAAAAAAAAGTGAATGCAATCTCTATGAATGCACAAGAATAAATCAAACGCGCACTTTATAAGTGGAAACTAAAAAGTTAGTAATGCAAAACCTCAATCAAATTTGCATTCTGTTAAAAATTAACCTTGATTTATAATCTTTTTCGTGTGAACAATTTTTTGTGTGGTTATTTTTCGTGAGGGTATTTTTCATGTGATCATTTTTCGAGTGGGCTTTTTTCCATGTGGACTTTTTCCTTGTGGGAATTATCATGTGCGCTTTTATCGTTTGCGCTTTTTTCCAGTCACTGAACCTAATATACAAGCTAATAACCAACTTTAAATATAAGTGTAGTCTTTGTAGACTGTAAAGAACATTGATGATAGTTACATATTTAAATATGTTAAAGATTTGATTCATTTTTGTACATTACCTGTAAAACTGAATTTTATATTCTTTTATGTATAGGTTTCTTCAGGCAAGTGTGGTATCATACTTCACTATTTTCAAACAATAACACATTTACTCATCAGATACATGTTTCGCATAAGAATATCGAAAGAAACCGTTAAATCTGTCCCCCCACAGTGTAGCAGACGATAAACTTGAGCGTCACGCTTTGGTCCTTGGCAATGTGTATGTCCATCCAGTTATATTATATAAATAAATTGTATCAACGCATTATTAATAAAGTATTCTTCTTTTACCCTTTAAGGTTTCAATATAATCTTGCATTATTCAACTATAGAATTTATTATGAGATAGAATCATAGTATCATCAGTCAAGGTAAAACTTCAATCTTCCAAGGTAAACATTCCGGATATAACTTACAGTGTACAATTCATAGTAAGAATACAACGGCTTATAATGAAACGTAGTGATTAAAGTTTTATTTAAACAATCTTTTTTATTCATAGACATTATTGTTTAATCTCTTTTCTCTACTTGATAAGCTTTTTTTAAAAAATACTTACCTTATGAGTTCACCCGAAAACAACGTTCATTAGACTATATACTTTGAAAAATAACATTAATTTAGAGAATGGGGCTCGTAATATTAAATAATCGATTTTTATTGTGTTCTGATTTTATTATTGTCATGAATATTATATTATGGACGTGCCGTAAATATTAACACATAATTTTGGACCATGAACACATGAATATCTGACCTGATAGATATCGATAGATCGATGTCATCATGAGAATCGATTAATGTGAAATTTCATAGTGTACACTGTACACCGAGATACTTTAGGTGTGCTGTACTATACACTCATAAAATTTTCTATTTGATAATGTTGATTATATCTGGAGCTATTAAAAAATGAATGATTATGTTTTATAGTATATGACGTTTATTATTGTTTCTTCACGTTACAAGTTTTACCATGATATTAGCTTACAATATATAAAAGTAAAATAAACAACTTATTTAAAATGAGAGTAGGCTGCAAAATTTATGTGCGCTCCGTTTAATGTTTAAACTCAACGTATCAAAATGGCGCTAATGGCTGAATGTCAGAGGAAAGTTCAAGTCAAATTTCACAGAAATATCATCAGGGTGAGAAGTTAGTTTACAAATGAATACACTTAGAATACATATTTAGTGAAACATTATGTTTAAACTGGCTACCAATGTTCTGCTTGTAAATTTTTGACAGTAACTGGTTTGTTTATATTTATTTGTAACTTTTTTTTAAGGATGAATAAAATAAATAAAGAAACCACATATCTGAAAGAAGAAACTTCAAGCATATGGCATTCGCTAAGCTGTAAGAATGAATCACGTAGAGAACCAAGCCTTGGAGCTGTTGCGCCGCCGAGATTGGTCGAGAGCTGCGGAACTGTTCGACCAACTTCTCGGGCCAGCTCTTGGCAACGACGTCTCTCAAGAGAAACTAATCACCTTGCTCCTGGGACGGTCGGAATGCTGCTCGGAACTGGGGCATCACGACGTGGTCGTCTCGGACTGTCGGCGCATTATCAAGTTACATGGGGTCGGAAACCACGGGGGCAGAGCCCGCCGCCGTTTGGTACACGCCCTGTTTTCGATGAGGAGGTTTGCAGAGGCAGAGGCCGCCGCCAGGGAATGGCTCATCACAGGTAGAGGGGACTGTGGGCTTGGCGCAAGTTTAAATCATCTGTCAGAGGCCTGGCCCAAGTTACATTAATAGCATGCCAGAGGTAACTGTTGGAAAATCACATGTATAGTCTATCAAACAGTAAAATGTGCCAGGATTCTTAGTATCCCTTACTATCAGTAAGTAGGCTTCATGCTGTGCAACAGACCACTTTGTTCTGAGTATTCATTAGTGTTAACTTGGTGTGAGGGGATGAGAGTGGGGGATAAAATACCCAGTGTTCAGCTAAAATACTGGGGAACCTCAAGAGGGGGTTGAATCGGAACCTTCCTTTTAGGGCCTACTTACAAATCTAAAGCTGAAATTAACTTATAAATATTTTGAGAACATATTTGAATTTAAGGAACTTATTTAAGAATTAAATAGCCAAAGCTATTATTTATGCGTTTAGTGAGGATTACTCCATCTAGATATCATATTCTGAAAATTGAAAAATGACACTTGGACACGGGAATCGAACCCGGGACCTTTGGCTTAGTATACCAATGCTTTAACCACTGAGCTATCCAGGATTCGTCCCGTGCCCAAGGTCATTCTTCACTCATATTTTAAGGCAGAGCCTATGATGGACATGTGGAAATCGTCAGCTACAAGTATGTGATTATATTAATATCACGAGCTATCAGTCAGATAACACAGCCATCTTCGACTCGGTAGTTGGCTTATTGCTGTCTTAAAATATGAGTGAAGAATGACCCTGGGCTCGGGACAAATCCTGGATAGCTCAGTGGTTAGAGCATTGGCATACTAAGCCAAAGGTCCCGGGTTCGATTCCAGTGTCCAGCTGTCATTTTTCGATTTTCAGAATAGAAAATATTTAAGATGTACAGACAAAAAATAAATCAAAGAGTGGAGGAACATGGATGGTTGCGGAACCCTGCTAAATTTATAAGCAAATCAAAGCTTTGAGATTAAACAAGTTCAAAGCTGAGCCATGTTGTGATTTATTATTGTGGCCTCTCAGGGGACTCGTGTAGTCCTGTATAGCATATTGAAACACGTCCCTTATAAACCTGTTGCAGGCGGTGGCCCATCTAATCAACCGGAGGCTGTCAAGATGCTGGAACGATTACGGATTGTCTTGCAGATGGCTAATGGTCATGATCCTGTCAACACAGAACAGAAGCCTCACGAGTATATGGGGGTGACTCCGAGATTAGAACATTGGACTGGGGGGATCATTAACGAGCAGTCAACGAGACCTCGTAAACATCCTGTTGAACTTATACGAGATATGCACAACGGAGATCCTGCCCCCCGCAGGGTCCCATCAAAGCTACCAGGGGAGATCATGAACAGAATGGATCCAGAACCTGACCCTAGGATCCCAAACTTTCACTCTCAGATAGAACACGGTAGGAGTTTGAAAATATTCGAAAACTTTAACTTTGCTTCTAATATCTGTCAACTTCGATTTGAAAGTAAAATTCCAGATTTGACCATTACTAAGCAATTTTTGTTGTAATGCATTCTTCGTCTAACCTGTAAGGTATCAAGCTTATCTTGCATTATGCCACTATGATACATCCTAGAAGATAACATCATAGTTACCTGCTTCGGTGGCTGCATGCATGGTTTAAGGCATCACTCTCATAGTTAGACTAGACTGCTGATGGCAAAGAGGTTGATGTTCGAATCTTGGTCAGGTCTACTGAGTTTTTTTTTAATAAATGGTTTTCCACTCTCCCTCCATGCAAATGTGGGTACACTATAAAAATTCAACCTTGCTCATCCATAACTCATATGTGTAATTAACAGATAGGCTTATAAGCTGAACAGGCACAGTAGTAAGATAGAAAAAAAAGTCTTTGTGCAATTCATCAAAGTTAAAACACTAGGTACCTTTCAGGATAAATAGAGTGTACATTAAATATAATTAATGTTAACATTACAAAAATCTAAAATAATTAAACTACGTGTTGTGGCCGATCTTATTGGTCTTGGGGTAAAGTGATTGTCTCAGGACCTGATGTTTGTGGGTTCAAACCCAACCTGTCCACAAATTTTTCTTGAACAATAAAAATTCGTAGCACAACTTCCTTCAGAGGGGAAGTAGAATCGTCGGTTTCATGTTGATTGTGACTTGTAAAAGAACCCTGGAAGGTATGTGAAAATACCTCTCCCAGCAAAACTGGTAGGCCCTTTCGCTTTCACTCATAGAAATTCTCATTTGCTGATATAATCAGTCTGGTCAGGAAGTGCACGATAAATACCTCAAATAAATAAAATAAATACATGCTGTGATAGTAACCTAAGTTACCAACATAGAACAAAATATGTTAATCTTATTTGCATTGTAATAAATATTCAATTTTTGAAGACATAGAATTATGCCACAAATGTTGTCTCTTTTCCCCCCAACATGAATTTTTTTTTTTTTTAATATTCAAATGTTAATTTAGCTTCAGGAATACATTTCATATAATTCAATTTGAGTTGAAAATGTGGACTGCATGCAATTTTATAACATAATAATAAACATTGGTTGATACAGGACAAATGCTTAAACAAACTAAGGGTTTACTAGCACCAGGGACTATGCCGGTGCTGGGCTCTGAATTATTCTCCTATTATCTCATCAAGTAGACATGTCAACAAATCTCATTAATGTTTCCGGTAACCTGGAAAGCAGGGAAATGTCGGGGAATTTGCTTGATCAAGAAAAAGTTGGGGACTTCTTACGGATTTGCTAAAAAATACTTGTACGCAACTTTAATTTAAATTAGTCAAAATGGTGGGGTTTTTTTTCTAAAAGTTAATACACACTGCTAATCTCTTTTAACACATTCGAGCATACTAATCTAAACTCCCAAATTCAATATTTGATTTTTGTGTCGTCCTTGCACCCCCTCTGCTGCGTGTCTTTAGCCAATGTTAAGTCATGGCTATGTGCATGCGTGAAAATTTAATCACGTTATAGGAGGAAGAAACTAAAAATTAATTTATTTCACAACAATTTTAAACCATATCGAGCTAAATAAATTTTTTAATGTCTAAATATCTCACCGAAATCTTAACTTAACATCACCCATCTCTGGTCCTTCAATCTTGTATTTCCTTTAGGATTCCAGAATCCCAACTCTAAAAACACAATATTAATATAATAAAATAATCACAATCTGTTTGTTCCTAAGGTATTGAATTTGTTCATCAACTGTAACTGTTTCTTGAAACCCCAGGGGTGGTATGTCTCTAAAGGTACACCCTAATGTTATTACAGTCCCAATGCTGAGGAACTCCGAGGACAACCCCTCCCTGGTGGTAGAAGATGACCTGGAGATCTCTGGTGACGGTAGTCTCCCGGTCTGCTCCTACTGCTGTCTCACGTTCAGTGAACGTGCTGAGCTACGCGCCCACTGTCAGTCACAGGCACATCAGACAGTCATCATGTCGGACGAGGGCCGGGACTGGAAGTGGCGCCCTCCCCCCAGGGGCCTCACCGCTGACCATTACACGTTGTGCGAGAGCTGGGCTGACTCCTGCCGCTATGGGGCCCAGTGCGTGGAGGCACATGGGGCGGAGGAACTGGCCGAGTGGAGAGAGCGCTTTGAGTACCGCCGCATGAAGATGCAACGCGCCTGCGAGAAGGAACTATTTGGGAAGTCTTATACCGAGCAATTATTGGAAAGGTGACTCTATATTACCTTATGTTGCGAGCGTTGAACTCCCCATGGTAGAATATAATATATAAATCTAATTTGTAATAAATAAGATGATAGATTATTAGGAAAATGGTAGAGCACAAATAAAGGTAAAAACACTAACACATAATTACACACTCTTCGCTATTTTGATGCTATTATAGCATCTCCCTCAGGAATTAGTAGTAATTAGACTGATAAGCCCATTTCTATTAATTGAAATTATAAGAAAACGAATTATGACTAACGACCACTCATTTTTAAGGTTTGTGGTTTTATGATGGCATAAATAGTAGCTACCAACGAAAACATGATTTTTCCATATTTTCCTTCTGTGTGAGCATTGACTCTTCTATACACTCATTCTTTGTTTACATCGCTTTGGAAACCCTGATTTATGTATGATTGTATATAGATGAATGAAATATTTATCTTTTAATTAAAAAAACTCAATTTTTATTTGAGTGAGCTGGTACAACAAATAGAGAGCTGAGAGAGGGGTTGTTTTAAAGTTCTCATTGTGCTGTGGAAGAGTAAAATATATCTTTTGCTTAAAATTAATGCCGAAAGTGTTCATAATCTTTGACGAATAAACCTTTAACTAGAAAGTTGAATTAAGACATCAATCCAAAGAACATTCCCCAATTAAAATATTTGAACACACATTGATGTGATAATCTGCATCCATCACTAGTCTTTTATAATGAGTTAATAACATGGATAGGATTTGCTGCACAGAAATGCTATATTGTATTTTTCACGGTCACAAACAAATTTAAACTTAGAAGTTTTAATATTTCAGCCACAAAGAAGGACAAAACAGTAAAAGTTCAATATGAAGCAGGTTTGAGTTTGCTCTTGGTTGTGTCCATCTGATGAAAGGAAAAATATCAGGTGGTTGCAAGCAAGGGAAACATGGAAAAGTTAGGGAATTTTTTAATGTTGGGTAAAATAGGGAATTTAATTAAAAATACGAAAAAATCAGGGAATTTAAATACTTGTCTATAAAACCTTGGAGTGTGTGGGTGCTTGAAAATTCAAGTTTGAATACAAACTAGACTCGAAGATTTTTGCAAAACTTGAAAAATCAAAGTACTAGGAATTTTTTAGTTTATTCTTGAATCTATGAAAAAAATTCAACTTTATATATATTTCAAGAACAAATACTGTTCTATTCTGTTTTACTTGAACTTTAAAAACAAATTCATGATTTTATTCAAATTTGATTTGAACTCAACTCGATTTGTAAAACGCTTCTCATATTAAAAACCATTAATTTTGCGTCCATACATTAAAACAAGTGATAGATAGAGACATGCAAAAGTTGAGGTTATTTTTAGGAGAAAAGTGGTGTTATTTTTCTCAAAAAGTGATATTATAAACTAAAAGCGATGTTATTATTTACGTAAATACGAATCGAATTAGTATTCGTTAAAAAAAACTAGGATAAAACTGTACATTTTTTGTTCATATTGTGTATTTAACTATTTATTAATATATTCAGAGAAAAATCAAATAAAAATATGCACCAAACATTTCACGCTTAGTAATATCAAACTCGATATCTCAATATCATTACCTTCGAGTCTTACAAATAGTAATATCAAAATAATCAATTATCAACTTAGGTTTAGACCAAACAATAATAACACCAAAACATGTCGTCATAGAAGACTAAACAGCTATCAAATAAAGAGAAGGGAATAAAAATTAAGAAGATATAATTTTGCCAAACATGACTGCCTGTAGCAAGGTCCATATATATTAATATCCTTGCTTGGACCTAGGACCTAGCGCAAAATCTTTTAAAGGCTGAAAACAAAGAATTGATCAATTGAAATTTAGATATCATAATGTGTAAAAGTAGAAATCGTGATTTTTAATGCTAGCCTCAGATAAAATATGCTTAGATATCCTGAAAACACTCGTTCCTGTGATCCATTTTATACCTAATAAATAAGTAAAAATTGATACCATTCATATAAACAGCAATCCTGGTATAGTGCTATCACCAGTGTCAACAGGTTTAAATTAAATTGCATGATGTGGTATTTACCAAATTACAAAGAAATTGTGTTTATTTAGAGAAAAAAAAGCTTGAATTTTGCATAACCCTAGTGATAGATTTGTTTCTTGCATATTAACAAAATGCAGTGTCAAGAAATGGTATTCATCTAACATGAGATGGTTGTATAGAATTTACAGTGTCACAGAAACATTTAGTACTTTAAAAATAACCCATAAAAATGTTCATGTTTAGTAGCTTCTAGCACCCACTCCAGTGGTCGACTGGTCTAAGCTGTCTCTCTCGTGTAACACTGACTGACCTGCATATGACAGGGTGACCAGGGTTACAATCCTGGTCGGGTTTACTGAGATAGGTCTACCCTAAATGGCTTACCACTCTCCCTCCAAATATATGTGGGTAGATTACCTCTGAAATGCGTCCTTCCTCATCCCTACCTAGGGAGGCCAAATGGCTGATATTTGATCAGCCCGGCCAGTAATTAACTCACTTTTCTTCCTAGGGTCAGCAGTCGGCTGGTAAAACATTAATTACAGAGAAAGCTGATTTTTTTTTTTACATTAAAGGGAAATTTCTTATGGAGAAGGGACATGTTCTGCTTGCTGTGGAAAATTTCCTTCGCAAACATGGCAACCGTGATGCATAAACAGTTTTGAATCTAGTGCGAGTTTAGATAAGAAAAGTTGCTATAACCTTGTTTATATTGTCTGTATTCGAGCTATAGTTGTATTAGTTTGCTTTCATAATGCGGGCAGATGTGCTTGTGGAAGATGAATTCATAGTTGATGAACCCAAAACTCCTCCACACAAGAAAAATAGAGGGAGGAACTGTGTTTTAGTGAAAAATGGGTTGAGGAGGATGCCTACAAGTAATGGATTGCTAAACACGAGTACTCGAACCATGTCCGTTACATTCTAATTTAAAACTATCATGTGCATAGTTCTTTCATTTCACAAAGGGTAAAAATAATGTTTTGAAAGCTATACATCAAGTATATAGTACAAGTTTTTTTAAATGGAATAACATTGTGTAATCCATATTATAGCAAAACTATTTATGGCTATTGTAACAAATTAATTTAGGTACTAAGGAATTCAATTGTCACTCTCCAAGAAAAACTTGAAAAGGGTTTATTATGTCAGCAAACGTTGGAAAATGTTGTCTGGAAAAGTCTGGGACTTTAATAAAATAAGTTTTGTAGCCACCCTGATGATGTCACCATTGTTTATTGGATTATACACACATATTTTCCCAACATGGGCTTTCTAAATTTAATTTCCTCTCGGTTGTTTATTTTTATACATTTCCAGATTTTATAATTTTATAAAGCCATTGAGTTTTGTCACAAACAAGACATGTTACATGTCAAAGCTCCGAACTCTTTGGTTGCTATAGAAAATGAAATGGTAATTAGTTATTTTTGTATGTAATTTGAGCCCACATTTAATAAAGTGATTAATTAATTTTTGGGGTCTAGTTTTCAAGTTCATATTTATTTTGTAACTGGTTCATTGTTGACTTGGAAGCCGGTATTGTCATCTAGTCTGGCTAGTTACCTTTGACTGTGTTTCCTGCCACAGGTGGGTGCAGGCACCCAGCCCCGAGAAGGTGATGAGGGAAAAACTGGCTTGTGTTGACGAGACGTGCAGCGATGACTTGGTAACCACAGTCTCCTCCAAGGTCAGCCACAAGGACTGGGTGTTTGTCCTCAAGACCAACTTGGCGCTCAGAGTGGTGGCCTTGCTGCAAGATGCTCACCGCAACCATTTCACACTCAGGTGAGAAACTACAATGCATCAGCATATCTGGTCGGCGGTCAGTCTAGAACATGACCGACCGACGGCTGTTTCATATCTGGCTAGGGTTTTGAAATGGAGATTGTAATGTTGTTAGGAACTAGAACTGTACTGATGCGGGCACTAGGGCTGAGATGTCTTGTAACCTCCTGTAACCTCCTGTGATATCTTGTAACCTCCTGTGATGTCTTGTAACCTCCTGTGATATCTTGTAACTCCTGTGATGTCTTGTAACCCTGTGATGTCTTGCAACCCTGTGATGTCTTGTAACTCCTGTGATGTCTTGTAACCTGTAACCTCCTGTGATGTCTTGTAACCTCCTGTGATGTCTTTTAACCTGTAACCTCCTGTGATGTCTTGTAACCTCCTGTGATGTCTTGTAACCTCCTGTGATCTCTTGTAACCTCCTGTGATGTCTTGCAACCTCCTGTGATGTCTTTTAACCTGTAACCTCCTGTGATGTCTTGTAACCTCCTGTGATATCTTGTAACTCCTGTGATGTCTTGTAACCCTGTGATGTCTTGCAACCCTGTGATGTCTTGTAACCTCCTGTGATGTCTTGTAACCTCCTGTGATCTCTTGTAACCTCCTGTGATGTCTTGCAACCTCCTGTGATGTCTTTTAACCTGTAACCTCCTGTGATGTCTTGTAACCTCCTGTGATATCTTGTAACCTCCTGTGATATCTTGTAACTCCTGTGATGTCTTGTAACCCTGTGATGTCTTGCAACCCTGTGATGTCTTGTAACTCCTGTGATGTCTTGTAACCTGTAACCTCCTGTGATGTCTTGTAACCTGTAACCTCCTGTGATGTCTTGTAACCTGTAACCTCCTGTGATGTCTTGTAACCCTGTGATGTCTTTTAACCTGTAACCTCCTGTGATGTCTTGTAACCTCCTGTGATATCTTGTAACCTCCTGTGATATCTTGTAACCTCCTGTGATGTCTTGTAACCTCCTGAGATGTCTTGTAACCTCCTGTGATCTCTTGTAACCTCCTGTGATGTCTTGTAACCTCCTGTGATGTCTTTTAACCTGTAACCTCCTGTGATGTCTTGTAACCTCCTGTGATATCTTGTAACTCCTGTGATGTCTTGTAACCCTGTGATGTCTTGCAACCCTGTGATGTCTTGTAACTCCTGTGATGTCTTGTAACCTGTAACCTCCTGTGATGTCTTGTAACCTCCTGTGATGTCTTGTAACCTCCTGTGATGTCTTGTAACCTGTAACCTCCTGTGATGTCTTGTAACCTCCTGTGATGTCTTTTAACCTGTAACCTCCTGTGATGTCTTGTAACCTCCTGTGATGTCTTGTAACCTCCTGTGATCTCTTGTAACCTCCTGTGATGTCTTGTAACCTCCTGTGATGTCTTGTAACCTCCTGTGATGTCTTGTAACCTCCTGTGATGTCTTGTAACCTCCTGTGATCTCTTGTAACCTCCTGTGATGTCTTGTAACCTCCTGTGATGTCTTGTAACCTCCTGTGATGTCTTGTAACCTCCTGTGATGTCTTTTAAGCCTCCTGTGATGTCTTGTAAGCCTCCTGTGATGTCTTGTAAGCCTCCTGTGATGTCTTGTAAGCCTCCTGTGATGTCTTGTAAGCCTCCTGTGATGTCTTGTAAGCCTCCTGTGATGTCTTGTAAACCTCCTGTGATGTCTTGTAAACCTCCTGTGATGTCTTGTAAACCTCCTGTGATGTCTTGTAAACCTCCTGTGATGTCTTGTAAGCCTCCTGTGATGTCTTGTAACTTTCTGTGAATTCTTTTGATAGTCCTGGTTGGGGATATTAATGGAGAACTGCTATTTCCCTTCAGGTACGTGTCCAGCAGTCACCCAGCACGACAGGTGTTCTCAGAGTGGACGCCCACTAATGACCAGGAGTGGAGTCTGCCCCCCGTGGCTGGACTGGAACTACAGGCTGACCACGACGCTCCACCTCAGTTGGAGCACCGGGTCAAGGTGGGCTTTGCCACTGACATCTACGGCACCTTCCGTCAATCTGTGGTATTTGACCTCGGGGAGGAGCCTGTGTTGGTGCGCCACTTGTGTGTTGATGTTGTACCCGTCACAGATGCAGACCGGATGCGTGAGATCCGCAAAGGTCTTGTGCTCTCATCAGTCGAACGTTGGGATGCAACCAATGCAGACATCATCCCTTTCTCGTCCGCTGTTACCCCTCTAGTGTCGACACCTGAGGCGGTGGCCAAGGACAGTGAGCGGGAACGAGATCTCCTGAGTGCGTACCCTAGTCCGAGAGCTGATACGTTCACGCTCACACAGTGCACAGTCACTGAAAGGAAGCTGACGAGGAACAACTACAGAGCACGCATGCACGAGCTACTGGGTGTAGAGGAAATGGCTAGATATGAACAGGTAATTACAATACTACTCTTTATATGGGTGTGGAGGAGATGACTAGATATGAGCTGGTAATTACAATACTACTCTTTATATGGGTGTGGAGAAGATGACTAGATATGAGCTGGTAATTACAATACTACTCTTTATATGGGTGTGGAGGAGATGACTAGATATGAGCTGGTATTTACAATACTACTCTTTATATGGGTGTGGAGGAGATGACTAGATATGAGCTGGTAATTACAATACTACTATTTATATGGGTGTGGAGAAGATGACTAGATATGAGCTGGTAATTACAATACTACTCTTTATATGGGTGTGGAGGAGATGACTAGATATGAGCAGGTAATTACAATACTACTATTTATATGGGTGTGGAGGAGATGACTAGATATGAGCTGGTATTTACAATACTACTATTTATATGGGTGTGGAGGAGATGACTAGATATGAGCAGGTATTTACAATACTACTCTTTATATGGGTGTGGAGGAGTTGGCTAGATATGAACAGGTATTTACAATACTACTCTTTATATGGGTGTGGAGGAGATGACTAGATATGAGCTGGTATTTACAATACTACTCTTTATATGGGTGTGGAGGAGATGACTAGATATGAGCTGGTAATTACAATACTACTATTTATATGGGTGTGGAGAAGATGACTAGATATGAGCAGGTAATTACAATACTACTCTTTATATGGGTGTGGAGGAGATGACTAGATATGAGCAGGTAATTACAATACTACTCTTTATATTGCAATCTAGCATGGGGACTTGATGACTTTTACTACAGAAATAAGTGAATACACTTAACATCAAACTTAAGAGAGTTTCAGTACATCCATATATATATATTGTTTTCAACAAAAAATGTTTGCTTTATTAAAGGAGAATAGAAGGAATAGGCCAAAGGGCTGTGTTTTAATCTCTTCTGCTGAAGAAGGGGACTGATGTACCCCGAAATTGACATAATTATGTGTTTTGTTGTGTTTTTAATTGTGAACTTTGAAGCCTATAGTTTTCTGATAAGTTTGTAAGCCTTGCCCTTCTATCTTCCTTTCAATGTTTGATTTAATGCAACCATTTGACGCTATTTTTCCTGTGCTTTACTAAAATTAATTACTGTCATGTTTTTATGCACTATGATTGGAAGGCTGCTAATGGCCAGCAGACTGGAGCTCTTTCATTCAAATAGTAAAATAGTAGTGGGTTTAATGATTGCCCTTTATAGTGGATTAGATTATCTTTATACATTGTTTCCAGTAAGGAGATGGATGAAGGTGAGAAGACAAGCAATCATGGTCTATTTAGAGGGGGGGGGAGACAAGCCATCATGGTCTAGATAGGGGGGAGACAAGCCATCATGGTCTAGATAGGGGGGAGACAAGCCATCATGGTCTAGATAGGGGGGAGACAAGCCATCATGTTCTGGATAAAGGGGAGGAGACAAAACATCATGGTCTAGATAGAGGGGAGGAGACAAAACATCATGGTCTAGATAAAGGGGAGGAGACAACCCATCATGGTCTGTATAAAGCGGGGAGTACAAGCCATCATGGTCTGTATAAAGCGGGGAGTTCAAGCCATCATGGTCTGTATAAAGCGGGGAGTACAAGCCATCATGGTCTCTTTAGTGCTGGAAAATAGCTCTTGAAACAGTCCTATTGCAAACTGTGTAGGTATCCAAGCTAGTAGGATTGTGTGAGAAATTGTGTCCTCTTCCAGGTTGCCAGGTACAACCTGACAGCCAGGTTACGTCTAGCAGACTGCTATCTGCTTGCTCCTAGTGGCATGGCAACCAGCACAGCCAAATACGCCCACTCTGGGGAATTGTTTGCTCTTATGAACTTGGGCAAGGACGTCTCTGAGGACACTTCGGCTGGGAGACTCATACTGAACAACTGCACCACCGTGCTGATGGCTGCAACCACCCCCGCGGACGATACAGGTGATGTTAGCACCCTATCAGATCTCTGAGTAGAGCAGACAATATCCTCCCCGTTCAAACAGTTCTCTGTGAGCCGACAATATCCTCCCCGTTCAAACAGTTCTCTGTGAGCCGACAATATCCTCCCCGTTAAGACAGTTCTCTGTGAACAGACAATATCCTCCCCGTTCAAACAGTTCTCTGTGAGCCGACAATATCCTCCCCGTTCAAACAGTTCTCTGTGAGCCGACAATATCCTCCCCGTTCAAACAGTTCTCTGTGAGCCGACAATATCCTCCCCGTTAAGACAGTTCTCTGTGAACAGACAATATCCTCCCCGTTCAAACAGTTCTCTGTGAGCCGACAATATCCTCCCCGTTCAAACAGTTCTCTGTGAGCCGACAATATCCTCCCCGTTCAAACAGTTCTCTGTGAGCCGACAATATCCTCCCCGTTCAAACAGTTCTCTGTGAACAGACAATATCATCCCTGTTCAAACAGTTCTCTGTGAGCAGACAATATCATCCCCATTCAAACAGTTCTCTGTGAGCAGACAATATCATCCCCATTCAGACAGTTCTCTGTGAGCAGACAATATCATCCCCGTTCAAACAGTTCTCTGTGAGCAGACAATATCATCCCCATTCAGACATTTCTCTGTGAGCAGACAATACCCTCCCCATTCAGACAGTTCTCTGTGAGCAGACAATACCCTCCCTGTTCATTCAGTTCTTTGTGAGCAGACGATATCACCCCATTCAGATAGTTCTATATTATTTAGTTTATAGAATTATCTATTAGGACTCTACGAGTACTTGGATTTCAAGCTTTGAGCCAAGCTCTTCATTAAAGCTCGGGATCGAGATTGAAAGTTTTGTAGGCTCTTCAATTTGGAGCTTCCTCTTGATGTACATACAAATGAATTTTTAAAACGCTTTGGTAAGTATAGGCTATTTAATTCAGATGATATCGGCAGATTCACTTATAAATCATTTGGTAACTTAGCAAATTGTTAAAATGAATATCATATTTTACATTAATAACATAATAAAGCTCTAAAACTACTTTTGGCCGGTAAACTAATTCCATATTTTCTAACATTTTGAATCCTCGATGGAAGTTGTATTGCCACAGCAAGGTAATGAAAATAAAAATAGCTAAATAGATTACTAAATACTTGAACAATCAAAATTGGAAGAAGGTACAGGAAAAGTGGATAAAAACATATAAAAGGAACTACCGTAAACTGGGGTGACTTGAACACAATGAAAAGAACAAACATTCAAAACTGTTTACCTCAGTACTGAAGTAGTTAAACAATAATTACCTCAGTACTGAAGTAGTTAAACAATAATTTATCAACAGCAAAAATAATAATAGAAAATCTGGAAACTTAACCACTTGCATTTGAACATTTTTGATTATGTGTATCTGTTTAAAAAAAAGTTTTCTTATTTTGAGGTTAAGTTTTTTGTTTCTGAAAATATGATCTGGCCCGAGCATGCGTATGCTTAGATAATATTTCTAATGTATTGCACCAGTTATTTGGAGCTTTCCTAGTACATTCCTACATATTTCATTGTCTTATCAGTCTGATAAGAGAACTACAGGTGGCTTCAAGTCACCTCTGCCTGTTTTGCCGCTTTGTGGGGTGACTTGAACACATTGATGTTATTTCAGATTTTGCCTACATTTCATGGGATTACACACTGTTTAAACTGTATTACATCTTTTTATTTAATTTTCATTGGCAAATATTGTGATGTGAAGGAAATAATTCCTGCTCCTGTGCTGATTAATTCTAGAGGAGTCTATAAGGTCCCTAACATACACAAGTGGTGACCCAAAAACTAAAGTTCTCTATGGCAAGTTGGTTCATACAGTGTATATAAATTAGAAACCAAGCTATGTTAAAAAAAAAAGAGTTTAGGCATAAATGCTTACATGTGGTTTTTTTAGCTGTTTTTCTTACATTCTTGATAAAATAAAATATTTAAAGCCATCCATTGCAAAAATTTGAGATTTACTTTTTCTTAAAGAGCCATTCTTCCACTTTATTTTGAGGTAAGTAACAACGTTTTTCTCCCGTGTTTCTATTTTCTGTTAAATTTTGAAAGGTTTTTGAAAAATTTCCGTTTCTTGGTAATTTTTTGTCCATAACTCTGTCAAAAAAAAAACTCTAGAAAAATTCTTTTTACGTGTATTCATGTCACCCCTGGTTTATGGTAACACAATATGGCTCTTACAATGAAAAGAACAATACACACTTTACATTGCTGCCATTGGACAAACAGGTAATGGCTGCCTCTTATCTAAGTGTCCTATCATTCTTTACAATTTTTCTTTTTCTCCCTTTAGTGTTATTTTGGTTTCCTCATTTAGGAAGTTGTGTTGCACATTTCACACTCCGTCCTGATGAGTTCCGATAGAATGAAACCTAGGTCAGTGGATTGGGTGGTAATGGTTGACTTTCTTCAAGAGGCAGTCATTATTTGCTTGTCCAGTGGCAGCAATGTAAAGTTTGAACTGTGGTCTTCTTTTCATTGTAAAAGCCATGTTGTGTTCTTTCCTTTTATATGTTTACATCTACCTTTCTGTACCTTCTTCCATGTATAATATAATAACCTCATAAAAAGCGAAAATAGGTTTTCATTATTAAAGAGATAAATTTCAGTTAAAATAAATTTAGCATTGAGAATACGTGTTGATTGTTTTCAAACTTACGTTACTTAAAACTTGTATTAATACATTCACCTACATAACTAGCACTAGTTACTAGTTAGTTATAGAACCATGTTGGTTAATCTGTATAAAATCAACCTTGATCAACATTGCAATAAATATTTTACCAAACTTAACATAGGTATTTAAATAATAACTGAACTGGCTCTAATGAACGAAATATGAATCATTTCAAATTGCTTGTGATTCTTACATTTTCCAATAGGGTAATTAAAGTTAAAGAGGTTTATTTTGGGGAAATATGAGCTCATTAAAACATCAATTTTATGAACAAACTATTTTCTGTAATTGTTAGTGTAATTTTAAGGTCTTAAGAGACTGTGTTGAAACCATTTAAGATATTTTTTCTATTATAGTTTTATTTGAGCGTTTCTTATTTTTAAATCATGTTTGGTTATTTATAATTTAAAAGCCAATATTATAGTTTTTAAATTTTATTTTCAAAAGTTTTTGTTATTTATATAAATGAGTCATTCTTATTTCGAGAACAGAACAGTGTTGTTTTCATATGTTTTTAAAATCTCACATTTTAAAGATGTGATATTTACATTTTATGTTTGTTTTGACTGGTGACATTTTAAATATTCTATTTTACTTTTAAAATAAACAAGTATAATATGCTCTTAACATTTTAAAATTATTAATAGCCTCTACTTGAACTCACTTCAAACTCAAGAGCTTTTTGGAATACTTGACTCTGAAGAAAGAATCCAAGCTCGCAGACTCCCACTATTTATTATCAACAAAAACTCACTAGCTAATAACAGGTAACTTGAAACATTATTATCTGAGCATTTCATGGAGGGGGTGCTTGTGTCGTGTTGTAGCCTTGTCGTTGAGGTCGCAGAAGAGATCCGCCTTGGGGCTAGACGGCGAGGAAGGGACTAACCCTCGGGGGGTTGTGTTCGAGGCCCTGATCGAAGACAAGGGCAAGACAATGATCTACCTCAGACTATCGGCGGCCACCGTCAACGGACTCCAGCTCAAGCCCGAGACAGACTTCTCTGCTGAGGTTCAGTTCCAACTGAACAGGATCCCTTACTGCGAGTGGCACTACGCCATCGACAAGATCGCTGACTTCAGGGTGATCTTCCCAGACACATACTTGGAACCCAGCATACCTTGGACCCCTCAAAGGTCCGGCATATTCCCCTCTTTATTTCCTGGGGTGGGGGAGGGAGGTATTGACATTGCTCATCTTTCTAGAGAAAATATTGTGACTAACAATCAGTCTAATAGGTGTGTGCAAAGGTCACTTTTTAAATGCAAAGGGAAATCGAAGCAAAACTATTTTTTTTCCATATAACACTACTATTAGGCTAATTTTTAAATTATCCACCAATGCATCTAAATAATAAGAAAATTTTGGAGAAAAAAAATCCCACCATATTCTTTTATACTGAATTTATTTGAATATATTTCTTCTTACACTATATTTTCTTTTAAAATACTTTTTAATAACTGTTCTAAAATGATTGGACGTTGAAATAACTAATATTTAGTGAGATATTTCAAATCTTTTCACTTATATATATATACATTTTATTCTTCCTTCAAAATGTTTCAAAGATGCAAAGGTCATTCTGGGTGTCGAAGTCAAAATAAGGAAGACCTGTGCTTCGACTAGACATTTTGAAGCTTCGCACACCTCTACAATTTAATACATGAAGTCGCAAAGCTTACTGATGGTAAAAAGTGCAACCAGTGGGACACTAGTGCTCCAAGTGGCCTGCAAGCAAAGCTGCGGACCTGTACGCTAGGTTGTATAGCTCTGCAGTAAGAATATTAGTTTAAAAAGTTATCTATTTTGACATATTAAATTTCTTTGATAATATTACCACCAGGAAATCTTAGTTAAAGAAATTTACAATGCACTAGAATGATAATGAAGAGTGTTTAGAAAAAAAAAATACAATAGTTGTATTGAGCCTTTTTATGATCAAGACTATTAAATCCTTCAATTTTGTTTGAAATTATAAATGAATTGTAATGTGTGTAACTTTACAAAATAAAGATAGGAATAGGACCCATATATTAATTGAAATAATATTATATTTGTAAGAAGGTACAGGAATGGTGGATATATATATAAAAGGAACAAACACAATATGGTTTTTACAATGAAAAGAACACAATTCACACTTTATATTTCTGCCATTAGACAAAGAGGTCCTGTGTTTTTCTTTTCAATGTAAAAGCCATAATGTGTTTGTTCCTTTTATATGTTTCTGTCCATCTTTTTGTACCTTCTTCCAAACATAATAAAATTACCTCATAAAGTCAAAATAGGTTTTCCTTATAGAGATATATAATTGAAATAATATTATGTGGTACTTTCTGGCAGGTAGGAGCGCTGTCATCACGCTGGTTGCAAATATTTGCGACTTTATTAAACTGTGTTTTAATCCTGTGTTACTCCAATATTTTCAATTTAGAATTCAATACTTAAATTAGAGCTGGGACAAAGCCACTGTTTTACGAATCTGAATCTCGAATGTGAATCCTCATTTTACTTTCGAACCCCAAATCTTGACTTAAATCCAATTCTTGTAAAAACTTATGAACATAAGAGGAAATATGAATATAATAGAATGATAGAAAATCCAACACCTTAGCTCAGTCGGTAGCGTGTCTGTCTACTGAACTCAAAGTCCCGGGTTCGATTCCCGGCATGGCCGAAAAATGTATCATTGGTGAAATGTGGATTCACCCTTTCACATTGATGAATTAACGGGCAGGGACTGGATGTTGTGTCTGTCCTAGTTTTGGTTATAAGGTATCTGTAGCTACGATAGGTCTAGCCAGCCAGTACATTCCTACATTCTACTAACTCATATACTTCCTGTACCCTAACGCTTCCCCAGATAACTTCATTCCTAATCTTGTTTCTCCTTGTGACATCAACATGCTCCTCACAAACTTCATTCCCATGGCCTCCACTTTCCTAGTCTCTCTTACATTCAATGTCCATGTGACAACAGGACTGTACAACACTTCCTTACACTTCAAGGGTGTTTCTTATCTCCGTAGCAGGTCTCTTACACACCTGTAGAACAACTCTCCTCGGTATCCTCTTCTCATTAAATCCTCTCTACTTCCACATTCCTCCTCAATCACGCTTCCAAGAGATTTTATGTTCTAGACTTTTCTCAGCTCTACTCCATCTTAAATCTTTACTATGCCGTACCCTCTTCCTTGTCATTTTTGCAATAAAATATTTTGTGTCTGAAATAATATAAATATCTAATATTCATGACATAATGTTTTCTTCAACATAAAACAATTTTTTTATAAAAGTTTAAAACTTCAATTGCTCTTCAGGAATATTTCATATCCCGATATTTGACTCGACTTTACCTTGAATCAAAAAAATTGTACTTTGCACACCCCTAAATGTTATTATGAGTCTCATATCGAGTACCACACATTCCTTTTCCCAGTGAAACGGGAGTGTTGCGCTGTTTGGTTCAACCAGTACTATTATCACCCAACCAGTAAACCCTTGCGAAACTTTTGCACATTCAACCTTCCCCCAAAAAAATGATTTAGTCTTTTGTTGGGTTGTTGAAATTAAATACTCAGCGAAGTGTATACACAAAATAGCAAAAAGAGTTTATTTTCAGTAATTGATAAAAAAATATTGTTAGATTTTTCTTTTAACTTAAATTTTAAACAAACAATGTGTTTTAACTTAAAACTGAGTATGTTATGTCAGAAGTCGGTAAAAAATACTATCCATTGATACTTTATTCATCGCTGTCGGCTTTGTATTAGTTAAGAAAAAGGGATGTTGACAACAGAAATAATATATAGGATTAACAAATTTTTGATATTTTTGCAGGCAATGGAGTGAGATCCAGGACTCGCGACTTAACCTGAAACAGAAGGAGGCTGTGGTTGCCATCACGACGCCAGTTAACTGCTCTCTTCCTCCGATTCTCATCATTGGTTGGTCGCATTTATTTGACACTAATATGAATGGAAGAAGGTACAGGAAAAATGATAGAAACCAATTTACCCTTTCTCCCTTTTTAGTTTCCTCTTTTATTTAAGTTGTGTTGCGCATTTTACACTCCCTCCTGACGATCTCCAATAGAACGAAACCTTGGTTGGGTAAATGGGCGGTAACGATCGATTTTCTTAGAGAGGCAACCATTATCTCTTGGTCCCGTGGGAGGAATTTAAAGATGAACTGTGTTCTTCTTTTTATTTTAGAAGCTTTTTTGTGTTCGTTTCCTTTTATGTTTTTTCTATCCACCTTTCCTGAACCTTCTTCCAAATTCACACGTAAGTCATTTGTGTTATATTTATTACAAATATTATATATGTTATAGCAACACAAATGAAAATTGTAATTAAAGAAAATAATGAACAGACAACAAAATCACCCTCAGTATCTTTATTCTCTAGTCTTGATCTGGATTCTTAAATTTTAACCCTGATATTTAAACTTTCTGTTAGAATAATTGTAATACAAAGGAGAAATTACAATAATTTAATACAAAGGAGAAATGGCGCCCAACAGCTTTTGACATGCAATCGTAGCCCAGTCTGTGTTTTACTCTCGTCTGTTGAAGAAGGGGACTGATGTACATTTATGTGTTTTGCTGTGTTTTAATTGTGGACTTTGAGGTCTAAAACTTTTCTTGTTTGTAGGTTTGCCCTTTTATCTTACTTTCAATAATTGTAATAGAAAGTTGAAAAATCAATTATTGCTCAACCCGCTTAGGTGGGCGCATGGTCTAACACGCTACTTTCACAGATTAGACTGCCTATTATGGGCTGATAGCTGTTCGAATCTCGGTCAGGTGTACTGAGGGTGGTTTTTCCCAGATAGTTTTCAACTCTCCCCCCACATATGCAGGTACACGGCCTTCAAATATAACCTTCCTAATCCCTAAAACCATTAGTGTAATTATACATTTAAGCGTATAACCCGAACAAATAGTAATACGCAATGCTAAAAAAATAAAAATAAAATAAAAAATAATCCTCAACATTTAAATTTCAATAATTTCCCATGCATCCAACCTCACATTAAACATTTTATCCATCTCTTTAATATCAAAAGTGTATATTCTTGTCAGATACAATATTGACCTATTTTATGGGTATAAATTGACAAATGAGGACTTTAGTAAAAATATTTTTTCCTCAAGATTTGCAACCACTATTAAAATTACAAACAGATTTTACTGAAAATTAAAAGGTCGCCTCCGTCCCCCCACCCTCAGATGCATCTTCAGAACCACTGGATTTATGAGGCCCATCTTCGAGTAGGGGTACCCATTGAGAACAGCCAAAAACAACTCCCCCGGCCCCTCTGGCTCATCCTCTCGCATTACATATCTGGAATGTAACTATTTTCAGCGTATACGAACGGTAGTGACGCGGTGTAAATAATAATAATAAACTATTTTACAAGTATTGTGCAATTTGCGCATAAGGTTTGCTAGTTTATATACATACATATCTTAATGTATGGTGTTGAAAATGCTCTAAAATGTGTAAATAGTTTTAAAAAAAAACTTAATAAAGTCATGTTTAATTAGTGTGGGAGGCTACTAGAACATACAGGTCATACTGAAAACATTTACAATTTTCCACTACTAAAATGAGACTAAAAAAAAAAGTAACAATTGTCACAGTTAAAAATATTACAGCTCTGCATATGGCCCAGAAAATATGATAGCTGAGAATCGAGGAAAACTGTGATAGTGACGTCTCTAACAATGGTTCCATTTTGACACCCATCTTTGTGAGGGTAGTCAGACTCCATTTGACTAATTGTTTTGTGTTGTAGGTCCATTTGGCACAGGCAAGACATACACTCTGGCCCAAGCCATCAAACAGCTGCTCCTGCAACCAGATACTCGAGTGCTAGTGTGCACTCATTCCAACAGGTGAGTGTCTGCACGTCACCTCTCTCTCTTCTCTATCTCTCTATTCTCTATCTATCTATCTTCTACTATCTATCTATCTATCTCTCTATCTCTCTTCTCTGGTGGTTGAGGCTCTGTCATAAACTGTGTCGTGTGTTGCAGTGCTGCAGACCTTTACATCAAGGATTACCTCCATCCGTACGTTGAGGCAGGTCACTCGGAGGCCAGGCCTCTCAGGATCTACTACCATAAGCGCTGGGTGGCCACCGTCAACCATCTTGTGCAAAAGGTGAGACCAGTTTCCCACGACCACGACCTCGTAATCTGTGACATTATGTTGTTGTCTGTACTCACCAAGTGGACTGTTGTGTTTAGTATTGTTTGGTGGATCTGATCGGAGGTGTGAAGACATTCCGAGTTCCGACATTGGAGGATGTTCTAAAACACCGGGTCATCGTGGTCACACTTAGTATCTCTATGTACCTGTCAACTCTAGGCCTGCCCAAGGGTGAGTATCTACATGTGCCTGTCAACTCAAGGACTTATATAGACAGATAAACAAAATTTACACATCCATATTCTTTAAATAATAAGTTTAGCACTTTGTCACCAACAGGGGTCTGGGAAACTTCGATAATATATATATTAATTTGAATTTTATATTATTCAATTACTTGAATCAAACAAACTAGAATGATATTGTTAAGATTTTAGCACATTGAAAATCCCACATTGTGCCTATAATGAATGAATATATTTAATAACAATTCTTGTGAGGTAAAGTAAAATGCTTATTGTTATCATATTGACCAAAAAATAAGGCGCATTATTTTTTAAAAAAATCAGCCTTTATAAAACCTTTGCATAGCCTATAATTGCACTTTTGTATAATACGTAACAAATGTGTTAACTTTTAGACATGAAGATATTGAAATAGTTTATAGGCACTAACATGTTGAACATGTTGAATATTTATAGGACTAAAGTGCAAAACTATTCTAATTTTTTTATGTATAACTCTTTTTTTTAACATTATAGCATTAACAAATTTAACTAGTATATGATTTATTTGATAATAATTTTTATATATGAAAAAAGTGCATTGAGCAAAAACATTTAGTGATAAATAAAATGATAGAATATTAGGAAAATGGTAGAGCACAAATAAAAGTAACAACACTGACACATATTTACACACACTTCAATATTTCGATGCTATTGTAGCATCTTCCTAATTACTAATTACTTCTTCCTGAGGAAGATGCTACAATAGCATCGAAATATTGAAGTGTGTGTAAATATGTGTCAGTGTTGTTACTTTTATTTGTGCTCTACCATTTTCCTAATATTCTATCATTTTGATAATAATTTGAAATTCGTGAATAAAATTGGCTTTGATTCGAACTAAAAAACATTTGCAGATGTCTAGTCAGTAGTAGAAGGTGATGTGTTGTGATGCCAGTAGGAGGTAGCACAATGTCACCGGTGTTGTATCCATTGTGACAAGATTGTCTAATCACTATTCAGGTCACTTCAGTCACATTCTGCTGGATGAGGCAGCCCAAGCAATGGAGTGTGAAGCTATCATGCCATTGGCTCTGGCCAACGAAGACACCAGGATTGTTCTTGCCGGGGACCACATGCAGGTAATACACCTTTCTTCACTACTGCAAGTAGTGTTGTTTTCACTAGGCTATTAGAACTGCAAGCAGTATTATCTTCACTGGACTATTAGAACTGCAAGAAGTGTTATATTTTCTGGGCTGTTAGAACCACAAGAAGTGTTGTATTTTCTGGGCTATTAGAACCGCAAGAAGTGTTATCTTCACTGGACTATTAGAACTGCAAGAAGTGTTATATTTTCTGGGCTATTAGAACCACAAGAAGTGTTATCTTTACTGGACTATTAGATCTGCAAGAAGTGTTATCTTCTCTGGACTATAACTGCAAGAAGTGTTGTATTTTCTGGGCTATTAGAACCACAAGAAGTGTTATATTTTCTGGGCTATTAGAACCACAATATGTGTTGTATTTTCTGGGCTATTAGAACCGCAAGAAGTGTTATATTTTCTGGGCTGTTAGAACCGCAAGAAGTGTTATATTTTCTGAGCTGTTAGAACCGCAAGAAGTGTTATATTTTCTGATCTGTTAGAACCGCAAGAAGTGTTATATTTTCTGAGCTGTTAGAACCGCAAGAAGTGTTATATTTTCTGATCTGTTAGAACCGCAAGAAGTGTTATATTTTCTGAGCTGTTAGAACCGCAAGAAGTTTTATATTTTTCTGAGCTGTTAGAACCGCAAGAAGTGTTATATTTTCTGAGCTGTTAGAACCGCAAGAAGTGTTATATTTTCTGAGCTGTTAGAACCGCAAGAAGTTTTATATTTTCTGAGCTGTTAGAACCGCAAGAAGTGTTATATTTTCTGGGCTATTAGAACCGCAAGAAGTGTTATCTTCACTGGACTATTAGAACTGCAAGAAGTGTTATCTTCACTGGACTATTAGAACTACAAGAAGTGTTGTATTTTCTGGGCTATTAGAACTGCAAGCAGTGTTATCTTCACTGGACTATTAGAACCGCAAGAAGTGTTGTATTTTCTGGGCTATTAGAACTGCAATATTGTTATCTTTTCTTGTCCAAATGACCCGACCTTGTTCTGTTGTTTTCAGCTCAGTCCAGAATTGTTCTCGCAATTTGCCAAGGAACGTAATCTCCATGTGTCACTGCTGGAGAGATTATACGATCACTATCCCACCACGTTTCCCTGCAAGATATTGTTGTGTGAGAACTACCGTGCTCACGAGGCCATCATACAGGTACTACTTAGTGCACTAGTTAAGAGCACTTGTGAAGATATAGGAGCCCAGGTGCTGCTAACATGCTCATTTTATTTTGTTAATAATACCCGCCTCGGTGCGTAGTTGGCCAACACGCTAGTCGTGTTGAGCTCGACCGCTGAGGACGGGAAGATCGAGGTTCGAATCTCGGTCGGGTGAACTGGGGGTGGTTTTTCCTAAATGGTTTTCCACTCTCCCTCCACGCAAATGCGGGTTCATTTCTTCTAAATTCAACCCTCCCAATTCCTAATCCATTAGCGTAATTAGTACTTAAGCGTATAACCCGAAGGGTAGTAAGACGCGGTGTTAAAAAATAAAATATTTTGTTAATAAGCTAACAATTTTGGGGATTTGCGGAATTGACTTCTTGGGTCCTTTATTTGTGAATAATGGTCAATTAAGTTGATTTTAATGAGAATAAATTATATAAAAAATATACATATTTTATTTAGTAACAGCTGTCATTGATCTTTGGCTTTTTTTTTGTCTGAAATTGCTAGGATGGACGAGAATTACTTTTTTATTTTAGACGCGACAGGAAATAAGTCAAAATATCAGGATTTGGGACGGGTATGAGAACTTTTAAAATGATGTTTTAGAATAATTTTAGATTAAAAATATATTGATTTCTAGACCTATATGGTAAGACTTGTAACATTTATAATATTATTAAAACTGGGCTCGGTGGCTGCATTGTCTAAGGCACTGGTTCTCAACCTGGGGGGCGTGAAAGGAAAAATATAGGAACAAGTGGGGAAACAAAAATTATTATTAAAATTAAATATGGTTTTTATGACAAATTACTGTATTTTTTACTGTTGCCCTTAAATTAGCGACTTCAATGAAATGATAGTATAGATAACTCAAAGCCACTTCTAAACGTTTCCGTCCATTCACGAATTATTTTGAATACACACCAATGAGACTGTAACTTTAGTCTGTAAAGTTGGCAATTCCATCTCATTTGTCATTGCATTTGAACTTGCTGTTAGTAGTGGGAAGTTGGCTACCTATAGTCTTGCTTGTTTGTATTGCTTGTGGTTATTAAAGCAAGTTTTTGTGCAGTGATTAAAAATGTCTAAACTAGTGTAAACAAACGGTTATATAGTGAAGAATATATTAAATACGGTTTTACTTCTATTGAGAAAAATGGAATCCGGTTACTGCAGTGTACTGTTTGTCATTGCATTCTTCGCAATGAAGCAATGCGACCTGTGTGACTAGAATGTCACTTATCAACAACACTTCTGTGTTGAAAGATAAACCTAAAGATTTTTTCATTGTGAAACAAAACTCACTGAAACGAATGAAACTGGACTCAACTGGAAGTTTTCATCAGGAAACTAAATGGGTTGTCGAAGCTTCTTACAAACTCTCTTGATTGCTAAAGAGAAGACGCCACACACGGTTGGTGAGTCACTCAAAACCATGCCTACTTACTGCATCCACAATTGTTCTTGGTGATGAAAGCTGTAAAGAATTAGAAAAAAATATCACTCTCTAAAGACACAGTGACGTGTAGGATAGATGAAATTTTAAAAAAGCGGGTGCTTGAAAAATTGAATGAAGCTCCTTTTTTTTTCCTCTCCAGTGTAATGAATCAAAAGATGTATCCCAAAGTTGCCCGTTAATATTTTGCTGTCCGTTTGTTGAGGACAAACGATTAAGAGAAGAAATACTCTTCTCCAACGTTCTTAAAACATCATCAAAGAGGTCTGATGTTTTTTCCAATCTGTGATTTTTTTTTAACAGAGAATGGTCTTCCCTGGAACAAAATTGTAGGGATTTTATAGACAGATCACCTGCTATGATTGGCTCACATTCTGTATTTATAAAATTGGCAAAGGAAAAAAACATCCAAAACATTTAGGGTTTCACTGCATCATCCACAGACAAGCTTTGGCTTCTAAAACATTGCCAGAACAGCTCAATTGTGCTTACAACTTGCAATTAATGTTATCAACACTCTGAAAACGAGTGCTTTGAAAACTGGAATTTTTGAGGCGCTTTGTAATGACCTTATCAGTGAAAACCAAAGTCTACTTTTCCATAAAGAGGTCTGCTGGCTCTTAAAGGGTAATATGTTAGGTAGGCTGTACGAGTTGGTCAGAAGTTGAAATATTTCTTTTGAGTCAAGGGAATGATGACCTTTATAACTCATTTACCGATGATAAATTTAGTTTGGCTCTGGCCTAGCTCTTTGATTTTTTCGAGGCCTTGAATAATTCTAATCTGAAGTTACAAGGGAAAAACACCAGCATTATGACATTGTATGATGCGATTAAAGGTTTTTTGGAGAAGATTAAATTGTGGAAGTCGTCTTCAGGGTCCTACTGTCAACTATTCATCATTTCCTCATCTCAACGAGCTTTTTGATGACAAACAAAAAGTGCCAAATGATTTGAAGAATCTCATTTCTTCACATCTAGATTCACTTCATGATGAATTCATACATTACTTTCTAGATATTTCCTCAGATGACTGGCAGTGCGAAGAGCTTCTTTCACTAGCAATATTGATAAACTTCCAGATTTCATTCAGGAAGAGGCTATTGAACTCAAGTGTGACTCATATGCCAAAGAGAAATTCCAAGCAATGAGCCTTGGAACAGTTTTGGATAACTTACCTTCTTGTCTACCCACAAGCTGCTAGGGAAGCTTTAATATTGCTGGTTCAGTTTTTTTCAATATATCTGTGTGAATCTGGATTTTCAGCCCTTGTAAGTATAAAATCAAAACATTGTGTTAGACTGGATGTGGAAATCGACCTTAGATGTGCATTGACCAAGTTAAATGATACTTATTTTTGTTCCTCGTTTGCTAATTTTCTCTAGTGTTTTGACATAAATTTACAATTTTTAAAAACTTTATTCTTATCACTAAGCAATGTTTTACAATATAAATTTGAAGTTTCATTTATTATTCTGTAACAATATATTAATATAAAAATAAATAGGTGGCTATTTTTGCTACACATTTTGATCCTTCAAAATTTATGTAAGTATGTTTCGGCCCAGGAGGAGGGGAGGGAGGGTGGCGTCTTCAGGTCATCCAAAGGTTGAGAACCTCTGGTCTAAGGCATCACTCTCGCAATGGACTAGACTGCCGATGACTGGGAGATCTTAGTTCGATCCTGGCCGGGTGTACTGAGGGTGGTTTTCCTTAAATGGTTTCCCACTATCCACACAAATGCGGATTCACCTCTAAAGTTAATCTTCCTCATTCCTAACACTAGAGTAATTAGTACATGGGTTCTAAAAAAAATTGCTAAAGGTAATAAAAAAAATTAAAAATAACATCAAAATAAATAGAGGTGTGCGAATTGTATTTTTATATTTAATCACATAGTTAATTTTATTACATTTTTTAAGTAAATTATATTTATTAGTTAATTTCTTTTGAAAATGGTGTTTTATATTTAATTATTTGCAGAGTGCAAAAAATACTACAAAACATAATGTTTGGCACCTCTTCAATATGCTCTAAATATGAAACTGCAAAATTTATCTAGTTTTGAAACCTCTTAAAAGTTACTTAGGTTAATTAAAACACCCTTAAAGCTTCTCTTTAGGTTTGACACCACTTAAATGTGCTCGTTTAACCTCTTATACTCCCTGTCTGGCTCGCAAACAACAGGCATGCTGATCCCTCATGAGGGAAAGGAGGGTTCAGGGATCCCTAGAAATTGCAATAAAAAATAACACCAACTGCACGATTACAATTTCAATTTATTAATCCTCTAACCAGTCAAATTTTCTAGTCCAGAAAATTTATTTCCCTCATCATAAAACCATTGGTAAATAATAAATAATATAAGTCTTTGATTTGGCTATTATGGCAGTCATTTTCTGACCAAAGGCAAATAGATTTAAAATTTAAGGACAGGGAATTTAGTAGAAATATTTCTAAGCATAGCACTATCTTCATAAGTTTGAGTTGATTTTTTACCATATATTGAACAAATATTATATTATTATAGTTGGGTTGAATCCAATATTTTGTAAATCCAAATCTCCAATTTACCTTTGAATCTTAATCTGAATCTTGTGAAAAATTATGAACACGAGAGGAAATATAAATATAATAGAATAATATGAAATACAAACAGTATCTAAATGTTAAAATTTATACATTCAGTTGAGTGTTAAATTACTGTTCTGAGATCAGGTTGTTCATACTATAATAACAAATTTCACTTGAAAAATTGATTTTTTTATATTTTTTTTTAAGATTTGAGTCTGAATTTTAAATTTTCTCAAATCCTCGAATATCCTCAAGTATTTGAGGGATTCGAGGGCTTTATCCATAATATTTACTAACTTATACCTATTTGGAATAAGGTACAGGAAAGGTAGATAGAAAACATAAAAGGGAGCAAACTCATAATGGCTCTTACAATGAAAATAAGAACACAGTTCACACTTTATACTGCTGCCACTGGACAAAGGGATATTGGCTGCCTCCTTAAGAAAATCGACTGTCACCGCCCGTTCCCCTGACCTAAGTTTCACTATATCGGAACTCATCAGAAGAGAATTTGAAACACGCAATGTAACTTACTAAAAGAGGAAACCAAATGAGGTTTTCCTTAAAGAGATATCAAATATATTCACATCCAATGTGATTTTCATGTGTATCTTTTTCCTTTTACTTGTTAGTACAGGTGACCTGGTGGTCTAGGGGTAAGGTGTCAAACTTCTGTGCTGAGGGTCCGGGATTCAATCCTTGGTCCCGGCACAGATTTATCTGATTGCCAAACCCTTCCTTCACCTCTGACAAGACATGTATTAATCACAACTTGTGAATGTGGGGAATGCTAGGCCTCCACCATGGTTCGGATTCCACGTTAAACTGTAGGTCCTACATTTCATCTCACAATCACCCTACCATTACACATTAGCGTAAGTGCGTATAACCCAAACGGGTAGTAAGACGCGGTAATTATAATAATAATAATAATAATAATATAATAATAATAATAATAATAATAATAATAATTCCTATTAAATATCCTATCAACCTTTGCAAATTTCCTTTTCCTCTCTTTTGTGTTTTTGGTTGCCGCTTTAAGGAAGTTGCGTTGAACATTTCACAATCCTCCTTGATGAGTTCCAATAGAATGAAACCTTGGTCGGGGGCAGTGACGATCGATTTTCTTAAGGAGGCAGCCAATACCTCTTTGTCCAGTGGCAGCAGTATAAAGTGTAAACTGTGTTCTTCTTTTCATTCTAACGGCCATTTTATATTCGTTCCCTTGTAAATGTTTTCCAACCACCTTTCCTGTACATTCTTTTTAATATATATTATGAACTACCTAAAAAAAAAAGAAAATAGATTTTCCCTAAAGAGATAGCTTTTAATATCGAAATACAACTTTTAATTTAAAAAGTCAAATGTTTTATTTACCACAAATTAGGATCTGATGAATAAGACATGTTTTGTCTTGCACAGTTCACTTCTGAGCTGTTCTACGACCAGAAACTCATCAGCAGCGGGAAGCAGCCTCGTCACGACAAGTTCTACCCTCTCACCTTCTTCACGACCCGAGGCGAGGATGTCCAGGACATAAACTCCACTGCCTTTTACAACAATTCAGAGGTAACCAAACTCTTCATCCTTCGACAATCGTCACTAAGCCTTGGTCTACAGGCTCTGTATTCATAAGGTACCAAGTCCATGGTCCGTAAGAGATTGATGCTACAGAAACAGATTACTCTGTCTACATTAAGTAATAAATAAAATGATAGAATATTAGGAAAATGGTAGAGCACAAATAAAAGTTAAAACACTAACACATATTTACACACACTTTGATATTTTGATGCTATTATAGCATCTTCCTCAGGAAGTAGTAGTAATTAGACTGAAAAGGATGTTGTCTTCAGTCAATTAAGCCTGTGCGAACCTTCGAAATTTCGAATCTAAATCTGAATCTTGCTAAGATTCGGATTTGATTCGAGCTTTCGAGTCTTATTATTAGAGAGATATGTTGTGGATTCGAAATTTCGAATCTTAGTAAATTTAAGATTCAGATTCGATGGATTTAGTTCGAAATTTGAATCTTTTCATACTTAAGATTAATTTCAACTTTCTATAGTCTTATACATCAAAACTTTTTTTTTAAAGTAATTTATTTTGTTTATAACCTTTCATAAGTTAGTCATGAGGCTTTGTTTACTTGTTTAACTTAAGATTAAGTCTAAAATATTTTCAAATACTCTTAAGGATATGTTATTTGATTTGGATTTGAAAAAATTTTAAAATTGAAATATTCGATTCAGATTTGATTCAAAATTTTATTTTTAGTATGATATTCGATTCGGATTTGATCCGAAAAAAAATTCTGATCATAATATTCGATTCGGAATCGATTTGAGCCGGTTTGTGCCAAGAATGGAAAATCATGGATTTACACAGGCTTAGTCTACATAAAGTCCACTTTTTATAGGAAGAAACAGTAGAATTCACCAACATCGATTGGAGGTTACTAACATTTGACATTATATAATATGTTTTATTTGATTGATTTATTATATATATTTCATCTAAACAACTATAATAACACTTTTAATTATACCTCCTTATGGATTGATTAGTAATTTGTCTTTATATTATTAATAATACGGATTTATAATGTAATAGAAATGTAATATTTTCATTCACACCATTGTGGCAACATGAGCTACAGTAGTGAAAAGATTTATAAATTAAATATATTAAATTTCCACGTCTATTTTATTAGAACCGATAATTATAAACCATAAACAAATTATTGGTTTTTAAACCTTATACAAAAAAAGGAAAAAAAAAATATTTGTTTCAAATAAAAGTTATTTATGTTTTACACTCCAGCGAATGAACACTATTAGCTTTGGGTATTGGTGTTATAAAAAAAACAGAGACTCTACCAAGTGGCCATCTTGAATTCTTAACCAAGGCAACCTATGGAAAAGCTCCACTTTGGTTCTTTCATTTAAATTAAGAAGATATATTTAAGACACATAAAGTTATAAAATGGTTATTTATACAACCGAAATATTTTTTTTAATATTTTAAATACTAGCTACACTTTAAGTTGAAAGAGTAAAATATACCGTGTGCTAGCCAACGAGATTAAAAGCGTACGTTTGTTTTTGTGTTTGTATAATTTGTGTTGTATTGATTATTAAAAAGATTGGACAAAAATTAATTAGATAATACAATTTTTTTAATGCCGGTAATTTGTTTAGTAAAAATTAATCTTCTTTGGAACGTATGATCTGTGAGATATTTGTAAAGCTTATTTGGCAGTGGCTCCTTTGTATAAATCTTTTTTGAACTTTTTATTCTTGTGTACGATTAATTACAAAGTGTTTGTGGCAGTGAAATATATTGGCTATATTTAATTTTCAATTCTATGTTAATCCATTTTCTAAATTTCATATTGCGTGTGTATCAAGAAAAGAAGTGAGTTCCCTAACCTATTTAAACCCTCTTGACTAGGCCTAGGTTTGGAAAAATTGATGGTAATATAGTACTAATACAAAATATAATAAGATAAATGGGTTTTAATAGGAGTGATTTATTAGTTTATATATTTTTATATTAACATAACTTATTTTAGTGGTTTAACTTTGTATTAAAATCTTTTTAAATAAATAGCTTTAGTTAAGAAATTAGGTCGCATTAATAAAAAAAAATCTTTGTTACAGAGGTGCTTGTGTTGAATAAAGGTTTAGTTTTATTAATCTCAATTCCCCCCCCCCCCCCCCACTACCCCTTTTGAAAATGAGTATTAAACCCAGACAACAAGATCGAAGACTAGAAGTGCCTGGTGGTTCCAATTTATCTGCTGGATTCCTACCACTCAAGTGCGATGTTCCTAAATTATCAGCTGAATTGATCAAATCCCAGAGTAGTGTGAGATGGTGAGTAGGTCTATTTCTTTTTTTTTTTTTAAAGCTTTTTACATAATTCTATCTTTGCAAGGAGTGTTTTGTCTATGGCTAGTAGTTCCCACCATTTATAGTTCAGAACAGGTTGAAATGTGTTTCAACATAGCCTGATTTTCTTCCTATTTACATAGTTTGTCAAGTAATTACAGAAATTATAAAAGGCTACAGGAGTAGTACGCAAACACATACTTAAGATAAACTGTGATTATAACTCAAACACCACCAAACAGCTCTAGGCCTATTAATCACACAAAACTGTTCGATATGGTGTTTGAGGTATTAAGACTATTTTCCGACAGCATCTGTTTGTATACTAAGCTAGAGCCTTCAAAATTCAATATTGTTAATGGGGGTTGGGTGGCAAACCTATTACATATGTCACATTTTTATTATAAAATAGTAAATAATAAATTATTTAACTCATCCAGTCACTAGAAAACAGAAAACATAATGACAAAAAATCATTATTGAAAATAATTTATAGCTAACAATTGAATCAAAACTAGGCCTAACTTATTTCGTGTTGTTGATGCTTGAAAGATTAGGTTGTGTTAGTTTTAAATAGCCTACTTTAAAATAATACAAAAAGATAACTATTGCTTATAATAATACAATAAATAACAATACAATAACTTAACCTTTACCTTAATCAGTAGGCTAATAATCAAACAATATAAGGGTGCTAGGAAAAAATTGATGTCATAGTATATTAAAATTTAAAGGTAGAAACATGTTTTTTGTAAATAGGCCTACAATTTTAGACAGTTGTTAAAATGTTGAAAAAATTGAAATTTTATTATAATTTTAAATAGTCATTTATTGATTTTCTTTGGTTTTTTTTATGGTATGATGGATTAGAAAATTAGGTAACATTATTTGTTATTTTCTATATAAAAAAAGTATCTTATAAATTTATTGGTTTTGGCGTACCCTCCATCTTATCACACTTTATATATAAATTATTTCAAAGATTAATTTTATCTGTAGACATGTTTGATGAAATAAGCTCTTGGCTGAATATTGATTTCAGTTACTGCGAAAGGAACATTGATGAAGTTGAGACTCATGGAAAGAAGAGAATCAGAAATACAATTCTGGTGTTTCAGCTAAAGAAGTAGGCCTAGATGAGTTTACAAGATTCTATACATCAAGTTATCTATAGAATGTTTCATCAAGGTTGGTTCCAGTGATTATTTACGAAACTCTTACTTGGATCTTGACCCTCTCCTTTTTTCCTTTATTTACAAATATAAGCTAATGTTTTTATTTTAATGTATGGCCCTCAACAGCAATAGATATATAAATTGTAAATACAAACTATTGAAAATATTTACTAGAGATGGGCCCTCGAATTCTCGACTTCAGAATCCTGACAAGTATTCGAGATTCAAGGATTCGTGATTTTACTGGATTCGATGGTCGAATCTTTCACCTCGTAAACAAAGCATAATATTTTGAATCAAAAAATTACTTAGTTAGGCCTACTTGAAAAGCGAACTTAATCCATAATCTTTATTTTGTTGGACAAAAGAGATTAGCATGAATAAAATAATAATTAAAAAAATAAAATTGTTAGGTATGGAAAATCTTACTGCCTAGTACCCTCCCTTCATCTTTATGGGAAACTTGATCGATGTTTTGGCACTGTCACTTCAAATGTTCACCTCACAAACAATCTTGTAAATATTTAAATGAACACATTAAAACTCTTAGAAAACTGAAAATCAAAACTAGAAGTACAAATAAATTCGAAAATAAATAAAACAAATTACGCTTTTTTTGACTAGAAATAATAACACATTACACAATATGATACAAAGTTGGCCGCCATGACGAATATTATGTTTACTCGCCAGAGTGATGATTAAAATAAAGATACTGTTAATTCTTACTACCAAACTGGTTTTAATTATCTAAAACTATGCAAAGAACTCCATTTTATTGCATACGATCCTTAAGTTAGACATTTTGTTGGTTTTCATGAAAAATAAATACTCTCGACAGTCAGACACCGATAAAACTGTTTATTTATGCCTACCGGCCTACATATTGTATATCAATTGCTTGTTTGAAGTCAATTCAGGTAATTTGCTCACTTAGTAGCCTCTCGAGTTTTAAGAATCAAATAACGACTTGCTAATTTATTATTTGTTTTTTAATTGATTTTAACTAAGAGTTTATTACTTTTTTAAATCTTTTATTAAAGTAATTGTAAAAATATTCAAACGTAGTCCTGCCTTATAAAATGGGAATAACATATTAGAGTCAAAAATATGTTTTGTGTTTTTAAATAGAATGTATTCTCAGAAATCGATATATCACAAGAATTGAATATATTTATTGCTTTTTTACTGAAGATAGATAATGCATATATAAGGAAATAATAATAATAAAACATACTTAGACATTATTGAGTACACATTTCCAATGTATGTTTAATTGCTAAGCGTGTTGTTTTAGTCTTTATTAAAAATATCAGTTTGTATTTTTATTTTTGCTATCTTATTAAAATAAATTATAATCCTTCAAGATTAAAGTTGATCAAAGGATAACCAGCCTAATTGTTTATTTAACATGTTTTTTGAGAAACTTAACTCATTCTAACAACACTTTTAAAAATAACTAAAAGACACTCAAATTTTGATTGATTTGATTTTCAAACAATAATATGAGTCTAATTGTTTAATTTGCTGGATTTTAACCTGTATCTTGCGAGGGGTGATTGGGGTTGATTAAAATTGAAAGCATGATTGAAATAAATCTTAATCTACAGTTTAGGCCTTTATTGTGTAATGTAGGTCTATTTGTAAATCATTAAAATTTCTATCAATTTGCTTTGGATTCGGATTCAAGAAATAGGGGATTCGACCCATCTCTAATATTTACATTAGCTGTAATTTGTAAAATATTTTTTATCAAAGCGCCTTATCTTTTGATAATTCTCACTAAACATGTGTTATTGGATACTGTCTTGTCAGCCATCAGAGACAATGACAGTTTGTGTATAGAAAGTCTCGCTGAGACACACTGTTGGAAGTGTTAAAACATGTTTGTGTAGGTCCAATTTTGTATAAAATTGTCGCCCTTAGCTAACATTTATACACCTTTACACCTTGCTTCACATGATCTGATGCTCTAATAGGGTGACATGCTAATAGGTAAGCTTGGGTAAGTCACAGGATCCTTGCACAGATACTAATTTGCAATCACCACAGTTACTCCTTATTAACTGTTTGTTTTGTGTTATAATTGAGGTCAGTATGTGTGAATACATATAAATGTTTTAGCTGGAGTGAGCATGGGACCACTGCGAGAAACTCACTAAAGAAAATTGGGACAGAGTGATGAAGATGGATCAAATGACAAACACCCACCTTTAATAATCAAAATAGGCGATGATGAGATGATGATGAGTCCAACTCTGGGGATGATGAAGATGAGTCCAACTCTGTGGTGATGAAGATTAGTCCAACTCTGGTGATGATGAAGATGAGTCCAACTCTGGTGATGATGAAGATGAGTCCAACTCTGGTGATGATGAAGATGAGTCCAACTCTGGTGATGATGAAGATGAGTCCAACTCTGGTGATGATGAAGATGAGTCCAACTCTGGTGATGATGAATATCAGTCCAACTCTGGTGATGATGAAGATGAGTCCAACTCTGGTGATGATGAAGATGAGTCCAACTCTGGGGATGATGAAGATGAGTCCAACTCTGGGGATGATGAAGATGAGTCCAACTCTGGGGATGATGAAGATGAGTCCAACTCTGGGGATGATGAAGATGAGTCCAACTCTGGTGATGATTAAGATGAGTCCAACTCTGGTGATGATGAAGATGAGTCCAACTCTGGGGATGATGAAGATGAGTCCAACTCTGGGGATGATGAAGATGAGTCCAACTCTGGGGATGATGAAGATGAGTCCAACTCTGGGGATGATGAAGATGAGTCCAACTCTGGGGATGATGAAGATGAGTCCAACTCTGGGGATGATGAAGATGAGTCCAACTCTGGGGATGATGGAGATGAGTCCAACTCTGGGGATGATGGAGATGAGTCCAACTCTGGGGATGATGGAGATGAGTCCAACTCTGGGGATGATGAAGAATGAGTCCAACTCTGGGGATGATGAAGATGAGTCCAACTCTGGGGATGATGAAGATGAGTCCAACTCTGGGGATGATGAAGATGAGTCCAACTCTGGTGTTGATGAAGATGAGTCCAACTCTGGTGATGATGAAGATGAGTCCAACTCTGGTGATGATGAAGATGAGTCCAACTCTGGTGTTGATGAAGATGAGTCCAACTCTGGTGATGATGAAGATGAGTCCAACTCTGGTGATGATGAAGATGAGTCCAACTCTGGTGATGATGAAGATGAGTCCAACTCTGGTGATGATGAAGAAGAGTCCAACTCTGATGAAGAAGAGTCCAACTCTGATGAAGAAGAGTCCAACTCTGATGAAGATGAGTCCAACTCTGTGATGATGAAGATGAGTCCAACTCTGTGATGATGAAGATGAGTCCAACTCTGTGATGATGAAGATGAGTCCAACTTTGTGATGATGAAGATGAGTCCAACTCTGTGATGATGAAGATGAGTCCAACTCTGGGGATGATGAAGATGAGTCCAACTCTGGGGATGATGCGGAAGAAGTTCTTGCTACACCTCTAGACAAGTCTAGACAACTCCTTAATTTGCTAACATGTTTTTACAGACATTAAATTATTCTAAAAATCATTACCTTATCAAAACATTTAAGTCAAGTTAAGCTCTTGCACATGTATAACCATTAATAATACACATATGCCAATGTTAATAGTTCAATCTGTGTTTTACACTCTTCTGCTGAAGAAGGGGAATGATGTACCTAAAAAAAACTACATGATTTTGTGTTGTTGTATGTTTTAATTGTGAACTTTAAGGCCTACAGTTTTCTGGTAAGTTTGTACGCTTTGCCCTTCTATCCTCTTTTCAATGTTTAATTTAATACACATATGAAAAAAGTAATAAAATTGAATTTTTTTTTACTATAACTTTTCTTGTTTTCAAAACATTGCTTGTCAAAAGTGACAGCTGCTAAACATATGGTCTTTCAAATCATATGTTTTGGCGTAGGGATACATTTTGAAATCTAGTAACTTTTCCAGAAATTTTCTGCTGTTCTTCCTACCAAAATCAGACTGTAGTTCTTTTACCTAAGTTTTTAGTCTTGCGTCACTCCATATAGGTTGGATAAACTTTAACTTTCTAAGGACTAGTCCTCGCAGTTTGATACAAAAAACCAATCGTAATGTGATCTTCGAAATGTAAACACCAATGTCAGCGAAATTATCTGTTGCTGCGGAAATATACACTTACTCTATGGCATTAGGAACTTAAAAGTTTACTGCTGCACTGATAAAAGTATACCACCTATTCCTATCTTGAGCTAGCTCAATCCAGTCCGTCTCCTTACATCCTATCACTTTCAGGGCCATTCTAATGTTATCCTCCCATCTGCGTCTAGTTCTTCCCACTGGGTTTGCCATTCGTTACCCTCAACACAGTTCTAGATTCTCCCATTCACTTTGCATGTCCTACTTACTGTATTATCAGATTTGATTATCCTAACATTGTCTTGTGATGAATACAGGGTATATAACCTACTATTATGTAACCTTCTCCACTCCTCAGTATCGTAATCCCTTTTCAGACCAAATATCTTCCTAAGCATCTTGTTTTCGAACACTCTAATTTTTAAGAATTAATTAAGTGTTAAAAAATTCTTATAATTCATTAATTATAACATTCATACAAAGGTTGGCTGATAAGTAATGCACAGTCGCTCATAACTTGCAAATGACAAGAGATAATCAAATGAAACAAATATGGCATAAAAGTACATTTTATTTTCTAAAAAAACTTAATTTTATTTTTCCACATAATCACCATTTACAGCTACACATTTCTCCCAACGGTGAACCGGTTTTCTCATCCTGTCAATGAAGAATGCCGGCAAACTTTCCTTGTTCCACTACCTCACTGTGGCTTTCAGTTCATCATACGTGGTTAAATGAATACCCTCGATATCCCTCTTTAAACATGGAAAGAAGTCAAAATCACATGGTGCCAAATCTGGTGAGTATGGAGGGTGTGGAATGGGCTGAAATTTCAACTTCACAGGAACCTCGGCGGTTGCACGTGATGTGTGTGGCCGAGCATTATCGTGTTGCAGCATTATCAGCTCCGTGGATTGTCGAACACGACACACACGTCTCCTAAGGTGTTTTAAAGTCTCTATGTATTGCACAGAACTAACATTCTACCCAGCTTCCAGGTAGTCAGTCACATACACATGTTTGGAATCCCAGAACACTGTCAAGATAAATTTTTTTATCTTTGCAGAGGGTTGTGTTTTGAATTTTTTTTATTGTGGCGAACCATAATGCTGGTGGCACCGCCTCGGTGGCGTAGTTGGCTAACGCGCTAGTCGTTTGAGCTCGACCGCCGAGGACGGGGAGATCGAGGTTCGAATCTCGGTCGGGTGAACTGGGGGGTGGCTTTTCCTAAATGGTTTTCCACTCTCCTCCACGCTAATGCGGTTCACTTCCTCTAAATTCAACCCTCCCAATTCCAATCCAATAGCGTAATTAGTACTTAAGCGTATACCTGAACGGGTAGTAAGACGCATTGCTAAATATTATTATTATTATTCATAATGCTGGTATTCCATCCTATGCTGTTTTTCTTCTGGGTCGTAATGATGCACCCAAGTTTCGTCTCCCATCACAATATTGAAAAGGAAGTCTTCTCCCTCATGATAACGTTTCAGAAGCTGTTCACAACATTCCTTTCGTTGTTGTTTGTTCTCTTCTGTGAGTTTGCATGACACCCACTGCGAACAAATTTTATGGTAGCCCAGTTGTGCAATAATGTGTCCTACTCGTTCGTTCGGTAGGCCTATCCGGGTAGCAATGCGTTGTTATGTGATAGGACTACGGTCATTTTGAATCAATTCATCCATCTCCTTTTGGTGCTTGTCATCAGTCACAGAAACTGGTCGATCACTGGGAGGTTCATTCTCAATATTCACTTTACCAGCTTCCGATGCACAAACTTTTATTGCCCACCTACTTACATTACTTCTATCAACAGTTTAATCACCATAAATGGCTTTTAGACGACGATGAATGTCACTAGTGCTCACTTTTTCAGCTGTTGAAATTCAATCACTGCACATTGTGTTAGGCGTGTTGACATAGCTGGCATACTCGACTCCATACCGTTGACGACTGACCGGAAAATGAGAGGAAGTGGGTCAACGTGTGTTGGAATGTTTGTAGTACGGGATTGTAGCTACAAGATGGCAGCACGCGCCGTACTGTATGTTGTTTTGTTCTCCCGTTACATGCAACCATGCATTATTTATCAGCTGGCCCTCGTACATTCAATTAAGTGTTAAATTACTGGTCAGGGGCTTGGTTGTTAAGTTTCTTCTATAATTATATTGGTTCTGAACCATCTATTAGCAGTACCACAGCTCTAAAACAAATTCCATTTGAAAAATTGAAAACAATTTTTTTTTAAGGGTTTGAGTCTTGAATCCTCAAATCTGGACTATACAGATACAGAACTTTCAGGCTAAATAGACAAGCCTTTACTTTGCCTGCTGTCCCTGGAAATGAGTGTTTTGTTGCTACACAGGTGTACGAAGTGGTGGAACGCGTATGTGAGCTCAGGAAGCGATGGCCTCCCGCCTGGGGGAAGATGGACGACCAGAGTATTGGCATTATGACGCCCTATGCTGACCAGGTGTTTCGCATACGCTCTGAGCTGCGCAAGAGACGCATGGGTGGTATCTCTGTCGAGAGGGTGCTCAATGTCCAAGGTAACATTGTTCAGAGTTCATATGGTCCTTGAAAGACTTGGAATTTAATGTGTCTTTGTTCAAGGCCAGGAAAAGTCCTGGAATATCTAGGTTTCAATATTTATTTTTGAAATGCTTGTGAAGAATGGCAATAAAGACCATGATTTAAGAAGCTCTGGGGTGGTAAATATCTAGCGTATTTCTTTTTGATCAAGCGTTAGCTGTTGTCTCCTGTTTACTTTACTCTCCGCTGCTCTTCCCACTTTTTTTATATTTTGTTATCGCGTCATCAGCTCAGAGATAGTCGCATCCATGGGATAAGGGGAAACAGTGTTAACTTCTCTGAAAAATGCATTAGCACTACTGTCGATGAAATATGATGTTGTTTTCTTTAATTTCCTATATCTAAAAATCTCATTGTATGTGCATTTGTCATTTTTTATAAGTTGCTATAAAACTGTCATTTGTAATAATTCTTTTAATATATTTGACCACCTATTAACACTGTAAGTACTTAAAGTTACAATTTTGCATTAAAATGCCCGCCAATAGCTATTAGTTAATCTCTCATCCACCTAAGCGCTCAAATTCCTGTTCTAGCCATAGTACAATATATACTGAATCTAGAATGACTGCACCAACCAATAAACCAAGAAGAGTGAAGTAAGTGACCACAAAGTTAAATTACAATTTCATAGTCCTACATGTTCATTAAATTTAATGAAAAGTTATTGTTTTCCATCTATTTAAAATTTTATACGGTTTATAATCTTTTTTATTGACGTGTTTAGCGTTAGGCAATACAATAAATAACAGTTTTAGTCCTTAAAAAGTCCTTAAATTTATGTTTGTTTCATATGTCTGTAAGAATCCTGATTGTTATTATAATATACATCTAGGGGACAACTATTATAAGGTCATTCCAAGTGAAATCACTTAGGTGTGGTTGCTTGACCATTTTAAATATTTTTATCTGCCACCATCTTGGATCTAAGCTTAATTGGTGTCAAAGTTTCAAAATTTTTAAAAGGTGGGCAAGATAAAAAATGATGTTTTTTTGTTGTTGTTTTTTGGACCAAGGATACTGCTACTAGTACTCAACAAAACCCCAGAATTTCATTTTGTGATTCAAACTGGTTTAGAAGTTACAGCTTGACATGTCTGAAAAATCGTATACATTTTAGCATCCAGGGAATAAATAATAAGTTATTATATTAGTATTATTATTGTATATTTTCACTTTTATTAAAGTACAAAGTATAACTGGGGAGGGGGGGGGGGCTAGGGAGGCATGGAATCAACAGGTTCTAACAGGTCAAGGGGGTGTAACCTTCTATCCTGCAAGTTTGTCATGTTCAACCATTGCCAGATTCAGCCGCCAGTCCAGTCTGGTGTCAGCCTTCAAGGAGTAAAGATGTGTTTTTGTGTGTTCTTAGTGTTCATGAGTGATGTAGCCATGTGAATACTGTGGCCTATAGTTTACAGTTCTTCAATTAAGTACATTTTTCAGATTAGTCTTCTTTTTTTCACTGCTCTGGCTAATTTTCTTAAACTGACTTTAGAATTGTAAACAGTTTAAATCAATGAGAAAAGCTGAAGTCGTTTGAGATATAACATACCAGCAGTGGATGACCATGGACCATTGCAATCTTGTGGTGATCAGAGAAACATTTGCAGAATTCAAAAATAATTATGCTAGAAAACTAAAGAAATTGAAGAAACATCATTTTATCTCACACAACCAATCACAGTTTCTTAAAACGACAAAGGAGAATCTATAATGTAATGAATGTGTAGTGAGTGGCAATTTCTCAGAAAATTCAAATTTATTATTCATGATGAGATGCAGAGTTATCAATGAGTTGGCACTCAAGCCACACTTCTTTCTGGTGAGCTGTAATCAAATTATGTATGTGATAAGTAGAGCCCTGTAAAAATGGTGAGACGGGATAAAGCGAAAAGTGTCAAATCAAATATGGAATCAAGTACTTTTTCCTTTGATAGTTTTTAGATATCATTTACAATGTTTTTGAAAAGCGAAATAAAACGAAATTGTTTTTTTACACGAAAGCTTCTTATAAAACGAAATAACACCACTTTAAAAATTTTTTTTAAATAAACACAAAATTAAGCAGAAATTTTGACCATGCCGTAAATTGATTAGTATTTTGTTGTAGTGTAAGCTAACTTTAGGATACAAAATTGTGAAATATGCAAACACACTTGACAAAGAATTTTAAAGCAAATATATAAGGCTTCAATAATAAATATTAATTTTGTATACTTTGTCTAAATATGTAAATTGATTCTAGATGCCAAGATGGTGGCAGATAAAAATAAAATAAAAGTTGTTTTGAGCTAGTAACTATGATTAAAAATAATTTAAAATGGTCAAACAACTATTTATTTAAAAATAAGGTATTTTCACATGGAATCACCCTATAAAAACACTATCAACAATCCTTTATATGTTTTCCAGGCAAGCAGTTTCGAGCTATCTTTCTTAGCACGGTGCGGACACGTCGTACCTGCCACTCGGGCACCAAACCTGCTCCAGGTGGAGATGAGATGGATTATGGCTTCTTGTCCAACTCGAAGCTTCTCAACACGGCCATTACAAGGGCTCAGAGTTTGGTAGCAGTGGTGGGAGACCCTGTTCGCCTGTGTTCGTTGGACGTTGCAGGTGGCACCCTGTTCTATTGAATATTGAAGTGAATCGCCTGTGTTTATTGATTATAGCAAGTAATCGCCTGTGTTTATTGGAATATGCAAGTGATTGCCCTGTGTTTATTGAATATAGCAGTGATCGCACTTTGTTTTATTGAATATTGCAAGTGAATCGCCCTGTGATTTATTGAATATTGCAAGTGAATCACCCTGTGATTTATTGAATATTGCAAGTGAATCGCCCTGGGTTTTATTGAATATTGCAAGTGAATCGCCCTGTCGCCGCCCTCTGTTCTATTGGACGTTGTAGGATAGTCGCTCATGGAAGTTAAGAAGTCGAAATCAAAAGAGAATCATAATCAATAAAACAAATTGAAAGAATGTACATGAATGGTGTATAGAAAACATATAAAGAGAATGAAAATTTGTGTTCGTCACCAGTCAACAAACGTTAAAATAACCGCATAAACAAGGAAAGTGGACTGAGGTCCATCACAATGGAGCCTACCTTGTGGGTTGCGGTATTAGAGTGGGTAAGGAATGGGAAAAAGGGGCTAATTCAGTAACATCTCTTTAACTCTTGCTGTTGCTTGATAAAAGGGGCTACTTTAGGGGCAGTAACACCCAACTCAGGTGCGGAAAACTATTTGTGCAGAACTTGGTGCACCCATTATGGCAGACATCCAATCTCAATTAGTGATGGGCACAATCGAGTAATAATAATCGAGTAACTCGATTGTGTTGTGTAATCGGTTGTACTCTATTCTTCCGGGATTATTCAGTAACTTTACTTGGTCCTTGTTATTCCTTTATTTTCTCTTTTTTTACCAGATAAGTGAAATCGACCTTATTGGTTGGACTGTTTATCATGCTATTTCTATTTAAAAGACATGTTTCCTTAGAGCTTATTTTTAACCAACAGTTTCTGCTGCTATGCAAAAATGGCCCTTTGTGGTTTAAATGTTGCACATGCATTTTCTATACAAAATACTCACAGATGTAAATTACACAGTCGAAAAACATGTACTGAGTGTTTCACATTTTCGATTCTTTATAAAAGTACTCGATGAAGCTACTCTGTTTTTTTTTTACTCAGCACCTCGGCAGTCTTATTTCCACAATCGCATGTAAGTGATATAACAAAACTAATTATTATCTTTCTTAATTTGTTGATTATAATTTCTCCTTACTAAAATATGATTATTTATAAATAGAAACTAATTAGAATAAGTTACAAAATAGAAAAAAATAAAAACTGTTTTACTCTTAAAAAGGTACACTTATTATCAATTTATTTATCAAGATTGTAAAAAGAAAATTTTATTTTATTAAAAAGAGCACAAAACTTTTTTTTTTCTCTATTCTTTTTATTGTAAGACACTTCTTAAAACACATGCTTTTGGTCAATTTATATTAACGTCAACCTAAAGGTAATTTTGGAATATAACTGATACCAAAACGCTTTAGTAGTTTGATAAGAAAGTTTTGAAGTTAATATTAACAAATATATATATATTGTTTTAAATATATGTTTTATCTGCAACTAATGAAGAGTTTAAAGGAGTTCTCAATTCTACAGAAAATGTATATAAGTTTGAAAATTTATTGTTGAAAGATGGTCATTTCTAAAGTGTGGATTTTTTTTCTGGCCATAAGCAAAGTTTATTACCAGTACCTTATTATGTAAAGATTTATGTAATTTGTATTCTCAACAACCCTATAATGAGTTGTAGAAATATTTGACTAAGTGAAAATTCATATCTTATCATATTGTTCAGAGATGTTATGTTTATCACATTGTTTATAAATTCCTATAAAAAAACACATTTTATTTTGTTAAACTTTGGTATAGAAGCAGATAATTTTCTTTTGGTTTAGGTAAAAAATCACCAAAGCTCTGCTTTGACTAAAATCAGAACAAATATTAATTATTTGGACATTGCTGAAAAGTTTGTCCATTTAATGTCAAATCTGTCACAGGCACCTTTAATTTTATATAAAAAAGTGATTTTAAAATTTAAAATTTAAAATTTTGAAATCTCACTGTATTGGTGAGTGTTGAATTGATATTTGTGTATTTTTGACTAAAAACATAGATTTGTATGCAAATGTATGCAAATAAACTGTCTGAAGTCATATCTGTCACAAATGAAATTAACCTTTTGTAATGACTGTACACAAAACTGAAAATAAGGGGGTGGAGGTCCACGCCATTGTCGACTGCCTACTGCAGGAAGAGATTATGGATTGTTATTAGTATCGAATTCCATTGCAAGACTTCCAAGTAATGTGGTCCAACCATTTGTCATGGGACGATTGGAATAGATGATTCGCTAAAAATTAGTCGATTCTTATAATTACTTGATTGTGCCCATCACTAATCTGAACTGAACTCTGCACTGAACTGAAGCCGAACTGAATCGCACACACTCCAAAAACAACTCTCCTACCCCTCTCTTTCAACTCCCAGCAATGGTGGAAAACCTTTAAAAAAAGCAGTTCTCTCTCCAAAAACAGCAGGAAACGTCCAAAGAAACAAACACAAAACCAATGTAAATAAAGAACTACATCAAACAAAACCAGGTTAAACAAATTGTTACACAAAGTCGACTTTACAATATTAAATAATAAATACATCTCAGAGACTGAACAAAATATAAAAGCCGTAATGTGTTCCCTTTTATACATTTTCTATCCACCTTTACTGTGCCTTCTTCCAAATACAGTAGCGTCTTGGAAACTCGACCTAATGTGGACTGAGGTGGTGTCGAGTTATTGAAATGTCGAGTTTTACAAATGAACTTGCATAAGATGCATGTTACTCTGTCATGTTTACTAAACAAGGATGAATCACAGTAGAGTATTGAATATTATAGGTTACAGTTGTACTGTACTGTACTGTAGTATTGTATAGAGTACAGTAACAGTAATATATGTACAGTACAATATATTATTTGTTAATATAATGGTGTACATACATATATGTAATATACAGAAAACAGTACAATACTGTACATATAATATTGTATTCATTTGAATAACATTACTGAATTGGAAAACTAACAAACACGGGATTGTAAAAAACACAACAGTATGACTGTTCCTATAGTTACACAAACAAACTGAGAGGTTATACAGTTGAATGACCTTGGATTGTGATGACTGGTGTCAACAACTGTGCACCTGTGTGTGTCGAGTTTCCGAGATTCTACACTACATATACAAAATATCTATAAAAAAAAAAGCGCTTCTTTCCATTGCCTTTTATATGTTTTATATTCCACCTTTACTGGACCTTCTTCCAAATAATTATACAAAATACCTCAAAAAGGTGAAAAGAGGTTTTCCTTACAGAGAATCATAAAAATAATTCAAAATGGAGTAATTCAGTATTTGTGTAGAGTGTATTCCCTCTTCTCTCTCTATATTTTTTTTTTAAATTAAAGGCAACAATGCCGAAATATTACTCAATTATTTTAAAATTAGTTTTAAATGTGTGTGTAACTATTTCTATTATAAAATACCGAAGAAAGATGAAAACACCTTTGTGCATGAAATTCTTTCCACAATTTTCCTCTTTTCCTGGGTGGTCTTTCTTTCTTGGATTAAAACTTATTAGTTTATTTTTATCAATTTCCATTACTATATAATTATTTAGCCATTGGGCCATGTCATTGTTAAAGTTAAAGAGAATCAATAAAACCAGGAATTGTGACAGCTCTAATTTTTATTTAAAGTTTGCTGGTGTTATTGTCTTGTTGTAACATGACAGGATGGTGCTAGGGTGTTGTGTGTATCGTGTAACATGGCAGGATGGTGTTTGGTTTTCAGGAAGGTGTGGGAGCGTTTCATTGAGATCTGCAACCAGAACAAGAGTTTGTTCGGTATCACCTGGTCGTACCTGCGCAGTCAGCTGGACGGAGTGGAGCTCAAGAAGACCTACGTATTGAACCCTCTTGCACCAGAGTTTGTGCCCCGACAATTTGCTGGGGAACCTTACATCCGTCTACCCTCACTTCTAGGGCCATATGGCGGAGTGGGGCCCATGCTCACAGCGCCCTACCGCTTTCAGGTGCCTCCTTTACCCCCGTACCCATGCCCTATGCCATTCTTCTATCTTCCTGGGCCCCCACCTCCTCCCCCTCCTAGTGCCTCACTCTACCTCCGAACACCCTTGTTCCCGCCGCCACCCCCGGGGGGCGCCGGACCCTGGGCCCTCAACTATCCGCTCACCTCGCCTCCAGGACGTTCCACGCCAGTGGGTTGGCAGGCAAATGCTGTAGCATTGGCGGCTGTCCTCAAGAAGAAACAGGAGGAGTCTGCCAGGTTCCCTCCAGGTAATATAGTAGCCTCCTAGAAACAGCTAGGCCTCCACTGTGGTTCGGATCCCATGTTAAACTGTAGGTCCTCCATTTCATCTCACAATCACCCTACCATTACACATTAGCGTAAGTGTGTACAACCCGAACGATAGTAAGACACAGTGATGATGATGATAGTAATAATAATAGTAATAGTAATAATAATAATAATAATAATAATAATAATCATCATCATGGGGGTTACAGACAGGGAAAACAGGGAAAACCTGGAAAAGTCAGGGAATTTTTGAATGACAGGGAAAACAGGGAAATGTCAGGGAATTTAACCAAAAATAAGGAAAAGTCAGGGAATTAAAAAATATGTCTAAAAATCCATTAATTTCGCAACTAAACACTAAAACAAAAGTTAATAATACCTAAATAAAATAACTTTTTAATTTTAAAATAACTGATAAAACTGTTAATGTCTAGTGGATACAAACTTTTTTAATATGTGATCAATAATAAATAAAACAAGTCATCATCCACCATTAAAACTGGAAAAAAGTAGTCAGGGAAAATTGAAAAATGTTGCCTGGAAAACCTAGAAAAGTCAGGGAATTTTGTAAAATATGTTTTGTAGCCACCCTGAATAATAATGATAATGATGATGATGATGATGATGATAGCCCCATTGAGGATATTTGAATCTGGGACTGTACAGTAATGTTCAAACTTATGTCACTGGCTTAACAAGTATTGTATTGTATTG